>JACYFF010019584.1:121517472-121560361 GCA_017589665.1 Selenicereus undatus | reverse complement strand
CTGGGTTGAAGTTAACTGTTTGAAGGGAAGCATGTGCTGCATTTTTTTGTTTAATCTTTTGTTTCGCAATTAGTTAGGGCTCCTACCACCCCATGAACATGTTGCCTGAACCCATTGCCTTGTAAGAGTCTGATTTTGGCCATGTATAAGTAGTTCAGCTTCTTGTTTAAAATTTCATGTTTTGTCAGAATCATCAGCACCTTGAAGAAAACCATGAGCTTGTAAATTGATGAATCTTATTGAAGCTGCATGTTGTATGCAGAACCGATTCTCACTCTGGGGTTCAAAGAGGGTATTACGTGGCCTGATAACTGGACCACAGTTACGAGTGATGGCAGACCTGCCGCACAGTTTGAGCATACGATTTTGATTACCAGAACTGGTGCTGAAATCTTAACCAAGTGCTGACCTATCTCGCTGTTGATCTTTGTACGTACCGTCAAAAATGTCGACAGGTCGTGTTGTATCATGTTTGCGGCATTAGATGGATTTCTTTAGATTATGTAGCCTTTTATTTTCACAAAATTGAAAATTGAAAATCATCATTTTTTTGTCATGTATTTGTATTACATTCCTAGGTCCCAAACAAGGAGTAGAAATTGTGAGAGGATCATGGTTGTGATGGAGGAACGCCACAAAATCAAGAAGAATGCATCAGTATTGTAGTGATTGTGCTCTTTTTCAAGGAAATCTGATTGGCAATTGATTTCAATGAAAGTAACGTAACTTGTTGCTTTGCTAGTAGTCCCACAAAAATTGATTTTTAGTGCTTCTTTTTCAAAGATTCCAATCTCTAAAATAAGGTTTATTGCCTATCCATTTAAGATTAAACTAATTTGCTCTTTTTTTTTTGTATTATTTGTATTTTGTATAAAAGAAACTCTTTTGACTCACTCCCCCCCCCCCCCCCCTCTTGGGGCCTCCGTTATAAATGAGTTATTGTTGATCCATGCAAGCATTGAGCCCTTTGTAGTTTTTTGGACTGTGTATGAACGGCCAACGTATAATAACTGATTATATATCAAATATTCCTCTAGATGGCCTGTTCTATTTGTTGATTTTTTTCAATTTATCAACCTGAATCTACTTCAATCAACTTTAACTCACTTCAATAAAAAATATCAATTTCAACTCGCTTCAACCAACATCAACCTACTTCAACTAACTTCAACCCACCTCATTCAAAATTTTATTGTTACTATTTTAACCAACTTTAAAAAATATATTAACTTTAATCTACTTTAACTTATTTCAACAAAAAATATCAACTTTTAACATAACTTAATAAACTTTATTTTTTTTACTAATTCTGATTTACCAATAAAAAGAACAGGTCCTTACGGATGTGTTCTTCCACATTTAAATACTAATTAATGTTTATCTTGAGTCTTGAGAAGGGGGCCGGGGGGACAATAGGTTATATCGTAGTCCTTGTTAAAAGAGTTGGCGAGAGTCCAAGGACCCACTTGGCTAGTTTCTTGCACAAACCGACCCCTACCATAGATGCTCATGCTCTCTAGTCTCTATTCTGTCTGAGGGGCAAAAAAATAAAAAATAAAGTTGTGCTGTTCTTCTTCACTACTTAAGATTAATCAACTCATCTTCAACCCTCCAAACTAAAAAGCAATCCTCTCCCAATTTTCTCTGTCCTAATTCCAAGTTGAACGATAGCATTAGCAGGAGAAGGAGGCGTAATGGCTTCTTCATTCTCAGCCTACATATCCCTGAAATCTCTCTCCTCTCTCAAGCAGCCCTGCCGAAAACTGGCTACCCCATCTCCTTTAATTTCCCAGATTAATGGTAATCCTTTATTTTCTTCAAAGTTTTCATATGAAAACTTTAAGACCTCCAAAAATGTCAATCTAACCCTCTCACCCAGAAAGCATTTCACTACCAGTGCTCTTTTCGGCAACAATAACGAATCAAAGCATCAAACTTCTTCTGATCCAAGGCCCAGTTAGTCATCATCCCTTTCGTACCTTTTGTTTCATTGTTTGATGTTGTTACCCTGCTTTTGTGTCTAATTATAGCAGAGATGGGTAATGAGGATATTAGAAAATAGATTGTCAAAATTCCTATTGGACGAAATCGGTTGTTTTATTTGCTATATATATAAAATGTTCATATGTTGTTGATTTTTTGCCTAGCTATTTCTTGAAACTAGGCCGACTTTCTAATTATATCAGATGATTTTCTGCATTGAATTTTGGGTTCCTGTGTTTTTAGAGTTCATCTAGATTCTAGAAACACCTCATCCCCCCAAGTCTTAAGCTTCAATATGATTCATGCCCCTAAATCATAAATCATACAAGTATTTACAAGTTTAAGTGCGTTGTAAAATCATATGGGTTCCTGTGTAATATCATATGATCTTGCTATGAGTTGGTCTGATGTGATTTTCCTGAGACAGTCACACCAAAACATTTTTTTTTAAAAAAAACAATGGAGGAACAAATGGGTTTTCTTGTGAGTAATTGCTTGCGGTTTGTGAGAAAGTAATGGTGCGCATTTCTTAGTGAACTTGTTCAGTCTCGTTTCTTCCCCCCCCCCCCCCTCCAGGTTTCATTTGGTCCTTAAAAAATTTGGTGGAAAGAAAAGTTGATCGAAAAAAATATGAAGGAAAAAAAGTAGAGAGAAAGTGATTTTTTTTCTCTCTTTTGGAGTGAAGGAAAAAAATACAAGAATTTGAATGAGAAATTTGAATGTAGATGAATTACTTGAATCATGTTAATATCATCTAAGCAATGCGAGGTTAGAAGAGGTAGGAAATTCTTTTGGAAACTTTTTTTAAACTTTCCTTACAATTTTGAGCGGAAAAATTTATCCCTTATTTCTAACAATTTTTTCACCTAATTTTTCTCTATTTTTTTACTTTGCGATTTTTTCTTAACCAAATACAAGAAAAAAAAGTGACTTTTTTAATTTTTTTTCTTCACATCAAATTTTTCAAAATCCAAACAGAGCCTTAAAAAATTGTCTATTTTGCTCGCTAACGTTTCATTACATTTTTTATGATCTTAAAATATGGTGGTCTCAAAAGTTTTATAGTCTTTTCAAGATATTCTATTGAAACGACTCAACATTGTGAAGTGAACCGATGCATTCAAAAACCAAAACACCACATTTATGCATTTTCTCTAAGTGTATATTTTACTTGCAAGATGCCTTGATCTAATTTATGCATTTTCTATTCTGTTCTTTAAAGAACATAATCATGCATAGAGACTATTTAATCTACTCGTGGGCCTCACCACATTTTAAAAATAAAATAAAACAGCTCTACCAACAGTTGCTCTAACTGTTGAGATATGTGCATCCCTGTCTTAATAATTCATATGTCATGTGAGCAACTAATTACATATCCTAATACTATAGATCCACGTGAATCATTGGCCATGCTCTTTTATTTATTATTATTGATTATTGGCTTTTAATAATCTCGATTTTAATTACTATGTGCTTCATCACTGGGGTAACGCTGCCTACATACAGCTAAGGTACAAGGGTTGCATGTGTATGAGATCAATGAACGTGACCGATGCAGTCCGGCCTATCTCCGGCTGAGTCAAAAGGAGATTAACTCCCTCGGCGACTTAGTCCCGTTCAGCAACAAGCTCTACTCCGGTGATCTGCAAAAGCGGCTTGGCATTACAGCCGGCCTATGCATTTTGATCCAACATGTACCTGAGAAGAAGGGGGACCGATATGAGGCGAGTTACAGCTTCTACTTTGGGGACTACGGACACCTGTCAGTCCAGGGGCCCTACTTGACTTATGAGGACACGTGGCTGGCCGTTACTGGAGGAACGGGCGTGTTCGAGGGGGCATATGGGAAGGCCAGGTTACAGCAGTTGGTGTTCCCCTTTAAGCTCTTCTACACATTCTATTTGCAGGGAATTAAGGATTTGCCACCTGATCTGATTTTCAAGCCTGTCCCTCCTTCCCCTGCTGTGGAGCCCTCCCCTGCGGCTAAGGCCTGTGAGCCTCATGCTGTTCTCCCTAATTTCACCAAATAGAGGGGTGCATGTATTACCAGCCGTGGCGGATTTAGAAATTTCTGTAAGAAATGGATTATTGCAAGGGTGTAACAGTAATTGTATCCGTATTCTACGAGTGAGATTAGGGGTTTGGTTTGCATGACTACGCTGTTTTCATATGTTTTATGTGTTGTATCTTTTACCAATATCTATTTGCGGGTCTTATGGAAAAAGCTTTTTTGATAAGGTTCGGACTCTTAGAAATAAAATTGTGTACATCTCCTCAACACTTGTTGGACAAATATTTGGAGGAAAAGGTGTTTGGTTATCCATGTCCAGAGTGTGATTCCTTTGTTTGGGTATGCGACTAATCATTATTATGTACACCCATGAGCACGTGCTCATATATCTATTACATATATTTTTCCTTGCGTATTTGTCATATGTTTTATATTTTAATATATAATTGCTCATGTTTCATACGAGATTACACACACTAGAGTGTATAACATAGGTTTTGTTCTATCTTAATCTGGGATATTTATGCATGGTTGCACTTCAGTGATTTGAAAGCAACAGTTGGTGTGATGTTACAAAAGATTTTTTGTTTTTTGGTTTGGAAAATAACCATTCAACAAGCATAATGGGTTCTAACTTCTAATCAAAAACCTATTTTGCACAATGCACCCGTACAAATGACAGGCCCAAAAAATTGAAATAAAAGAAAAAATTGTCTGGAAAGGACAGCATACAAGAGAGACCAAGACTCACACATACTTTATCTGAAGAAAACAGACTTGAGGAGGGTAGATGCCAAAACCCAAATGCAAAGGGTCACAGTCAATTCCTCTCAGCAATTGGATCAACTTTTCTGAGAGAGATATCGGTATGGTGCTTTCTCTTCCAAAGATTAGTCATTGTCCATGAAAGGAAAAAAACAAAAAACTTACTTTTGTTCTTGTTAAAATATTCAAGATGCTGATACAGTCATACTACACAGAAACTTGGACTATGGAAGTCTGAGAAACATGACCGGTGGGGCAAGCAATTTTGGGTGTTCAATTTTAAAGCAACATGATCTGTAACTGTCCTCCAACTGCTTGGTTGGCATAGGACAAGCATCTTTAGGCAAATACCTAGGTTGTCCTCTCTTTCAAAGCCGGCCTGGTAAAGTAACATTTAAAGAAATCATTGACAAAGCCACCTCAAAGCTCCAAGGTTGGCAAGCACACTGCCTATCCAAAGCTGGCAGAGCAATACTAATCCAGTTGCATTTAGAAGCACTACCAGCTCATACGATGCAATGCTTCTAGCTACCATAGTCAACCAGTCATCAAATGAATAAAATCAGCAGGGATTTTTTTTGGAAACGGACGGATACAGAAAAAGGGATTCCCCTTATTGCATGGTGTAAACTATGTTCACCGAAATCTAGAGGAGGCCTAGGATTGCAAAAAGTAGAAGCAGTCAGTAAAGCGTTCCAATGTAAACTAGCCTTGAAGATCCTTTTTAACTCTTCTAGCCTATGGGTTCAAACCATGACTGATAAATACTTACATACAACTGGGTTTCTTCAGCATACCAGAAAATCCACAGACTCGCAAGTCTGGAAGAACTTACTTAGTTGTAGAGATCTCATTAAACAAGGTCTTATTTGAAAAGTAGGGAATGGCGAAAGTATCTTGTTCTGGCTAGATAACTGGGTAGAAAATATTAACCTCGTCGATATCTTAGAGGTTGATATTAATATGGTCAATCAACCACATGCTAAGGTGTCTGAGTTCATTCATCATGGTCAGTATTGGAATTTTGAGAAGCTTCATGCTTTTTTGGGCAATCACCCTATTGTCGCAAAAATTAAACGGATTGTCGTTCCGGTGCATAGCACACCTGATACATTTTGCTGGGGTTTAGATAGCTTGGGTAATTTCAGTACTAAATCGGCTACTTGGTTAGCACATGATAAAAGCAATCTTGACATTTCGACATGGCCATTGAGGTGGATATGGCATATAGATACTATGCCAAAAATTAAAATCTTTATTTGGCAATTATGTCACAAGGCAATCCCGGTTCGAGGTATTTTGCTTCGACGGGGTATTAACCTCGACCCAGTCTTCCCAAACTGCTTAAGCGAAATCGAATCAATTGAACATTTTCTATGTGAGTGCCAGACAACACAAAAGGTCTGGGAATTAGCTGATTCTCACCACTGGTTCCCGATACAGTACTCACCTGTTGGTTGTCAGGAAGTTATTGATGGCCTGGAGAGAATAAAAAGTTCTCGGAACGCTAAATTGTTACAAAAGTTCTCATTCCTTGTTTGGAGTATTTGGAAAGAGAGATATGCATTGGTATTTGAAAACAAAATTTTTAACCTAGTCAGATGTATCATCAGGGCTAAAAACGCTTATGCCGAATGGAGAATCCGCACTTGTATAGCGGAAGATCGTTGTCATAGGGGAGGCTCTTTCTCCCTTGCTAAATCCCCCAAATTGGTTCGTTGGAATCCTCCACCCCAAGGTTCATCAAACTCAACTTTGATGGATCTATCGTCAACTCAGCAGTAGCAGGAGAGTTTATCTTACGAGACTGGACTAGTAAAGTTATCAAAGTCGGAGCGGCAAATTATGGGCAGACATCAGTTATTGTTGTTGAAGCAAGAGCCCTGAGTGATGGAATCAAAGCAGCTAACCAGGCTGACTTCCAAAAACTCTGTATTGAAGGCGACAAACGCACAGTGATTCAGGCTGTTCAAGGACAGAGAGGAGTACCTTGGGTTATTTATACAATCATTGATGACGTATGCACTTGGATTCGGCAAATGACACATGTTGAAATCCACCATATTTATCAAGAAGCGAATATGGCGGCTGATTGACTCTCCAAATTTGGTCACACTATCACAGACTGCTTCTCATCCGATACTTGTTGTTCCCCTGTACTTGGTTCTATTATGACTGTGAATGTAGTTGGGCGCACCCTTGTGAGAAGAGGCGCTTAACGTTGGAAGTTTCTCTTTTTACCATTGTGGAAAAAAAAAAGGTAAGGCTGGTTGTTAGATCACAACCGGATTATGGGTTTATTCGGTAAAATTAGCTGTTTTAGTAATGGTCAGTTGTCTTACTAACTGTTAGCGGTTTTACTAGCAATTAGCTGTGACCTACTAGTGGTTAGTGGTTAGCTGTTCAACTAGCGATTTAAAATAAATACGTTTGGTAAATATAGCTGTTGAAGTAGCAGATTTATGCAAAATGACTAAAAAGGGCACAATAAATAAAAGTTTTTAGTAAATAAAAACAAGAATTTTGTAATTTGCAATGCCACCACTAGGTAGAGGTTCTTAAAAACTACTTTCATTAGCTTTTGAAAAACACTATAGAAACCTCTAACCACTATTTCATCTACTACTTTACCGAACGCTTTTAAGTAGTGGTTCATAACATTTTGACCACTACAAACCACTAACCTCTACTTCAACCTCTATTACCGAACACAACCTATGACTCGTGGTAGTCGACTCTTTTATTTTTTGAGAAAAGAGAGATAACTATACCTAATAAATAGGTTATTTAGTTCGATTTTAAATCATGTTAACTTTAACTCAAGTCATGCTTGGATTGATGAGATTTCAATTATAGTCTAGTCTGGTTCAAGTTAAAACTGAGAAAGAACTACCCCCTAAGTAAACCATATTCATTGTAGCAATTTTTTTTTAATGTTTACACCAACACAGCGGATTACTGTATACAGTGGGGTAAGCACACTGACCAGCCCAACTAAATTCAGTACAAGCAAACCGTTTATCGCCTCTGCTAAGAGAAATGATATCCATTTTGAAGCCTTTTCATGAGTTTCCACTCTTTATCACAATATACAAGGTAAAGAATGGGGATCTCCAAAAAATGACGGCTCATCTCCTCAAGCTCAATAAGAGGTCCAACCTACCGCAGAATCCAAGCCTAACAGCAAGACACCTGAGTAGCCCAGATACATGAGAGGTAGAACAAATGAGGCACTGCAAATTCTCAAGAGAACAGTAATTATGAACCAAAACAGAACTCCCATCTGGTATTTTAGCCTCTGATCACTAGGATGGAGCGTTTGCTGATCATCAATCGGAGGATACAAGCTTGATGTCGTCAACTAAGGATGCCAATATAACTATTGACAACATGGGTTCTAATGTTCGACGAGGTGCCTCAATCTTCACACTTGTTTCACCAAGACTACTTAGATCAACCTTGCTATTATGGGCAGTGGTCCTTGGAGGAAGTGCATTTTCAAATTATGGCCTTCTGGACTGAACAATGCAAAAAATGAGTGTACATCAACTCACCGCGAGATAGGACCTTCCGATTTAAGTTCCATGAATGTTTTTGTTACTAGCTTTGCAGATACTCAATACTGCAAATTTACTTCTAAAATTGTTGTTTCTTCATGAAAAAACTGAATGTCTATGCATTTCATTCACGCCTGAGTTCCCAGGGAAGATTATAACCACAGCAACGGAGGATAGAATTGGACGGAGGGGTTCCATGTCATCCATATTCTTCATGTGCTGCCTTTTCCTTGTACCATTGGCCTTCACTCAATCTGAGGGCTTTGTAACTCCTCTTTATTCGGAGCTCGTACATGCATGGCAGCTACATCCATGATTTTGTATATACATGAGCGAGGGGTATCTTGCAGAACTTATCTCTTCCAAAATTTAGAACTTCCAAAATTTCATGAAGAAATTCCAAGCTGACATGTTCTATGTTAATGGAATCAAAAATATTGACACAAGACAGAGCACCTAAACATGGCATTTCCATAAATTAGTCCGTGCTCATAAGGAATAATCAATATATTTGCTCTTTGCCTACTGTATCTGATGCATGCGCCCGATACCACTTAGTTACATATATCAATGTTTAATCTTTCAGTATCATATCATATATTAGATAAGACTTGAACCTCTAAACTCTTTTGTCAAAACGGGACACACATCAAAACCTATAGCTGTGTTCGGCAATAGTATTTTGGGTAGGGTTTAGTATTTTCATCAAGTCAATAAACTAATTAGTTAATTTTTAATGTTCGATAAACTAGTGTTTTGACTAGCATTTCAAGTAACATTTAGCGTTTTAAGCAGCGTTTTTTAAAAGCTAATAGTATTAACGTATGTTTGACAGTTAAAAATAGCGTTTTATTTTTTTTAGCAAAAAAATATCCTTCAAAAATTTTATTTTTGGAGACTATCTATATCCTTTTATATCAATTTACATTAATCAGCTAGCTTAACAGCTAAATTTACCGAACACATTAGTTTAAAATGTTCATCTAAACAGCTATCGGCTAACAGCTAAATTAGAAATGTTATCTGCTATCTAAACAACTATCCGCTACCTGAACCGCTATTCGCTACCTAAACAGCTAATTTTCTCAGACAAGGCCTATATCATACTCCTAGGAGTACAAACTCCTACAAGCCACGTCAACTCTACATATTAAAAATTGTCTATAAGACAAGTACACGTTGAAAAAAATAAATATACATGGCAAGAGGGTTCACGATAGGGATGGATGAGCTTACTAAAGAGATTCAGGATGAGTTACCCTGGTGTATGTTATTTGTTGACGACACTGTTCTTATTGATGTGACCAGAGAGGGAGTTAATAGTAAGTTGGAACGTTGGAGGCACACACTGGAGTATAGGGGTTTTAGAGTGAGCAGATCGAGAACTGAATACCTCCATTGCTGCTTTAGAGGGAGGGAAGGTGCGGGGGGAAATATCACCATTGACGGGGTGCCGATACCGAAGGTCGAGAAGTTTAGGTACCTCGGTTTGATCGTTCAGCAGAATGGTGATATTGACGAAGATATTAACCAGCGCATTTAAGTCGGTTGGCTAAAATGGAAGCACATTACGGGTGTGCTAGGTGATAAGACAATGCCAGTAGGTTTGAAAGGTAAAGTTTATTGTACGGTAGTGAGACCCGCTATGATGTACGGTTCGGAGTGTTGGGCGTTAAAGAAGACTCATATTCAAAGATTGATGGTCGCAGAGATGAGGATGATCAGAAGGATTTGTGGGTATACGAGATTGGATAAAATTAGGAATGAAGTGATAAGGGACATAGTCAAAGTGGCGCCCATTGAAGACAAGATGAGGGAATCAAGATTAAGATGGTTTGGCCATGTGAAAAAAAGGAGTATGGACGCACCGGTAAGGAGATGTGAGACTATTAACATCCCCCACGGTAACAGAGGGAGAGGTCGACCAAAGAAGAGTTTGGATGGGGTGATTAGAGGGAACCTGAAAGTTGTAGAATTGATGGAGGACATGGCACAAGATAGAAGACTCTGACGGGATAGAATTAAGATCTTAGATCGAGGAGCATTGTCGGCATAGAGTCTTTCAGTTGTAGCAGGGTACGTTTTGTTAAGGGTTGCCGTTTGTATGTTGTTTGTAGGTAATGCTTGCTTCTGGAGATGTCATTATTTGTCTATCGCTGCTAAGGTATGGTACCTCCCCCTCTGCTTTACTATACAAGTGGTTCTCTCTCTCTAACCCTTCTTTTACAATGTTTTCACAAAATTCTTATTTTGTGGGTCGCTTGGAATCAGTCTCTCTACGGGCAGAGATGTCGGTGGAGGTAAGGCTGCCTGCATCTGGATCTCCCGAGACCCTGCGAAAGCAGAACCCACACTGGGAGTTGTTGTTGTTGTTGACATGGCAAGAGGGAGTACACATTCCTAGGTATATGATATACATTACCGACACACATTGAAAAAAGTTGTCGCTGTTGCATGATTGACTCTTTTTTTTTTGGATCAAGATGTTTGTCATTTCTTCAAGTGGTGCTCTTTAAGAAGGTTGGTTTAGTTGGATAAGATGAAGTTTGGATGTAATCCTATGTACTAGAGTAGAGGTCCCTTTGTGATTTCCGTGTAAGAATTTATTAAAGATATAATTAAAGTGCTATGGCTCCCGCAACCAATTGGGGCCATTCAGGACCCAATGTATCTTGATTAACTTCACTCAAGTCAACAACTTCCTAACTAGGGCCCATGAAATTTATCATTTTCCATTCAACAGGACATGCAATCAATACAATACAGTTCGTACGGGTCGGAGCTGGATAGACTTTTTTGTCGAACATCTGACATTTCTACTCGCTGACAAAGAGAGCCTCAATTGGAAACTTTTAGCTGATATTCAACTTTTTCTCAGCAGAACTGCCCATGATTGCAACAAACGAATATCATCTTTTAAAAGCATAGAGCTAAAAAAGCATAATTAGATTTGCCCAGAAATATCAATCAGAATCGCAACACTCTATTTGTACTGCTATCAGAACGATCAAACTTAGCGATAAAGAAACCTAACCCCAATCCCCTCACATACAAAAGCTACCATATACTAGGAATTATTTTGAAAACGGAAATCTACTGAGTTCTGCAGCAACACAAGTCTCACTGTTAGCAATTTACTGAATTTCTATGTCTGCATGGCTTCAGCATGATAATTGTCGAGTTCCTTATCAAGCTCCTCAGCCGATTTCTCCACCGGTTGCATCTTTCCATGACCCCATCCTATGCGCCACTGTCCTTGGCCCCGACCCTGACTCTGTGTTTGTCGTGCCTGCCCATTCCTCATTCCTCCCCTTTTCCTCTTACTACATTTAACGTTGTCAGCAAAGACATCAGTTAAACAAAGGACTTCGTAGCCACGTATAGGCAATTTTCTATGCTAGTACAGGAAGCTATATCCAATAAATGCGCAACAGAACATTTGCCATACGCAGATGTAGACATAGAAAACAGCCTCTCTGGTGCCCGCTGGGTCGGGCAGGAACACATTGCTCAGTGGTCAGATCGGCTTTAATTTACGTTGGGCCATTTTACGTTGCCATGCGTATGCTATCAACTTGTTCAATTTGCATGTAAAGAAAATGCGACCCACGTCGGTGAGACAAATTTTTTAAGAATGATTTAGATAGCATCAAGTCAATTCAGGTTAGGGACAGTTTGGTTGCATTTTTTGGGGTATTGAGTGGGGCCCGTTTCTGGGTCATTCTGATCAGGTAATTTAGTACAGATCATGACTCCCAACTCCATGATGATATGCCACACGCATGACAATGCACAGTAGCTTGCCCCACCCCTTGACAATACACCCCAAGATGCAATGCTCACCAATGACAGCTCATTCACTCTTGCCTTCACATGCTAAAACAGATGACCAGATGATAATAAAGCCAGCACAGAAAGGAAGTGCACAACAGTTCAGCTTGAAACTCCTCTTCCGAATAAATGAAGAACACAAACAAGTCCCATGCTCAGACCAGCAGGAAAACGAGGGGGTTGGGGAGGAACTCACAGCAGCAATACAGAAATGACTCACCTGACAATATGATTTGTCGGAGCTGAAGAAATTGTGCGGCCAGTATTTTGCCTGCATGGGTATCAGGAACTTGTAAAAATCTAATTGAACAACACCATGCAATAAATATCATATTCCAGAAACCAACAGCTCACACTAGCCTACCCGGCAAAACCCACCCCTATTCATTTTCTGTGAAGCCCAAATAAGCAAAAACCACAGGAAATACCGTGAGCAAGTCAGTACTCTATTTTCAACAACCCTTGTAGGACAAGTCCCCTTGTAATTACAGTTTACAAGAACTGTTTGCTCCTTATGAAATTCTATATTCTTTTTCTATTCTCAGGAACAAAGTTTTGGATTTTTTACCCTCGCTTTTATATTTCTTCTTTTTTTTGTTGGGGGGCAGATGGTGGGAGCGCGGAAGAGCTCTGGTACCATACATTTAGGCAAACAATCAGAGTGATAGTTAAGATTATCACAAGCTGTTCAGCTCACCAAATAAAAACAAGAATCCTAGACTAATCCCTCAAACAAAAATCTGTTCTTAGAGATATGGCAGGCCAATGAAATGAACTGGATTATAGAGAAATCAGAGCAAGATTTGCCCAGCCACCAAATGGTCATAATGCCATTCACTACAGCATGAATATAAACCAAACAAATGGATCCAAAGCAGTAGAGAGGCATTATATTAAAAGTAGCATTGTAACAAGAGACTAGATAAAGGCAGAAATAGGACCATTCAATGGCACTGACACGAAGCTTGAAAGTAAGTACAGGTGACACTTGTCTTTAATTAAAGACGAGGGAAACAAACAGCGAAAAGGAAAGGAAGAAGAGAAGGGTGGGTGTTCATTATTTTTGCTCCATAGTCACTTTTATTATTGTAAAAATGATCCCTTAACAAGAGAAGATCATCAATCCTGTCTCACATTTCCAGTGCAGCCTTTGCCAAAACTGAGACAAAAGTCCTGCAAATGTCTGATCTAATACAGATGAATAAAGTTGTCAAAGTTTAGGACATCAGCATGGCAGACCACCCCAAAAAAATAAAAATCACAGCACATAGCCGATGCAAGAGATTAAAGCATAAGGTCACGAGCACAACAACTGCATTTGAATATTATCAAAGCTTAGATTATGAAAAAAGTTGCCTTAATTAGCAATTTGTATCCAAATCAAAGCTTTTCTGTCCGCACAGTAGAAGTAAAATTAACCAGGGAGGCTAGTAAACTAAGACCTTGGAGAGTTGAGACCGACAGAATAAGAAATTCTTTCTCAACGTCAGCTGCCTCAAAACCGTCTCCAAAATGGAGCATTATAGTTTGTTCCAGGAGTCAATTACATTTTTCTCATGTCCATTTCTGAGCTCCCCTCTGCAGCATCAGGGATGGAGAAGCCAGGTACAAAATTTTGTACAGCTCATCAAATAAACTGCTGATGAAATCAAGAATCTAATTTGATATGTTACCCACATTACTCATAAGTACACACGCCGATGTTTAACAATTCAGCACGGACATGGAGACTTGACCTTCATGTCGACTGGATACAACTTAGTGCAACTCACACAGGCCACAGCTAGTTTGTCAAGTTCCCTCATAGTAAATACCAGTTCCCCCCCCCCCCCCCAAAAAAAAGAAACAACTACGGCCACATTCAGGTAAGATACAATACATTTGGGTTCACTTAAGCTACTTCAAGCAATTACAGAAATTTTTTTAGCTGAAAATCCCAAAGCCGATTCTGTCGCTCTTCTACTTTGCAACTTACTTTCAAGCACAACAAAACAAATTGATTCTAACCAAACTTTACACCTTTCACATTTTACATGAAATATTTTGTCTTGCTTGCGTGTTGCAGAAAAACCATATATTAAAGACATTTTCTGTGCAACGAAAAATGATCACTATCCACTATTCACGGAAACAAGGAACAATTCCAATGAAATGTAGGAAAGATTCAGTGAATCAAGAAGTTAATTTTTGTAAGGAAAAAAATCAAATGGAAAAAGAATAAAGAAACAAAAGAAAAGGCAGTAAAAACTATAAAAAAAAAAAATCATTTTCCTCTATAATCAGGTTCCAGGTTCAGATTCCAAATATTTATTTCAGAACCGGAACTGATTAGATTGGTTCCTCTTTTTTAGGAACCAGAACCGTTTGACTGGTTCTGAACAGTTTCCAGGGTACCCGAAAACTTTGCTCACCCCTAATCCCGTCCATATGTTAACCGTAGTAATCACTTATTTCCGACAACACCGAACAATTACTTCATAATCAGTGCAAATTTGCAAGGAAAAAGTTATACGCATGAGTCTACCTGCTCCATTATAGCTAGAGCAGTTACTAAAACACAAAAGAAAAGGTAGTAAAAAATCCAAAAAAAATATTCAGTTTCCTTTCTAATCAGGTTCTAGGTTCTGGTTCCAAATATTTATTTGAGAACCGGAACTGATTAGATCGGTTCCTCTTTTTTAGGAATTGTAACCGTTTGACTGGTTCCAAACAGTTTTCAGGGTACCCGATAACTTTGCTCACCCCTAATCCCATCCATATGTTAACCGTAGTAATCACTTATTTCCGGAAAAACCAAACAATTACTTCATAATCAGTATAAAATTGCAAGGAAAAAGTTATGTGCATGAGTCTGCCTGGTCCATTATATAGCTAGAGTGGTTACTAAAACACAACTAATGGACTGCAACTAAAACCGCTACCCACTTTTTAAAAATGAAACCTTATCTGAAACCTGTTCTTGATTTGTAGAACATGCCCAAGATAAGAACCAACTATGGACATCAACAAAAGGATTGCATCAAGACTCAATAGATGAAACTCCTATGCGCCCCCCCCCCCCCAAAAGGGTTTGCAGCTGTTTCTTTTTCCCTTTTTTCTTCCACTTCTTTCTCCCTTTTCTTTTCCTTTCCAGTTTTATGCATGCAAGTTTACATAGGGTCTCGTGGAAAGCAGCCTTCCTGTAATTCGACAATTCAGAGGGTAAGATTGCTACACCAAAGTTGTATTTGAATGTGGATTTGGTTAATGTAAATGTGATTCCATGACTGATTCATTCATCACCAAAGGCATCTTATTAAAATGATTATTCAACATCAAAGGTTATAATTTTTCATAAACATGTGATTCATGCATTCTCTGTCATCTCTATTCATAACACATTGCTTGCCTGTAAACTGGGCATCCACAATAAAAGAAAAGTTCAAATTTCTTCATGCATACGTAGTAGCCCAAAATGCAAACGCAGTAGTCCAAACTAAAGAATATGTTGCACAACAAAATCAGTTCTGCATCACAGAAAACAAAACACAACAATGCAATACTATAAATTATAAGGGAAGATCATACATCAGAACAACTCTTCTGCTTGACTTCCAGTTGACACCTCCAACAACATTTACACGAGCAGAAACAGGTGCCCCTGAATTAGGGCCAACAATTTCAATCTTCACAGGCCTTCCATCAAGTTGAACATTATTATAACGCTTATGAGCCGCAAAAGCATCACTTCGTTTTGCATACACTACTTCAGCTGTTCCCTGCAACCAGTTGTGAAGATAAAGAATTACACTCACGCAAGCCTAGCAATGGTGAATACAAGATAGTGGCACACAACAGTCAAACCTCTGCAAGAAAACAGATAGCATAAACTGACTCACAATGATGATATGTAGGAACAAACAAATCCATAACAAATAAGGGCCATTAAGTAAATAGAACTAGAACTGACATCAGACTGCAGATTCTGTTAAGCTCATCAGCAATACAGCTTTTTATCATTTCAAACCGAGCATTGAAGATAAGAGTCAAATTCAAACATATGGAAAGACCATTTGTTCAAATAGACGAGTAAACACTTTTTCAGGTTTACAATCACGTATGAACAGCTAATCCCCCCTTTCATAATTCATATTTTCCATGACACCTACAAAGGAGCCATTATTAGTCAAAATTCAAATGAATATAATTTATCTTAATTGCAATAATCAGATAGATCAATCAGTTAAGTAATTGCAAACCATAACAAGTAGAATGTTCTTGGATCATGGCAAATTATACTGAAATGAAGGAAACAAGACAATACCATAAGAGAAAAGGAATGCTCTACAAAAACAGGAAAACTAATACAAGGAATGCCAGTTTGACAACCAAAGAGAATACAGTAAACTTGAAGCACTCTCACCGAGGCAGTCACAAAATGGAGGCAGACATTGCCATTTGAGAATTTGCCAGAATCACTAAGCGAAGGAAACAAGACAATAGCATAAGAGGCAATGAATGCTCATGAAATACAGGAACACTAATATAAAAGGAATCCTAATTTGACAACCAAACGAGAACATAGTAAACTTGAAGCAAACTTGAAGCACTGTCACTAAGGCAGTCACAACTAGGAGGTAGATATTGCCATTTCAGAATTTGCTATTATCACTAATTGACTACCTATCACCCTTTGCAAGACTAAAGAAATTATGTTTGCACACAATTCACAAAGGCAACAAGAATACGACGCAAATATTGCAACAACAACAATTGTGGCATCTTTTTGCTTGCCAAAATACACCAGGTAAACTCAGTAACTTTCCCAGTGCTGTGCAGTACAGCATTCTACACTCTGGTGGCTGATCATACGGAAGGGACCACGCTGTGTAAAAGCACATAACTGAAGCAGGAATTCTCAGCAAGGAAATAAACACTGAATATGTTCACATGTGGACAAACGTAGCAGAGAATTAATAAGCCTGCCTCAATTGCACCATCAGACAGTACAGCTTAACCAAACATTACCCAGGGTGGGAGGAAGGTAGAGAGTACAGAACAGAGTAGAGAACAGACTTACACTTGGTCGACCGTTTTTGTCAAAGTGAATGGCATAACGTTTCAGCTCCCCAATCTCAGCAAAAAGCTCCTGATTCCAAACTTAAATTTCAGAACCAAAAAAACCAGGCGGAAACGTCTTGTAATTGAAAAATAACGGATCATGCTGTACCCTTATATCATTATTGCTGACTCCATGGTCCAAGTTGGATATATACAACTTCATTCCAGTTTCTATCCCAGATAATCCTGTAGCAGCAAGCCTTGCTTCAAACAGATCACGCTGCCATGGAAATTTCTTGGTTCTGCGAGAAGACTGGCATACCGTAGCAAACGGAACCCACATGGAGGAAAAGTTGACGTCAGCATATGATTACAAAATGGATGACTCGCCACCCTCGTAGTGCCAATGAGATCATCACATCGCAAAATGTAAAACAGAATAGCATCAATCCACACAATTGAAATCAGCCGAGACAATCCACTATCATCAGAGATGAATGCGCGCTAAGGTTTTATCTCTATGAAGCGTAGAAGGAAACTGGAAAGAGACAGCAGGGTTAGATCGCTGCATGTATAATAATACAATCGACCTTATCTTTGGTCAGAAAAACCGGCCAAGAAAAGATGTCCACAGAACTACAGAACATGAACTAGAGAACTGGCCCTATGAAGGCGAAGTTGCTGTCACACAGCTAATGTTGGCTGCATTTCGAGGGACCAAGTGCCAAATCTCCTCATAGAACATGTGAAAGCAGAAATTCAAGAAGAGCCACCAAAAAGATTTCCAGATACATGATTGAACCATCAGATGCCCCCTTCCAGCAAAGCAATTAAATCTCTGAATCAAATGATTTAGATCATACTACAGAACATCAAACATGATCAAGCCAAACTGAATATGTCCGAACAGCCTTCTCCAGGCATCAAATAAGGTCATCGACTTTTGCTTGCTTCAAATTCTGCAATAAGGCTTTGGAGGAGAGATTCAAAGTTTCACCAGAGCCTCTAAAAAATAATTACCGGACTGTCTATAGCAATTCATAAAGCATCCAAAATTATTGGCTTGCCTTGGCTATGGCGGAAGATGAAGGCCGAGCATTTACACTGAGTGGCCCCTTTCGTACTGCCCCTCTCCCTGTATCTCTCACCCTTTCACCTCTAAAAGATCCTCTACCACCACCACGTTGACGCAGACCAGCTCGGCCCCTAGGCCTACCTTCAGTTTTCTTGCTTTTTATTATATCATCCAAAGACATATCCAAAGCTGTATCCATCAGGGATGACGATCAACAGAAAGGAAGGCTCTCCCAACCAACAGGAATAAAACCTACGAAGTGGGAAATATAGTTCAAATCAAAACCAATACTTATAAAGGGTAAGGTATGTAATACCAAACTACATCCAGCATACAGTTGCACCAGAAGCAGTTAAGGTCACATATATGGGATCAAAATGCATTGACAAATGACAACCACGTAGTAGAAATGTTCCACAAAAAATTACCAAACTCATCAGCAACAATTGCTCATGGAAGACAATAATGTGCAAACAGATGGATTCAACTAAATTGAGATTTAATAAGTTACAAATAAATATTAAAACAGAAACGGAGTATCAGAAATCCCCAATGAACCCACCAACACTGCGCGCAATTAATACACACAGCTTTATGCTTTAGCTCTTCAGGCTTCTCCTCGTATTTTGAGAAGAAATACGGCCTTTGTCACGCACTGCCAATCCAGTACCAGCAAAGCAATTTAAAAAGAACCTTGAAGGTTTAACAGAACATATGAATTTTGAATAAAACTCAACATAGATCCTCTAACAGTTCCCCTAGCCCCAAACCGGGGGAAAAAAATGAAAATGAAAAGAAGAAGCCAGGCGAACCCGGGGGGGTGTTTAACCCCATAGATTCATTCAAACCTTCCTTTCATTCAGTATACCTCATGGTCTGAAAGGATACCGTAAAAACGATTAACAAATTCCTACGGAATACTAGCTTATGGCCAGGATTCCCCAATTCAACCAATATCGAAATGTATTGTACAGCTCGACCATCTTCCCAATAAGAAAAAAGAAATTTTCCGCAGTCATTCACTAATATTAACTACAAAGGAAGATATATTAGGATGATGCCACAAACAGACCACGCGAGAAACTCAGTTAATAGCAGGAAGGATAATGAGATCGCAGGTGAATACAGATGAAAGACAAAATCAACCCTAAAATCAATAAAACTAGGGGGAGAGGGAGCCGTACAGTGCAAAATCGAATGAGATCAAAGAAGCTATGAATAAATCCAGCCAATCCCTAAATGCAACAAAATTAACCCTCAATAGTTTGAAGAACGATTTTTTTTTTTTTAAAGCTTCAAATTCAACAAAATTACAAAAACACGCAAGCACGCTATGACCAAAAAATCCCTAAAATCAACATATTCGAATCCACAAGAAAGCCAGAAACAACAACAAAATCAATTCACAGAACAGAAAATTGGGGGGGGGGGGGATCAATAGAATACAAAACAGAGCTCTACCTCAAAATCGGCTCAAACAATCTGGGTTCGTCGTAATCAAGCGCGCCAGGATATGAAGGCTCTCAAACTCTACTCCTCTCTCTCTCTGTCTCTCTCTCTGTCTGCCTGCTTGAGAAGACACGCAAAAACATAGGTCAACGGCGTCAAAGCTCAATTTAAAGCGAACCCCACAGGATTCGGGTTCGCGCATCAGAACGAGGTATGGGGTTTGATCTCCTAATTGGGCCATAACATTTGACGGCCTACTGGGCTTCCTAATCTGGTCCTCACCGACATCAGAAAGAAGGAAAATGATGATCCACCATCGTGCCCGCACTCCTATAAGGCCTACAAGCCACTAGCCAATTATCACCCGTTTTGCATCACCCTTTGTTTTTTTTGTTGGAGGAAGGGTAATGCGTATGTATTATTACTTCTTTTTTTTTTAGAATGTGTCGTTATTATTATTATTATTAAATTGAAAAGGCTCAATCACATACACTAGGACATTGGTGGATGTAGTATTTCGTTGTTAGATTTTGGAGAGGGTATGTTTTTTAGTCAATAGGATGGGGCAGCCGGGTGCATAAGCATCTCACGTTCACGAAGAGTTTGGAGAAGGGCCCCACCCTAAGAGGTGTATTATAGGCAGCCTAATCTAACTTTGTCAGTTGCTGATTTCAAGGTTTGAACCCGTTACCTTTTGATCACACGGACACAACCTTACCGCTGCTCCAATGCTCATCATCCTTTTTAGTCAATAGGATGTTATCAGTATTTTTGGAACCTCAACTGAAAATGTCAATGGCCAAAAGTCGTCATACCTACATATCTGATTAATGTGGCGTTCCATCATCAACCATTCATTGCAATTTTTTTTTTAAAGATTGAGATCACCCCATTCGAATAGTATCAGCTTTTAAGGTTTCAATGTTTTCATTAAAATTAAGGGTGTGTTTGGTAGGGGGGAAATCATTTTCCTGAAAAATATTTTTTTTATTTTACATCGTTTGGTAAAATAAGGAGGAAAAAATCATTTTCAAGGGAAAATCATTTTACCTCATTTGAAGGAAATTATTTTCCCTTGAAAAAGTAGGAAAAATGATTTTCCAGACCCGATTTTCATTGTCCAATTTTGTCTCTTGTTCTATTTTCTTTTAATTGTATCCAAAATTCCTCTATTTTCACTCTCATTTTGTCTCTCACTCTTCCCATCTTCTTCATGTTCATCATTTTCATCGATGATCTCCATCGACAATCTCTGCAATTATTTATCAAGTTATCAGACCTTGTTACTGTTATCATTTTGAAGAATTTCGCAATCTGAGACACCCATCATTTTCACGTTCGTCATTTTCTTTAATATGGGTTTAATATCACTCAAAGTCAACTGGGTAATCGTTGAAAATAGTGAAAAAATTGAGACTCATTAATGTTGATTCTCTTTTTTTTTGGATTTATAATCAAGTATATTTTTTACCGATGTTTTGGGTTTGATTTTGAAGAGGAGAGAGAAACAGAATTCGTTGGTTGGGTCGGGTCAGAGCAGTGAGCAGGGGAGGGGGTTAATGGTAAAAAGAAATGAAGTGAGCGTGGAGGGTTCATTCTATCAAATAGCAAAAAAATGAAGTGGAAAGAAAATAGTTTTTCATTCTACCAAACAGCTGAAAATATAAGTCGAAAATCATTTTTCATAGGAAAATATTTTTCATGGAAAATGATTTTCTGGAAAAATAATTTTTCCCCCTACCAAACACACTCTAAAAAGCGGAACACCTTTTCTTTCCGTTTGCTTTCTAAAATAGCCTTAATTTTATTTATGTTAAGAGTTTTTTTTCTTTAAAAAAAATCATTGTAACATATACAAGATACATTTTTTGTTGGCCCGATGTATACATATCATGATACAAACTTTCATAAAAAAAAAAGAGGCATAAAAATATTTGGACAATAAGAGATGACATTTTTTATAAATCGATAACTATAATTTGATTCTTTTATATCTATATAACTATATATAAAATTGAGTGAGTTCACACATTTTTACTAAGTGTCATAACTTTATTGGATAGGTTATTAATTATTATTTAAATTCATTTTGTGTGTTTTAACATGCATACAATTCTTTTTTTTATCTTTCTTTGTGTACTCCACAAGACTTTTCATCTTCTTCTTGATCAATTACTTAGAAATATCATTAATAAATAAATACTTGCATATTTAAAAATAACACATGTGTAAACAAAAAAAAATCAATAGATAAAAAGATTATTTAACTAATAATATAAATTTAAATGATGAAAACAATATTATTGATGAGTTAGTCATAATTTTGGACATAGACATATTGTTAACCTCAACTCTTACATCAAAAGGGGAATAATTCTATTTAAAATCCATATTTTAGTGACCGAAGTCAACAAAAACTAATGAGTATTACGAGTTGACATGTTGCTTAAAAATTGATGTCAAATGATGAATTCTAGAGAGGATCAGAAAAGCTGCATGCATGCAAGCAATTATGCGTGCATTCTGTAAATTTAATGCAAGGTGCAGCATTGTAACACCAGCTAGCCAGCATACACACAGACATGCGTAATAGCTAGCTAGGATCACCTTAGCTAAAGGGTAATTGAATTAATAGTGGCTTTTTGCATGCAAAGATGGATAGCCGATTAGCCGTGGTGGAAGATCTAGAGGAAAGGGGGAAAAGCGAGGGAGGCATGGGTGAAACCCCAAAAACAGCAAAATTCAGTGATCCTTCTGATCTCCATGTTTCCTGCCAAAAAGCAGCACTCCATGAAACCAACTGTTACTCTCAGTCTCTGATTGAGACTCACTCCCAGTCCCTGTTCATACAGTACAGTGCTCTGCTGCACCCCTTTTTCTTAATAAAAAAAGAAAAAGTATTGAACAACAATAATCTAGGGTTGAAAAATGGGTTAGGCCAGGTCAAGATTGTGCTTGTGTTTGTGTCAAATTTAAATGGGTCGAGAATCATTCGACCTGAACTTAAATTGTTTGTTAAATGGGTTAAAAAATATTGAACTGTATTTATTTAATTTTTAAATGGGTTGGCTCACTTAACCCGTTTAAGATAACTAAGTTGAGTTTAGTCACTTAATTGTCTATTTATCCATTTAATATTTTCAACTAATACATAATTACACAACATTAAAAATTAAGTTTACATATCACATTAAGCAATTACTCTCTAAAAACTCTTCCGATTCATCATTATACACATTTTCATATTTATTTTTAATTTTATATTCTTAATTATCTAATAAAGGGGTCAACAGATGAAAGCATATATAAATGGAAAAATAAGTTAACTTGTTTAACCCATACGTGTCAACCCGCTTAATTAAATTGGTTGAAAATTTGTATCTAAACCCACTTAACTTCGTATCGGTTTCGGATCGTAATCGCGTCGGGTTAACTTTGTCCAACTCTACAGTAATCCCACATTTGAGGTATTAGATGAAATTCACATGAATAATATCACTTTATGAATTAGACACCAACACACTACACACCTACTTTTAAGACTATTGACTTTCTTATTTTTTGGGACCGTCACCAAGTAAGCAAAACTTAGACTCAACATAACAATAAACTTGAATGGTTATTTTGTGAATGTGAAGGGCGGAGTGACATGGCCAACCGTTTACGCATACATAGTTCTTCACCTATTAAATTATCCTCAATAATAATACAGTCACCAACACCAAAAACATCAAATATAACCACAAGTTTTATGTTGTTCAGTTCCTTCAACCCTTCAGTTTAACTGAATCAAGTCTTCACTTCTCCTGTCATCCACATTAGCGAAATAACAACCTATTCAACATATGATCTGCCAAGCCTAAGTTTTGTTAGCTTGGCGGTTGTCCAAATAAATAAATAAATAAATAGGGTTATTATCATCCAATACTTCAACAAAGGAGAGATTATTAAAAAAAGAAGAATGATAAAATGTTTATTTGCTTTAATCTCTAACTCCCATATACTCAACCCCATTTTAGAATGAATTACGTTCTCCAAGAAATGAACAGTAAAATTTCTTTTAAATTTGTCTGCAAGCTTATGTTATGTTGCATCTGCATCTTCAGTTGTCACTGATTTGAATTTTTCCACCTTCACTACTTTCACTTTCTATAGCCTTATATAACGCAACGCAATGTAATATTGTAAAGCAAGAGTGAGTCACAAATTGGAAGGGTTATTTATTGCAGAACTGAAAAAGCACGCAGTGAGTCACGTATAATCGAACTGGCACTTCACACATTGAATAAAGCTGCTGCTGCTCCTCCAGCTCTATCAGCATCAAGACCATCCCTAGGCCTAGCGTACCTGCTGATCCCATTTTCACTGCACATACTAATTATACTTGCGCTGTTTGTCCTCTTTCTCTCTCAACTTTTCTACACATGGTTAAAGGAATCTATATTCCCCCTACTCTAGGGTTTCACACCATTTGATCATTGCATACCTTTCATAGGATTCAATTCTTCTCCTTCAGGTGACACTATATATGTGCAACCTTTCCATGAAAATTTTCCTGTACTTATTTACTAATCATGAATTTAGAAGGTTCATGGTAGGAATAAGTTTTGAATTGTATACTTTTAGGTTTGAGGAAGGTTTTGGTTGGTCCAATAACTTTATCCTATCTAAATAAGCAATATTAACAAAAATGATTTTGACTAAGGTCCAATAAATTTATCAATTCTGATCATAATAAAAGTTGATACATAGAGATACATTAATGTTGCTACTTATGCTGAATTAATGATCAATAACACATGATTCTCTTTAGGATGTATGACATACGTACAAGAGAATAAAGCCCCCCCCCCCCTTTTCAACTTTATTCTTTTGGAAATAAGTTCAAGTCATTTTAATTAATTCATGAAAATGAGTTTAGTTAAATTTGATTCAACACAGATACGTTTAGGATGCAACATGAATAGATTCAATTTAGTTAAACTAAATTCATTTTAGAAAAACAAGTAATGTTCACTTTACCGAAAATTAGCTCAGATAAATTTTGTAGAAATAAGTTTAAAAATTATAATGCCCAATAAAAACGTAATATATGATCCTATATATCTCTCGACCTTTCCAATCTTATTGGATACCTCTAGAGAGACACAATTCTATACTACCTGTATTTATTATACAATAATGTACGCAAACTAAGTCCAATAGACATCAAGTACTATGCACACATTAGGGCTTAGCTTCAACAGCTATTGAAAGGGGAGGGGGGAGGATCTTGATACTCTAACACAATATATGCAAAGTTGATGATCACAACCAACCGCGTTTAATTTACAATGAACTATGGATTATGACAGTAATTAACATATCATATATATGATGTCTCTTTCATCATAACAATTATCGATGATGGTAGGCATTCGATATATGTGTAGTTCTTCAGTTTAAAATTTGGACATGGAAGCGACATATGTCATATATGTTGTAAAAATTAAGATGTTCGGAATTCAATAAATGTCTCTTAAGTCACTAATTATAAGATTGTCACTTAAGGAAGCATGTGCTTTTGTATCTAAGTTGTTCTGGCATTGGTTTGTTGAATTGTCTCATTTGTGAATTTTAGTAAATTTATACACAAAAGAATTATAAATCACAAATAATAGTAAGAGATTTTATGAAATAATTAATTTGTTTCTAAAAGAGACCACGTTTTATATCTTGACATTATGTATTATTATACACATGCGATACTTGGGTGCCCATCTTGCGAACAAGTCCTACCAACAACCTCCAGAAAAGAACTCTGGAAAATACATACCTTTGCTTGCCCCTAACATAATAATTTGTAAAACACGTTCAAGAAAATAATTGACAGATGCGATAGCACATACACTCTAGATAGATCATGAGCCAATGAGCACAAATATCATGTCATCCAATTCCAATCAAGCAGCTAGCAACATTGCCATGCAGATAATTAAAGAATCAACGTAACCAACAGCCTGACGTCAATATATAATTTTCCTCATATAAGGGTGATGATGTGCGTCTTGTTACAAGACACTCGTAAATATCTTGTATCAATTTAAATTAATATGTTTTATGATCTAAAATTACTTATTTTTTTAATAGTTAAAACTTATTATAAGTTATAAAGTTTCACTATTCGTTGGTTACACTAATAAATACAAACTGACACCATGACCAGATCAATCCCATCTGCAAAGGCGTATCATATGTGTAATTTTGTAAATGCAAAAGTTTATGTATAAAATGATGATTTTATACAATTTATAAGTTTTGACATCCTTCCACTATTAGATCGTACTATTTTTTTCAATTTAATATGTGATAGTATATATTTTAATTGAAAACAAAGCACTCAAAAGGTGTCTTATAGCAAGACACTTATCATTTTACTTATATAATTAGTCAATTAGCAAATCTTACTACTATCCCTAATCTAGCTAAGTTGGGATATTAATCATAAAGATTGCCCTAGTCAATAGAAAGCACTCACTACAGTGGCTCAAGCAATCCTAATTAACCCTAATACCAAGATAGCACGGACACCTTAGCTTAACACACACTAACAAAACCACTTAGACTACCACCACCACTTCTTCCAGTCCCCTCCTCCTCCTCATCTCCATCCTCTTCAACCCCACCTTCATGCCCCTCCTCATCACAGAGCTCGACGTGGGTATGAGGCGCATGACCCTCCCCAAAGGACTTGACATGGTCCTTGAGAGACCGCTTGTGCTTAAAGTCGGAGCCACAAATGCAGAACCATAGCTTGCCACAGTTCTTCTCGTGGGTCCGCCAATCGCCACGGACCGCAAAGGCCTTGCCACACTTTCGGCAGTCGAAGCACTTGGCCCCGTGCTTGCGCTTGTAGTGGGTCTGCAGTGTCCGGAAGTCCTTGAGTGGTTTCGCCTTTGGGTGCTCTATGTTGTTCTTGCACCCCTCCGCGCAGCAGTAGCATGGCAACCTTAGCATGTTGCTCGAGGTTATGGTGGTTGCCGAGGAAGAGAAGGGGGTTGTTCTTGTGCTGCTTCGGAGAGACTCAGGGCCTCTTCTGTACTGCGATCCGTGTCCCCACATATGCATCTGTATATGCACACACATGTACATAAATAATCTTCATTGATCACCATCAAAACTGTCTCTTTTTTCTTAAAAAAAATTGAAATTACGAGAACTTTAAAAAAAAAAGAAGAAGAGAAGAAGAAAACGGAGCATGTGATGAATGGCTATTGACTATTGTGAGGGACTGATACCTGCATGTTGTTATACCGAGTGAAGGTTTTGTTGCAGACGGAGCATGAGAACTGGGTGGGTCCAACAAGAATCTGAGCAGGCGACGGGATCCAGTACTGGCCTTCAATCGGGTGGACTGACCCGGATCCTCTTATATCCGGGTCGGGAGTAAGGCCCATATGAAGGGCTATTGTGACTGAACCTTCAACTATTTCTTCAGTAGTAGTGCCACTGCTAATACTCCTAGTGTGAGAATCAAGCTTCCCATGGTCCTTCTGATATGAAGATGACCATAAATAGTAACTAGAATTTCTAATTTCAGGTGACCTAGGAATAGGAGAATTGTTTTGGCCCGGCGGGGCGAGAGAGAGGGAAACGTTGCAGTAGTCATCTTCATATTCATCTTCATCTACTTCTTGTTCTTGTTCTTGTGGTTCGAAGCATGCACTTTGCTCTGTGCTTGAACATGTGGTTGTGAGGCGCATTTTCTTTCCTTTTTTTTCTGGTCAATTTAAAGATCAAATTTTGTTTCTAGCTTGCTTTGAGTGCGGAAGAAGGGGGTTGAGCTAGGGTTGTTGGGTTTTGGTGTAGAGGATAAGTGGGGACGAAAGCGGCCATCTCTTTATATATAGAGATCGGGGTTATTATAGTGCTAGTTATGTATATGCATTCAGTATTCTTTTGCTTGAGATTGGTAATTTGATTTTGGTACATATAAGGCTAATCGTAGTGTGGTATATGCATTTACTGTCCTTTAATTTATCTTAGTAAATAGCTTAATGATCGGAAAAAAAAGTGCCTTTTATATTTATTGATGTAATTGATGGGATGCTCTATAGACGTCTTTAATTGATTGCCATTATTGATAGTTTGATATTTATAAACAACAGCATCACATTTTTTTTTAAACAAAGATAAAGGATAAATGTATCTATTCTCATAAGAGCACACTTAATTACATTCAAAAGTAAATTAGAATGAAAATAAACTAAAGCATCAATTTTATTCTAGAATAAGTGGAAAAAGTGCAATACTATGTTTATAGCAAAAATGATAAAAAAATAGCCTCGTTGTAAGACATTTAAAAAAAAGTAATGTTCTGTTGGTCTAAAATTATTCTATCTTGTGGTAAGTTAGAAATAAGATGTAGAGTTATTAAAATGGTTGACCTGGTTGATCATAATAAGATGTGATCTTTTATTCATTGCCATAACCAATGAATAACAAAAATTTACTCATAATCAATTATAACTATTGATAAATCAATTATAACTATTCATTGCCATAACCAATGATCTTTATTCAATTAGGTCAATTCCCCCATTTCTTCCTTCTCTGTTTGAGTTACAGTCTCCGACGTTTTTGACACAAAGTCAATGGGGCCGCCACCAGCTATTTCCTTTCCCGTTTCCCAATCCACACTTCTTGTTTATTGGGTTTTAGTATTATTTTTTGTAACTATTGTGTCTCCGGCTGAGAGATTTATTAATCATTTTTGTATGAATTACATTTTTTCAATTGTAAGAGTTTTTATGTTTGTTTGTTGTTTCAATGTGATTTTTAATTTCAAAATGAATGGATTGGTTATGTGCTTTGAGGTCGGTATCCAATGGATTTCAACCTCAAATATAATCTTTCATGTTAGAAGAATATATCGCTTAAGCATACTATGCTAGATCAGTAGATTAGCCTTTACCAGAAAATTCTGCCAAATCTGTGGATTTCTTCAATAAACTGTATGTAGAAACAACAATCGTGGGATGACATGCGATAAACATGTCTCAAGTTAATGTTTTTTATGTCAAGGTTTTATTTTGCCATGAGAAATTATATTTGTGTATGTCAGATATATATTGTAGATACCGTATGACAAATTTCTAATGAATTATTCCCAAAAATAAAGGGGTCAATTCAAAATACTATTCTAGTTTTCTTATGTCTTGCTAGCTGCAAGACCTTCATTCTCGTTACGCTATCGATCTCATGCATGATGGAGCCAGTCAGCCAGACTGGGACATTGCCCCTGGGAAAAAAGAAAAACAAAAGATCCGAGTAAAGCACTCAAAAGAAATTTAGAAGACAAAACCCTATGCTACATTAAAGACTTCATAAGACGACTTAATGGTTAAGAGTTGGAGCTCTTTTTTTTTTTTTTTTGGGGGGGGGGGGGGGGGTGGGGTCATTCATCAAGTTAAGGCTGGGTCTAAAAAAGCGAAGCCACCAAAAACTTTTAGGTAGCCATAGCTTGTTATATGTGGCAACTTATCACAAAATACATAACACCCACCTCAACAGCACTACTGTTCATCACCCATTAGGGCTGTGAATATTTAGGGTTTTGAAAGCTACTTGAATGCTGAGAAAACTTGGCTATCATGTTAAATAAACTTCATCAGAGAAGCTTATATTATGGACATTGAATTATAGTATATATTTTGGTACTCTCATATACTTGAGGAACTCATTCTGAATATATTTTGCATTATAAAAGAGATACTTATCACTTATGGCTCATCAGTCATTAAAAAAAAGGTACTCGATTATTAATTACATCCTCTATATAATGCATAATATCTTCAATAGAAGTTACTTCTAGATTACCAAATTGCTGATAATTTAGGTCCTGTTCTTTTTGTATGTCCTTTTGGATTTATCAATCTGAACTCACTTTAACCTACTTCAATTCACTTCAATCCACCTGGAAAAAAAAATTACCAACCTCAACCCACTTCAACCCACCCTTTTATAATTATATTCTCATTATTTTAGCCCACTTCAACCCACCACAAAAAAATATACCAACTTCAACCCACCTCAACCTACTTCAACCCACCTTATAAAAAAAAAAAATCAACTCCAATCCACCTCAACCAACGTCAATCAACTTCACTATTTTACCAACCTCAATTTACTCACGAAAAGAATAGGCCTTGAGGTATTGAATCCTGTATGGTCAAAAGTTAAAAAAATCTCCCGATTGTATAACAATTGCTTATAGGGTTGTCAAAATCTGACCCGACACGATAATTCGACCCAAATTTGATCCGAATTTACTGAAAGAAACACGAACCCGACCCGACCCGAACCGATTTCAACCCGAAGTCGACACGATTTAACTGTTTAGTGTGAAAACTTGTTATTTTTCAATATTGAGCAAATTTAAACTATTTTTAAGACAGACACAAATTGATTCATTTATTAAATAAGTCAATTCAATCCGATCCGTTTGACAGCGCTAATTGCTTCTAGTATTTAGAAAGTAAAAGACTAACACAAAACGCTTGACAGCTATAAACCCAAGTTATTTGCAAAACATGCTATATATATTTTGGAAAAAATATGCCTTCATATACACTTGATTCAATAAATGCTCACGACATTCCATGTATCAGGACAACTGACACTCAATGCCCAGAAAAGAGGCAGTGAAGAGAGAGAGCGAGAGAGAGAGTGATCCAAATTTTGCAACGTCAAGCCAAACAGCAACCAAACAAATTTACATTTGCTGAAACGGGGTTATGGATGTGATTGAAGCCAAAAGGCCACTTAATTCCAATTTGATGTTGGGCAAATATGATGCCCAAATTGATTAATATCAATGACTTAGGGCCTTTTTTTTTTTTACGTAAATTAGAGCTGGTAAAAGAGTAAAGTAGGTTGAGGTGAATTGAAGTAGGTTAAAGTGGATTGAACTTTTTTATGTAATAAATTGAATTTGATCAAAATAGTGAAAGTGGATTAAAGTGGGTTGAAGTAGGTTAAAGTGGGTTGAGATTGATATTTTAGGATTGACCCACAAAAAGAAAAGGGCCTTAGTTATGCTACTTTTTCATATTTTGCCAAAAGTTAATGATGCAAATTCAATACTTGAGATAAATGACAAGAGGGTCGTCCAACCATAAAATCTGATGTATCACTATCTGGGCTTTATTTGCCCATAATTTTTGCCGGATATAATGGCTGTGGGGGATGTGAAAATTACCCCCCATAGTGGCCATAGACAGTGTTGTTTTCTTTTCTTTTCTTTTCTTTTCTTTTTTGGCCTTCCTTGGAGTTATCTATAAAGAAAATAGGAAACCTGCACCTAAAGTTGCTTTTGCTTTCTCCCTCATACAATTTCACATTTTGGGAAAAATTTACTTGCAATTTGCACCCACCTTTGCTCACCTGATCACATGTGCCTTCTCCCTCATACAATTTCACATTTTGGGGGAAAAAAAAAGGATTCCAATATTTCAACAAAGACTCCCAGGTTTGAGTGATACTTGGGGAATGTGATTCCAATTTTTCAAAAAACCAAACTAAGATAATTAATGATTTCATTCTCGTACCTACATGAAAAAAATGATGAATCAAATAGCACGTAAACTAATTGTTGAAGGCTCATGAGCCAACAGTTTGTATATTTTAACATTGTACATATTAATGATTTTATGTGTGGGCTATTTGGGTGGCTTCCCTCCATTTAAAAATCAGGTCAAAGTTGGTTCGGCCTTGGGTCAACCAATCTACGATAGAACCCAATCCATTTCTCACACTTAAACGTGACCCCCGTTTACCAATGAATCGGCTTTAGTTGGATTGGTTGTAAAACCTGTTCTGCGAGTCTTTCTGGTTGGGCCAAAGAGGCCCATTTATCGCGCATAGTTCCCCGGCTGCCATCACGTCTCTAGAGTTTTAGAAATTCCATTAATTCGCAAGTTGTCTTAATTCATAATATCAAAATTCATCCTCTAAAGATCTAAGAAATATTGCCCCCCACAAGGCCAAGATGGGTCAAGCAATCCCACGAGGGTTCCATCCTCATGAAATTAAATATAATCGCATTAATTCTCATATGACAGGCACATCATGAGGAATATTTGATATAAATTACACAAAATTTTTAAATAATTATGGAGTTCATTTTCACGCGTAATGCTTAATAGGCTAATAGCACAGCAACCCTTCAATAATAGCTGAAATTAAAAATCATTTCGTGATCTTGTTCAAACGAATATTGCCATGAACTAATCTTATATGACAGGTACATAATTAGAATATTTGTCATAGATTACTTGAATTTTAAACGACTATAGTGATTCGTGACAACTACTCAATTTTCACCTGTAGTTCATAATTGTAGGCAAATATTTCAATTCAACATTATTTTTGGGCAAATATTGAACCATTACTCAATAAAGGTCCAAGAAAAAGATAGACTAAATCAAATAAGCTGTCAGGATTGAGCAATTTGAGCTCAAACGTTAGTTCAATAAAATCTAAATCCACTAGAAGCTTTGAGATTAATTCTTAGGTGCAGAGCTTCTTAAAATGAGGAAAGATCTATCCAAGATCTATTAAAAAATGACAAAGAGTATTGAGTTCGAGTAAAGCTAAAAAAATAATCTATATCTAAAAAGTTATAGTCCTACTTAAATTTCTATTAGAGAATAGTCCTAAATTTCTATAGATAGAACTCATGAGTCATGACCAAGATTAATGGTAAGTTAATTACACTTTCATAAACTATATTGTGTTTAAAACTCTCTCATAAAATTCTCCCTAAATTGAACGTTGGATGCTTCTAAAGAGGAGAAACCCCATTCTTAGAGTTGTTTTACAGGCAGTCTTCGGATGGTGGTGCAAGTTACCCAAAGTTCCCAATCCATCAAACATAATAGTGAGTTAGTGACTATCATTTTGTCTCATCGGCCACAAAGATGTGACTAAACAAAGTGAGGTACGGTCCTTGGTGTTTGGGGAAGTTAATGTAACGGCATATTGGATGGTACGATTTGATCACTTCATATCCAATGGCTTCATATGGACTTCTAGTGGTGTTTACGAATTTTCTTCCATTTTGAGTAGTGACAACTTATGCAAAACGTAACCCTTATGAGTTATGAGAAAGGTTATTCAAGTTCTTTTATATCGTAAACACCCCCCCCCCCAAAAAAAACCCCCGAAAAGGTGAGGTGATTGGTATGTGTATCTAGTATGGTGAGGGTAGCGGACATTTATTGAATTATCAAAAAAAACAAACTCACTATATATATATATATATTAAAAGTTGGATAGAATGCACATATGATTGACATGTGGATTGCCACATAGGATGTCATCTAGGTGCCACTTGAGATAAGAATGCCATGTAGGACATCAACATAAAAATCTTTTATTATGTAATTAAGTTGGATGTATATTATCAATATAATTTTAATTCAATTCAATGTTAAACTTTTATCATATGTTATGACTAATTAGTAATTAAATTTTGTCTTTAAAAAACTTAAATATAGAATAAAGAAATGATTTAGATGTTACCCAAGACAAAGATAGAAGTGTGTTGGACATATTTTTGAGGTAAGTATATGTTGAACATCTTAGATGTTACCTAAGAAAAAAATTGAAGCGTGTTGGACATTATTTTTGAGGTAAGCATATATTGAACATCTAAATCTAAATCTATATATTTTTATATATTTATTTTTGAGTGAACTAGTTTGGGCCCGTGCTTTGCAGGGAGTATATTCAAATAGATATTCTGTAGATATGTTATCGAAATAATAAACAAATAATTATGGTAGACATGATTAATATTATAATTTAGAGGAGATAATGAAAAAATTCAATAAAAAAGTTAAATATACAGCAACTTCGTGCATAACTAATTGGATTAATAATTAAAAACTCTATGATTGTGACAAAAGTCTATATAAGTATAATGGAGACAGTAGATAGTGAATTTGTCACAAACCATGCTAACACCATGTTCTTTTCGTTGGGAAATCAACTCAACTCACACGCACCCACTCTTTCCCCTATCTTCCCACTCCTTCCCACACTTTAAAAAAAAATATCACTCCTTCCCACACTCACCCACTCCTTCCCACACCTACATAAAATAACCATTTCTCATATTGTGAAAATTTTTACAATTTACGTAATTGTGTGTATGAATAATCTGATAACAATTATAAGCAATTTTAATTTTTCGGATGTCATGAAACAGTTTTATTTTTGTTGTTTTTCATTATTTTATAATTTTTCATTATTTTTTATTTTTTATTTCTATTTTTTATTTTTTATTTTTTATTTTTTTTTCTTATTTTTTTTCTTTTTTGTATTTATTTTTATTTTTGTTTTCATTTTTTATTTTTTTATTTTTTTATTTTTTTTTATTTTTTATATTTCTTTATATTTTTTATTTTTTATTTTTTATCTTTAAAATTTTAAATATTTTGCATTTATTTTTATTTTTTATTTATTTATTTTTAAATTTTTAAATTTTTTATTTTGCTGTATCTATTTATTTTTTATTTTTCATTTTTTTATTTCAAAAAAACAACCAAAAAAAATTCCAAAAAAAAACAAAAATAAAAACAAATACAGAAAAATAAAAAATAAGAAAATAAAAAATAAATTAAAAAATTAAAAAATTAAAACTGAAAAAATTACAAAAATATAATAAAAATTAAAATTACAAAAATTACAAAAATTACAAAATTTACAAATTACAAATTAAAAAATTAAAAAATAAAAAATAAATTAAAAAAATAAAAAAAATTAAAAATTTAAAAATTTAAAAATTTAAAAATTAAAAATTAAAAATTAAAAATATAAAATGAAATAATAAAAATACCAAAATAAAAAATAAAAAATAAACAAAATAAAAAAGAATGAACAAAAATAAAAAAATTTCATCATCATTAATTACTATCACAATAAAATTATTACAATATAAAACAAAAAATTATTAATAACCAATATTTCAACTTTATTCAACTACATTCAGCTGTCACCCACATTCAGTCACTCATCCACTTCTTCCCACGCTTAAAAAAAAATACCACACTCACTCGCTCCTTCCCCCTATTTCCCACACCCAGTCATCCCACACCCGTCATTTCCCACTGAAAAGAACATGGCCTAAATTGGGTGATGATAAATCAATCTATGATGCCAATGATGAAAAATCTACCTTCTCCTCTTGTTGTTGAGCAAAAATTTATGAAGTGACTAATTGTCTAGTGAATTTAGGTATAAACTATTTTGAAGTCAGTTTAGTTTCAGTTTTACATGTAACAGAAATAAAATTTGTCTTTCAACGAAAATAATTTGAACATTGTATTTATGCTAATACATAACTTTTTTGGCTATTTAAAATGGCCAATTAGGAGACGCTAATATAATTAAGTGTTCATACTTTGTACATTTGGCTTTCATGTCAACTGAATAGTTTCATGGGTTTTGATATAAACTTCTCATGCCCTTATGTTGTCTTGTAAGAGATGTGTTGAGTTCAGATTTGTGGGTTGAGATATTTCTTAATTTGAAGTGCTATGGCAATTTGGGGTATTTTGTTTTAAACGGTAAAATATTAATTATAATTTTCGGTATTTTATGAAGAGAATTTGATTATTGAATTTGTATGGTTTAAAAGAAAACGAAAGTGATTTCAATTTTTCTTGTGCGTTAAATAGATTAGATTTTGATCAATTTATTTGAAATGTTAAAAAATTAATTATACGTTTAAAATTTGAATGAATTAAATTTAATTGTAAGATATATATGCTTTGAAACACAAAAAAATAATTCGTTTATTTCCTTCTGTTAAATAGATCATATTAAATGTGAAAGAAATTCAGTTTCATGGACCTAATATGATGATTGTGTTTTATTTTAAATTTTTTTTATATTTCACATTCAATCCTTACAATATGTTATATCATGCTTACAATATGTAATTTTTCATCATAACCCTTACATCTATATGATCATAATTAATATTGACTATGTTATCAAATTCAAAGAAAAAGATAACAACGACGATAACTACAATGACAACAACAACAATAGTAAGAATGAAAATAATCATGGAAATCATATTTATATTTATATTATCTCTAATAATACATGCTCAAATGTACATTTGTAACAAAAAAGACAAAATAATAATAATAATTATGGAAATAATTTTTTATTATTATTTCTATATAAATTTGTATATTATATTATGTGATAATAGTAAGGTGTCACCTAAGATTTTACGACTTGTTCAGTAATTATAATTCGGTTTCCTTAAGTTAAAACTTCTAAAACATGAACTTATACCATAATAATGAAATAATAAAAACTTTTATATCCATTATACTCCCTTAATCTCTCGTTGATAATTAGATGATCATAATTAATATTGACCATGTCATCAAATTCAAGGAGAAAGATAAAATCGCCGATAACGACAATGACGACAATAACAACAATAATAATCATGGAAATAATCATGGAAATCATAGTTATTTTTCTATTAGCTCTAATAATACATGGTCAAATTTATATTTGTATCGAAAAATACAAAATATTAATAATAATAACAATGGAAATAAAAAATATTTATTGTTTCTTTATAATTGTGTATATTATATTATGTGTTAATAATAAGGTGTCATATAAGGTTTTATGACTTGTTCAATAATTATAATTTCGTTTCATTAATTTAAAACTTCTAAATTATTAATGTATTTTATAATAATGAACTAATAAAATTTTTTTATCTATTATAATCTCTTAATCTCTCTTTGATAATTTGATGATCATTATTAATATTGACTATGTTATCAAATTCAAACAGAAAGATAACAACGACGACAACGATAATGACGACAACAACAACAATAGTAATAATAGAAATAATCATGGAAATCGTATTTATTATTCTATTATCTCTAATAACACATGCTCAAATTTATATTTGTATTGAAAAATACAAAATATTAATAATAATAATAATAATGACGAAAATTAAAAACGTTTTGGTCCGTAAGAGTTACAATGGGCAATACAATATAATGGGGGATGAGGGAATCGAACCTGAGACGTAATATACCTATTAAATAGTATAATACAATGAGGGAGGGGGGAATCGAACCTGAGACCTAATGTGGCTAGTAAAGATAAATCCAAGGGCTAAGATTGTTTAAGATTTTGATCCAACGGTTGTGAAGCAACATATACCCTAAATTTACTCCCATGTTAGCATTTTCCATTTCCTCAACACTCAACCCCTTACACATTCTAGCATTTATAATATAAAGGTATATCATGAGTTGGCACTTGAATGCTGATTCGGTGGATTATTTTGCATATTGTAAAGCTTAATTGCTTAAGCATATCACATAATTGGATTTAGATAATATGAAATACAGTAGGACCTCAATGTAATTGTGGGTTTCGCTTACGACAACTTTAAGTTGGTACAATATTTATTTTCTTTTAACATTTGTAACTTACGTTCATGATATTAAAAAAAAATTTAAGTGATTTATTTAATTTATATTTCACTTGAGATTATATTTTGCACTCATAAATCACACAGTATAATTAGTTTTTTTTAGCAAATTTAAATTTAAATTTAATAGGCAAATTAATATATATGAGTAGTTTCTCTACATTCCCAATTTCCCACAATAGACTATAACTGACTTTGTAAATTAGTAGTACTCCCCCTACCCCCACAAAAAAAGAACATCAAAAGTTTTCCTAAATTCAAATAGTACTTAAATTTCTTAATCTGCTACTAATCTCTGTTTCTTCTTTCTAAATTTTTTCATTTTTCTTTTGTTGGTTTTTTAAATAATTACACACCAAAGAGATAGAATTAAAGTCATAGACTTACCTGTCTTTTTGTTACTACTGCCAAATTTTTTTTCATGTTTTGTTAATCATGAAAATAATTAATCAAATTATTGACATAATATGCAATGAAGGACCATCAACACTACTAAATAATATTAAAGGTGGCTATTACACTATTGACATAATAAGCAATGGACATACGAAGTAAGTGCACAGGGGGGAAAAACGTGTCTTTTCGATGAGGTCGTTCCTATGATACTTTTATTTTTTAATTTAAGAATTATCAATTAGCTCATTTTCTGTATTTTTATGTATAATGCTCCAATGCAATTATATATACTATCTTACTTCATATTATTATCAATTTTTCAATAATGTGCACATTAAAAAAAAAACTATAGGTTCAAACTAATAAAAATAAATGTTATACAATCTAAAATTAGAACTGTTTTAATCATCAGTTGGTCAACTACCACAAGGTCCGTCTTGCAAGTATATAGCAAACTATTCTACAATGGTCAAATGAAAAGGTACCAAATGAAAAGAAAAATATACACAATTTAAAATTCCTACTTAAATTTGATTCCTTCAAATAAGATTACAATATCTAATTAAGATAATGTCATGATTCTAAATATCTACCTTACATATCAAAAAAATGAAACTATGTACATCCTTAATTCATTCTCACCTGTGAGTAACATACATTATATTACGATATGAATATTTCGTGTTAGAACTATTTTTCACATGTTACATTTCACATTACCATATGATGCATTTTTAAAATAAAATTCAAGTTTAAGAAAGACACCATTAAATTACTGAAAATACTATGGTTTTCCTTTACTGCTTTGGTCCCACCGTTACGTTAATATGGTCATTTCACATAATCATGATCCTTTTAAAATTTTTAAAAAAATCACACAGCAACAAACCACATAATATCTTAAAACCAAAAAAAAATCCTGACTAACAAGATTAAAACAGATAGATTGCACATCAAAAATTTAGGTAAATATAATTAAAATGACTTCATGGGAAATAAAGTCATAAAAGAGATGTTCCCATCAAGTCCATAGAACTCAGTATAGTATAGTGCCAACAATAGCATATATAACAAGATACTGATACTTATCAACTGAAAAGTGATAACCCTCGTGCAACGCACAGGTAAAAGACTAGTATAAGAAAAAGTAAGGATTGGAGGATGATCGATGCATTTTGCTCATAAAATTATCGAAGAACAAGAAACTATTAAGTTTAAGCTTTCAAAAGCTTAAACTTTTGGTTGAGTTGGTTTTTGAACATGGTATAAGAGTCTTTTTGAATGAGAGGTCTCGAGTTCGAATCTCAGCAGTCCCCACATTGATTTATTGCACAAGGTAGAGGGGGCATTTGCAAAATCCACACTTCAAGCCCAAAGGACATTTGCGTAAGGAGGTATATTAGAGTATAAACATATTCTTAGGCCTTCAACCATTAACTTAAACTTTTGGTTAAGTTGGTTCTTGAACATATTAGAAGACTAAAGCGTCATATAGATTCTTAGTGTTTTTGCTTTTTTAGTTAGGCAAGGCCCGAACAATAATAAAGAAAATACAGCCATTAGACAGCTCAAACAACAACTGGTACACCCTAAAGACTATAATTCAAATACAACTAGACTCATATAGTTTCAACACACGCAGCAACTAAAATAGCCACCTATTTGCCAAGAGATAATCTAAGAATGTATGTCTCTGACTTGTCATTTGTGTTTCCAACTCTTTTCTCAAGCTTCTTTCCAAAAGTCATATTAGTTTTGAGAAATGAGACAAGGTAAGCAAACTTTCAAAAAATTATTCGGTTAAAGTTTTTTTGAATATTTTGAGGCATATAACGTCTCCCAATATATGTACTATGTACTTATGAAAAAGAAACATGCCAGTATAATAGATATTAAACAGAACTTATTCAAATCTCAAAAGAGTAGTCAATAGTTTTGTTACTTTTTTACAAGATAGCTAAGATTATTGAAAAGTTGAAAAGCTAACTCTTAATTGAAAGTCATAAAAATTGCCCTACAGACAGATGCCCCCATGTAAAAAGTTTCATCTAACTATTTTTACTTATTGTATAGCATTTATGAAAATTGGGTGAGATAAGTAACTCATTCAAAATGTTTGGCAATTCAAATAAAGTGTAAATGTCAATACAGACGGTAGAAAGGGAAATAACTATTTTAAAACTTCTAATCTTTATATGTTGTTTAGAAAAAGTAGACGTTGAATAAGATAATGTATGTTTTTTTACCTTTTTAAAAAACAAAACATGTCACAATAGACGTGTCATCTTTTTATAAAAAAATATATATAAATAATTAACGAAATATTCATGTCATCTAATGGTCTATACGAACTAAGTCTTAGACAACACAACTCTATTTAAAGGGAGATCCAGTAAACGTTTACAAATTCTCATTTACATGCTAAGTCTTGCAGTATATATAACATCATACATTAGACTTTGATGGGTCCGTAACTTAATTATCTACTGATGACCAAACGATATTGGATCAATACATTAGACCTTGACGTGGTTCATCAATCACCCATGATTGAAAACTCCATAGCCATTGTGAAAAAAGGAAGTTGGGTTCTAATAAGTGACGACCCTTGGCTAACTGGAAAAGACATTTGTGGATGAGCATATGAAAAATACAGCAAGGAAAAATCTAGAAAGGTGCTATCTACTTCTACTATGAACACAGTTTGAGTGAGAGTGAGAGTGAGAGTGAGAGCGAGAGCGAGAGCTTCACCATACAGGTACGGTATTTGATACTGTGGACCAACCCACCCATGGCCCAACCGTATTGGATTTTATTTATCTATATGATTATGCTAAACTACAGGGATATTCTGTTAACTAAACTAAAGATGCCCAGAGACTGATCTGCGTCGATTCCTGAACGTGTCCACACAAGACAAGACTGATTGGGAATAATCTTTTGTTAAAGTGCATGTATTGACATCAACTTGCTTTGATCATAAACTCCAATTAAGTGCGAAAAGTTTATTAGTGTTGTTTCAAAGGGTCTAGGTTTGAATTCGCTCCATCAGCTTTTTCATCTCATTTATATTGTAAAAAAAAAAATTAGTTCAAGTGATTCAACACATACATGTTTTCTTAATAATAGTGCAATTTTTATACGCCTCCATGGTGCAATTTTTTTAACTAGGGGTAGACAATAGACCGGGTACCCACTAGGTTGAATGGTCGTCCCGTTTAAAATAAGACTAATAAAGGGTCGGGTCAATAATGGTCTGCGCTATTAATGGGTCAGCCTATTAAAGCATATTAACGGGTCGAATTGGGCAGGTTCATTAACGGTCCGTTTAGTGACCCATTATTTTTTTAACTTAATTGACACACTGGTTTACATGCTCCAATTAATTAATCTCATTACGAACACTTTGTATATAACAATAATTATTATATACCGTTGGTTTGCGCAAGTTTGTTTCGTTTTTAAAGGGGCCTAAAGCGCGCTGCCTATGGGCCGACTTGACCCGACCCGTTTATTAGCCTGATTATGTATTTTCTAACTTTGAATTTGAACTAGTTTAATTTGGTTGGAAAATTACAAATACATTAGTTGAAAAATTAACAAACCAAAAACACTCTTTAGGTGTTAATGGGCGGGTAATGAGCAGGCCGGGTTCATGTGACCCATAACCCAACCCAGTTCATTTAGTTAATGGGTTGGCACAGCCCAGCCTGACCCAGTCCGTTGCCAACCCATAATGATAATCAATTTGTTTGTCTTCAATTAGCAGAGTGTCAGACAATATTGTATTGAATTTTCCTGTAAGTATAATAATTTTTTATTTAATAAAATTTATATAGTTTATCTTCATCAACTGACATATCCTGAAATTTGACTTTTCCCATAGAAAGTTAATATCACTACAAAAATAAACAAAATATTACTATAATTTCTGCATATACCTTATTCAACAGGATATCGGAGGTGGGTCAAAAAAAAAAAAAAAAATCAATCAATAAGAGAATCATCCAACGCGTTTAATTAACTTGAAAGATTCTAGACCGTACCTATCCTCGAAGGCGCCTTTTCCAACTGGAAAGGGTCACTTAAGAGTAAAGACTCTCTTTAAGTCAATATATTCTCAATTCAAAATTCAAATGCTTGGAGTATTGAACAATGCCGGATATCAGGGTACGTGCACAATGAATGCAAGTTCCTAGTTACGTTTCTGCTCATCCCTTAGGGTTAATCGTCAATTCCTTGATAAATGAAGATTGAGATCCAAATGCATCAACGTCTTACACGTAGTTCGTCATAAATAATACATAACAGATAAGACTGAAATAAACTATTAACTATTGTTTAGTTACTCTTATATAATTTAGTTGTCCTTTTAATAGAGTCGTGTCTTTTGAGACTTTACCTTTATTAGTTTTAGTTTGATAATATTTTACTAATGCATCTCTTATAAGGGTCAGACATATATTAGGATACGCTATGGATTTCATAAAGGAATATCTTATTCGACTCAAGAAAAATTGAATAAATCACTTATCTTATTTGACTTTGCAAAACAAACTGGTGCATCCGGTCATTTTTGAAACTTAGTTTGCATGGGTGTAATATGATACATATTCAACTAATATATCTTTTATCAGAAAACTTGGACATATATCTCGAGACAACTATAATAAAGTAACATAATTGTTTACTTGCAAAAAATTTTCGAATGAATAACTTGATCTAACCTATTACTTTTTCAAAGCTGATAAGTGACAACCGAAATTACCAAGACACATAATTATATATTTTTTTTCACAAGATTGATTCACTTACTTTTTGGACAATTTCAGTAATTAAAGTTTCAATCGAGATATCTTTTGAGACCTTTCATATAGAAAGATTAAAACACATTTGAAACATTACATGCACCAATTTAAGTAGCAAAATAGATCTCAATTGCCTTACAGTTAGTTGCTTACCCTTAATAGATTTTTTTTTTTTGAAAGTAATTATTCTCATTGTTTAAAAGCAATAATCATATTCATAAGGAAAACGATAAACATTGCCCTAAAGGCAATACGTAAGCTACAATTATTTGGGTAGTTGTACACTTTTCAATGTAAACTCATTACCCTCCACATATTTATTGTCATAGGGAATTTCAAAAACTTTTGATTACAATAATGTTTGGTGATAGTAATTAATATACTAATTTTACACTTTCTAAATTACCCTCCACATAACTAATTTCCGTTACCTTTTTCTCT
>JACYFF010019584.1:121420351-121492219 GCA_017589665.1 Selenicereus undatus | reverse complement strand
ACAAAGACTAACCTCTTGAGAGATCCGAAAAATGAGTACTCCACAAGTTATTCCTTACTTACGGCTAATTCATATCCCTCGATACCGCTCTTAATATTCCTTACAGCATTGCTTATTTTTAGTTTTAATCATTAAGAAAAAAACCCTTGGTAAAACTTAGATACATTTTGGGGTTTCACACTGTTTTATTGCTCCAATTATATTGATCTGTTGATTAATTAGTTATTGAAAAATAACGAACAGCACTATTGAAAGTCTTTTATTTTGGGAGATGAGGGTGAAAACACCTAAATAGCTATCTTTATGAAGATGTCTAGTCAATTCATATTGGGAAATACGATTTTAGTTGCGTAACAATAAGAAAGATAATCACTCTTTTTAGCTAATCTAATTAGAAAGATCTAACAAGGGAAAGGGAGGGATATCTTCTCCTCTATGTGCATGGTGGATGATGACTTGGCTTGCGTCCTTGTTTATTATGGTAAATAGAATCCCAGGAGAGAAAAAGCAAAACAAAAAAAAAACAAACAAATGGGGAATTTAAGAGGGGACAACTGAATATTTTTGGGATTCTTAAAATCATAGTACTAAATTTTATGGCCTACCATTCGAATATTCCATTGTAGTAAAAAGTATATTTTATTTTTTATTATTATATAATTCAAAATGTGCATCCAAGGTCTTGTTTAAATTTTATAATATGGAACTCTAACCTTTCTTATCTTCACCTTGCCCCACTTATGCAATAACTTGAAAAAGCAGGCGTAAAGTTTATGAGAATAAAGAAACGAAGTATTTACTCCATCTATTTCCACTCAAAAAAAAAAGGCTTGATTTTTTTCTTTTTTATAAAAAAATTTTAATTTGAAAAGAGACATATAACCTAATAAAGATAGGAGTTCAACTTTAAATCTTTATTCAATAACATAGTCGAATGATATCTTCTCAAAGTTAGTTTAATCATAAAGCTATATATCATGAATAATGATAGAGAATTTCTTGGAGGATGAAGCTACATGACACATGATGCAAATCATTTAATGATCTTCCACATTTAATAACCAATTAATTCATCCTTAATCTCCAAATGAAAAAGGAATTAATGCATGCTACTCATTTTGCAAAACATTTAGAAGGGTCAATATCGTACATTATGTCTCCAACCATACAAGAGGAAGAGAGAGAGAGCCCGTGAAATGAATGATAATGGCGGTGAGCGAAAATGGTAGAGATGGTAAAATTTGGGTTCGAGTTGAATTTGAATTGGACAGATCTGAAAATGTCAAAATTCGAACAAGGAATTGATGTCTAATATTCGATTTTTTTCAAATCGTACAATTTGAACAAGGTTAAATTCGGATCAAAATCAAATTCGGACAGTAAAAATAGAAAATATATTGTGTTTGGATTCAAAATTCGAACAAAAAATTTATGACCGTATCCCATGTTTTTTGAATCTGAAAATTTGAATGTTCGAGCCAGACGGCTTTTTGCGAGCTTTAGAAAATGGCCTTTGGGAAGCCTCTAAGATTAAGTGACCCTTGCATCCACTCAAAAACCATTATATATTAATACATTATTATATTTTCCAGTTATACTTGTAAAAAAAAAAAATTCAAATACAGACACAGACCCGGCAAGCAATAACAGGGGGGGGGGGGGGAAACAGTGTGCCCTGACGGTGCTTTATTTAGAATTTAATTTAACGAAATTGAACACAGAATCTGTAGGAACATCTAGATGACCCTACCAAATTTTATGTTCAAATATTATCCATTCATTTGTCGTCAATTTTTTTAATAAAATTTTTATGTAGGATTCTATGTCCATTGTCCTCTTTTTTTTTAAAAAAAAAACTTAATAATATTAATATTATTTAATTGGAATTCTTTAAAAATATTAGATTGGGATCTTGGGGACGTGTGTGTGCTTCATGAATCATGCAACGCCCCTAACGACCCCAACTCTTCAAGGGGCAGCCAATGGGATTATTTTTTTCAAAGTTTTAATAAAAAAATTCCATTCTATGCTATTATAAAGCATTAACACTTCCATCGACAGGTCTATTATAAATTAATAAAAATTAAAAATAAAAGGGGCGAATGGCATGAAGCAGCCCTTTAAAGCTTTAAGGGCATTATTCCTGGCGGTATGCCCTTCTGCATGTATTACTATTGTAATTTGTAAAACAATATAACTTAATAAAATAGGCCAAAAAAAAATATATAGCCTCCTCTACAAGCCGATTACCTAGTTGTTACAATCCGTAATGCAACTACATGAAAAGGGAATTACATAAGGAGCGAAAAGTCTTTTATGTTACATAACTCTAGCAACTAGTCTTTTATTTATTGTAGCTTTTCCTTGCGATGTGTCTTTAATTTTTCATTAAGAGTGTGTTTGGTAGGGGGAAAAATGATTTTCTCGGAAAATAATTTTCTCATTTTACGCCATTTGGTAAAACAAGGAGGGGAAAATCATTTTACCCCATTTGAAGGAAATTGTTTTCCCTTGAAAAAGTAGGAAAAATGATTTTCCAAACCCAATTTTGTCTCTCGTTCTATTTTCTTTTAATTGTGTCTAGAATCACTCTATTTTCATTCTCATTTTGTCTGTCATTCTTCTCCTCTTCTTTATGTTCATCATGTTCATCGATGATTTTCATCGTTAATCTCTGTAATTATTTCTTGAGTTATCTGATCTTAATACAGTTGCCCTTTTGAAGAACTTCGCAATTTGAGACACCTATCGTCTCCTTGTTCGTCATTTTCTTTAATCTAGATTTAATATCACTCAAAGTCAATTGGATAATCCTTGAAAATAGTGAAAAAATTGAGATTCATTAATATTGACTCTCTCTTTTGTTGGGTTTGTTAATGGGTATATTTCTTACTGATGTTTTGGTTTGATTTTGAAGAGGAGAAAGAAACAAAATTCGTTGGTTGGGTCGGGTCAGAGTAGTGAACAGGGAATGGGGTTGATGGTGAAAAGAAATGAAGTGAGGACGGGGAGTTCATTCTATCAAATAGCAAAAAATAAAGTGGAAAGAAAATAATTTTTTATTCTACAAAACAGTTGAAAATGTAAGTAGAAAATATTTTTCATGGAAAATGATTTTCTAGGAAAATGTTTTTACAAAGTCTTTCTTCTTTAAAATGGTTTCAAAATCCTTTTTTGTGGGTCTCTTGGATACAGCCTCTCTATAAATAGAAATACCGGTAGGGGTAAGGTTGCCTACAGCTGGATCTTCCCAGACCCCCCGAAAGCAGGACCCACACTGGGAGATGTTGTTGTTGTTGTTGTTGTGCATAAGGAGCGCAAATTATCCATCCAAAAAAAAAATTAAAATAAAGGTTAATTTTGAAAAGACATTGCTCAAAACAAAATTAAAATTCTAACAAAAAAAACATAATACCTGATAATAACGTCAAAAAAATTATGAATCATGGTTTTGGACATCATATCTATACATTTCAAGAATACATGTTCGAAATGAGATTTTAAATTTAATGGCACTACGTATGCATACAATGTAAGTTAAATTTGATTGGACAGATCTCCAAAAATATATTTTCGCATTTGATGCCTAATTGTTTTTTTGTTTTTTTTTTTGGGGGGCCCCCGGGGGGCGATGCCTAATTGGCTTTTGGTTCTTAAACTGTCCAACAAGCTCTCTTACGTGGTTATTTTAGACATCACCTATGACAGATTTATAAATGCAACTCTCAACATATCTTATACTTTTTTTTCTTCTTCTTGTAAGTACTTCATGCTTGTGAGATTTTCGGTTCCACACCTCTTAGAAACTTCACTTAGGCTTAGACCTGTCAAAAATTGACCCGACCTGAAAATCCGACCCGAACCCGCCTGAAAATTTTGGGTTTTGAACACGATTTTCTCGACCCAAACCCAAAATAAATCGGACCTGAAAAAACCCGCAAATTAGCGGGTCAAATCCGACCCGAACCCGAACCCGCCCGCTTGACCCGAACATTATATCCTTAGTTTTTTATTTTTCTCTAATTTATCTCTTTTAACAATAATGGTTAGTCATTTTTATTGAGTATTTTGAAAAGAAATTATATAACTATTGCATCTATTTACAAATTAAACAATAATAACCTTATTTTTTCTTCTCCATTCTCTAAAAATAAAACCGTACACAATTTTTAAATGAAAAAACGTTTAAAATAGGTATAAAATTGCATGAAATACCTATCTAATCTTTTTTAAAAAGTTAATTTAAAAGAACACAAGCATTAAAGATGTGAAAGTCAAACCATTATATAGTTAGTTAAACAAATCTGTCTAATTTTTTTAAAATTAATTAATTTGTAATAATTTAAAATTTTGATGTTATAATTACAAGATAATATCTTGTACTTCTTTTATTTAATTTTATTTGATTTTCGTTCTAACTAGTCTTGGACTATGATACTAACGATAAAAAAAATAACTAGCCGTATTCGCATTGGGTCAGTCCATTAATAAAGCTTTACCTGATTGGACATTGGTCGGTTAATTAATAAAAATATTAAACTATTAAATAGATTATTGCCGGTGAAACTGCTACAACTCATTAAAATACTCTAGACGGGCTGCTTAATAAATAGTCGAGCCACTATTAACCTTCTTTTCATGTACAGGTCAATCTACCCAAAATCAAGTGGGGCTTAATTCTTTACCCGCTCATACAAGATGTTCATATATTATAATAAAATGTTTGAATATTTTAATATTCTTTTGAGAAATTACAATTATTATGCATTTTCACTAAATAATGACAATTTTGAGTAATAAATATGCAGAATTTTTGATTAAAAATAACTCACAGAAAAGGCACTCTAAACCCGTTGGGTTGATCCGAAACCCGTAAAATGAAAATACACCTGAACCGTATTTTACTCGAACCCGAAATACACCCAATCCGTATTTTACCCGAACCCTAATGCACCTGACCCGTATTTAACCTGTCCGCCCGAACTGACAGGTCTGCTTAGGCTCCTATCTTGTAGTATAGAGTCACATGAAAATTCAATGAGGTTTACACATCATTGTACATGTAAGCCACCATGTAACTAAATCTTACACCATTCAGGTTAATCACCGACGCACACTACGGGCCATGATCTTTTCAATTAAAATTTTACTAAACTGAACTAAACTAATTTTGGAAAACATAGGTTGAAAAGAAGAGGGCTTAACTCAAGCAACCTTAAGCCACTTAGGATTTAGGAACATGCATGGAGGCCAGCTTTCAAATCTTAAGACATGTAAATCTTTGTTTGCAATTTCACAGAGTGACTAGTCAAGCCACTTGGGGTTGAGTTGTCATGGCCCAGACCCCGACCTCTTCCCAATTCCCACAAGCCTCTTTAAGGCACTCCGACTAAGCCACTACCGCATCACCATGGAACTGAAGTTTGAACCAACACTCATTTGCCAACTGAACTTAAATCTCCCTGATATGTACATCTTTTTTTCGACAATGGTAACTATGCGCCACCTCTTGGGCCTCCTATCTCAAGAAAGATCCAATAGGCCAACTAATCCAGGGAAGGGGGACAAAGCTACCAGGGCCCAAGGCCCAACCCACACACCCCTCTTTCTTCCAATTAGTTCGCAAACGAAGGCCCCCATCCAGATTCGAACCTGGGTAGGGAGGGTGAAGCAAAGGTAGGCATGTTAATCTGCTACAAGCAGAATGGCTCTCTGATATGTTCATGCCACAGTGCTAGTATCACATCTCGCACCCAGTGTTATATATGATATGATACAAATTGATACGCTCATATGATAAAAGATGTCGCTTGTGTGAACTACAAGTAGCAATAATGTATGGGTTTGTAAATAAAAACAAGATATGCACCAATTTCAGTAAGCATAAAGAGAGATTCCAACAAGCACGAAATCATACTCCCATATACAAATTTCTTTTACAGTTGTGTGTGTGTGTGTATCATCTCCATTGCCACTTGACCCCAACCAAAAAAAAAAAAAATCATTCTCCTTATACCTTGCTGTGCTCAGGGTACTGTCATCTCAAGAGCTACGCCAGGAGTGGGCTCTAACACCTTGGCATCGGGCAATTCCTTTGACAAAAGCTCCTGCAAGAATAACATAACCAGTTAACCACAATAGGCAAACTTCCCAGTGGAGGGCTCATAATCCTGATATGGTCTAAAAGAGACCCAACTGATGCAACCTCGAATAAATAGAATCTATCTGAATGGTAAGAATGTAGTAAGAGAAAAGTTCGTAGGAAACCTTCATGTGAACTGCTTTTACAGCTACTCATCTATTGACAAAACTCCTAAAATCTGATTCTCAACTCACTAGGCATGGTAAAAGACAAGGGCAAGGCGAGGATTTAACAAATGTTCAGAAACCCAGCTATGCTCTTGTCAGACAATGGGATTTGTGGTATTCAAAAAGAAAATATAGATCTCAAATTCACAATCCAATTATCCAGAATCAACAACTGCAAGGTTAAAAGCAAATTATGGAGAGTGTTTTTCATAGCACCCAAAATTTTGAGAGGTGCAGTGCTAGCTAGTGCCAAAACAGAAAAAAGTAGAGCACAGTATAGCGAGATATATTGCTCTACAACAATAACCCCATTCAATAGCACCCAAAAATTTGAGAGGTGCAAGCCAGATCTGAAACAGAAAAAAGTAGAGCACAGTATCTCGAGATATATTGCTCTCTAGTCCGTTACAGTTACAGACCAAAGCTAAAACAATAACCCAACAACGGCTTCTTACTTCATGGGAAGTGGGCATAAGAAAACCTTAAATCATCGCAGATATGTCTCACAAAGATGAATTAGGAATTCAGACTAAAGGATTCACACACATCTCGAGTCTACTTCAGCTTCAGGCTCAAAAGAGCTAAACCCAACCCAAGTGAAAGAGTTAAATTTTCCGTTTTCTCTCCCATGAATATTCGACCAATTAAATCATGCAAAAGCAAGCAAAACAAGACCCTAGTCTTGACTTTATAATCCCCTGGTCAACTTAGTATGATATTGAACTGCTAGATTTCAATCAAACTAAATAGCTAGATAACATAACTTTGCAAGTATGAATATCTACACAAATTGAAAATCCCAGCAAAACAATCACAAACATATCATCAATATATTAGCAGCATAAGAGCTCACCACATTCTTAGTGTTCTGTAAACACAAAGCGTGATGGTCTAATTAGAATTTCGGATTATGTGGTCTGATCCACATCAGCTATAACCCCAGATATTCAGTTCTTTGGGTTTGCGAGGTTCTGGATTCCTGCCTGATATTCAGTTCTTTGGGCTGGCAAGGTTCTGGAATTCCGGTTTAATAAAAGTTCTACATCACAACCTTTCAGGTAGTTTTTGGGTACTTCAGGCCTTCTTTCCTGAAGGATTGGAAAACTGCAATGGATTTTGCAAGTCTCAAAAATTATGTTGAACTATGCTACTTTCATTTACACTAGTTACACAAAAGCAAAATGATCTGCACCACAAGAAGAATAAGCTAAACCTTGAATGACTCCACAGTTCCTTCTGCTTTAATTATCATTGCCAGCAGTCCTTTGCTATCGAGGTCTCCATTCTTCATGGGAACGACAAACCTTCAACCATATCAGCAATGAATACATGTATATGCAGTTAAACTGAGAATTTCTTTGTGTTAACTGTTATGTCAAAATGAACAGTTGCATACCTGGCACGCAACAACTTTGCAAGCTTGACTGCATCTTCCTGCCCAGAAACCAGTGTGAAACTCGGTAGAAGCTGCTTTATAACTGGTGTAATTACAATATCCGCACGCTCGTCCTTTAAGAGTTCCTCATTGTACACACAGTGTGGTTCATAATAAAGAGTCAGCCGGCCTTCAGAAGAAGAGACGATGTACCTGCACAAATTTACATAGAAGTAATGTTTGAGGTAACACATCGGAATGGACTGCTCAAAGAATAAACATGAGTTGCTTTAACAAATGAAATGCTAGGTATTACACAAACCCGTTCTCAGGGCGCTGCCAAGGCGGACCCAGAACTGGACCAGCAGTAGCGCGTATTCTGACTCTTGAACCATTCCTACCATCGATCTCTGTGTTTTGACCAGGTTCTAGATATGTCACCTAGTATGAAAACAAGAAACACATGACGAGCTTCATATGGAAGTTGCACGCAAAGATATCGCCCTTCTGAGCAGTCTAAGGTTGCAAAATTCGGGTAAAAGTGCAAGCACGCTAATAATTCACATACACAGATAACATACTGGAGAAGAAATTCAGCAACACCAGATACAGCCAATGGGTATTCGCAAGAACAAATAAAAGGCCGATATCTGCTACTGCAGCAAATATTTCACTGAAAAGTTTCCAAGTCGTATGATTTGAGAATACACTCAATAAACATCGCAAAGCCCAGATTATGTGAAGATACTTTGAGAATTCAGAACCACAATCGCAGGTAATCCACTAAAAACAAACATACACTAAATTACGTTATAAATGTCACCGTTATCAGCGTTGCCTACGTGGCTACACCCTGCATAATCTCCTACATGCTACAAGAGAAAAGATCTATTACACACTGCTCGGGTTGGATCCACGCTGAGTATTATTTTAGCTTAGAATCACCGGCCAATACTCAAAAAAATAATAACACATCCAGAGGGTTCAAACAACATCACCAATTAATCAATTAGATGATTAATACATGATTAGGTGGGTGTGCCGGAGTGGTTATCGGGCAGGACTAGAAATCATGTGGGCTCTGCCCGTGCAAGTTCGAATCCTGCCTCACATTTTTGCATTTTAATCTTTATATAATAAATGCTAGAATAAGAGTGGTTTATCATCCTTCCCTCCCTCAATCCTACAATTTCATGCAATCCCACCAAAAATATACTTCCTATTTATTTTAAATTTCAAACAACCCACTAAATTATAACCACCAACAAAAAAAAAGTAAATTTTACCATCAACTAAAAATTTTAAATCGTAACCACCAACTTAAAAAATTTAATTTTGCCAAGTAAAAAAAAAACAAAAAACAACACAACTCTAAAGTCTTTGGACGTCTTCCTCCCTCTATTCAAAGTCTTTCCCATTTACCGAAAACCACGCACTGATTAATCTGAACCATCCAAACAATAACCGTAAAATCCTATGCTCACCATAATTTGCTGGTGTTCGTGAAGTCTCAACCATCCAAACAACTCATCAGTTTAATCTGAACCGTTGATGCCAATACCTATATTTTATTGTTAAAAGAATAAAGAATTTTAATAAAAACCACTCATTCTTTAAACTCTTAGACTCTAACTCTCCTATCGCCTCTACGCATGCCCACCCCTACTACTCTCTCTCATAGACACTGTCATAGGCATTGCTAGCTGTCTTTGATGCCACCCTTCGTCTTTTACTGTCGCTTCAATCTGTCGATTGTTACTCCTCTGTCAATCTGTCGGCATCGACATTCCCTCTTCCTAGAGTGAGTCTCCGCCTAGATCTCACTGCATCGATAATTTGGTTTATGAGCTATGTAGCTACTCTCTCTCTCTGTATCTTCGCAATTTTTCTATTAAGTTGCTATGTTAGAAATAGAATGTCGAATTAACTATCAAACTCCTTAGTTTCTAGAGTGTCTTCTGTGTTTGTTTGATTTCATTGCTATGTTTGGTTTTTCTTTTGTCTTTGAATTAGAATGTTGAATTAGTTTCAATCCATTGGTCCAATTATGTGAATTTTGATACTTGGATTACTTTCTGTTCAATTATGTAAGGGGATTTGATTTGTGGGGTTTGGGGAGGGTTGGATGATGGTTTTGCTGTTGTAAGCCTTTGAGAATTCTTGACTTCCACTAAGAGCTCCCTCATATTTCTCTCTCTATTCTCGCATGGATTCTTATCGCTCAGTCATCGGTTCTATTTTTTCCCATTGGGCTCTTTTTTCTTCGCATCAACAATGTCCCCGGCTCTGGCACTCTATAATATTTACAAAGCCTCAAAATTCAAAACTCTAATTCCCCTCTCTGGTTCGAAATTATAGATCTGACCGTGCTTCTTTTTTCATTTACCTGCTTGATTTTTTGTTTAGATTTCTCTTTGTGAAATATGCTCAGTAATTATGGCGGGATCGAAGGCTATACTTCATGGTTAGCTATTGGTAATGTCTATTTAGTGCCAAATTTTAATGTCTAGTTTTTATCGGGTTTTTTGTTCTTTTTTCCATTTTCCTTTTTTAGCTAAACCCTGACTATCCCCCATTTTGCTGTCCCACTCATTGAATATATGAATTTCTTATTCTTTGATGGTGGTAAAGATCAAGGAAAAAGTGAGTAATGCAAGGGGATGATGTTTATAAGCTGAGTTTAAAGCAAAGCACTGACAATACCAAAATCCTACATACTATACTACTATCATATACATCTTCTATGTTTTGCATAACAGCAGATTGTGCTTTGTGGCTAATTAAAACTTAGATAATTTTGGGTATACAATGCACCAGAGTAGCGCAGTTTTTTTTTTTTTTCCGGGGGTGCTTGATGGGTCTAAAATATTTGATCTTAGATTGTTGTGTTAGGCAGCCACAACGTTTGTGGTCACATGTTTGGCATGTCTTTGTTAATATCTGTAATCACCTATGATCCTCCTTTTTCTAGGTTTAATATTTGTTGGATTTTCTTTAGTTGTGTTTATTTCTGGTTGGGTTAGTGATTAAAAAAAAGTTAAATTAAGTACTCAAGTATTATGCTCCAATGATCCTGCACAACAGCTCCTATGTTAAAGGTAAATAGGAACCCGAAAGTTAAAGGAATCATGGATCTATCCCTCCAGCACAAGGTAGCTTCCATATCTACTATTTTTCTCTATTTTATGTCTTTTATTCTTTCATTGTTAATTAGCTTCATTGAATTTTAAAGTGCTCTTCATATAACTTATGTTGTAATTGCTATAGCATGCATATTTCTCTCACTCTTTGGTTATATCTGTCTTCTTTTTGTGGGCTGTGTTATGAGCTCATTGCTGGTGTTTTGACGGTGGGTAGGGGTTTTGAAGGATGATGATGTTCAATGTTTAACTTTAAGAAGAAGTTATAGTATCATGAGCAGAAAGATTGAATTCTTTGATTTTTTTGGAGAGATGGATGAAATATGATTAAGACTGTCAAAGTAATTTTTTTTGAGTGCTCCTTTTGAGTATTATACATTAGCCTAAGACTAAGTCATCCCAATAGTTGACTTGGTCTAGATTTAAAATTTGTAAAGAATTCACAACGGTGAAACAAGCATAGGAGGAGCCAAAAGCTATTTAGAACCGGAGGTGGAGGTAGAGGCTATCGAATTACTGAAATTAAAAAACTTGTGTGGAGGAATTGGAAGATTAAGATCAACCATGCTATTTGGCAAGGGGGACCTTGATACGGGTAGTCCTGACCATTAGCCAAAAGCAATTTAGAAACAGAGGTGAAGGTAGAAGGGATATCAGATTACATAAATTAAGACACTCAAGCAGAGGAATTGGGAGATTAAGATCAACCATGCTCTTTGCCAAGGGAACCTTGATACAGGCTCGATCGTTCGTACGGATCAGGAGGAATATTGAATGACGTCTACATTGCCTCCTTGCAACTTCGATGGACATTTCAGCTAGATAAGGAGGCACTGCACTCAGGGAGATTGGAAGCACATGAATTGGGGGAATGGCAGCAAAATTAAGTCAGCTATGCCTTGGGAGATGAATAACCCAACAACCCCATATGCAGGGTACTTGGTTTATGGTTTCCTTCGCATGTATTTTTATAAGCTTTTATGCCAACATGTTATGATGTTACCTACTACTTACTATTTTGTAATTTACTTCTTTTCTACAATAGATTTGGTTTTCTCAGCTTTTTCCTTCCCTCTGCAGAGTTTCATTTCTTCGTAATAAAATTTGATTTCATGTACTATTATAACGGAATATGAGCTAGATCAATAACTTATTTGGAATCCTATATTTCAACCATTTGTTGATTCCAATCCCAATGAAGGTTAGTATTGGGGTTAATGACTAACTGGGTTATGTGATAGAAAATGGAGGTAAGATCAATAGTAAATTTTTATATTATAAATGTTAAAATGTGTAAGGGGCCGAGTGTTGAGGAAATGAAAAATGCTAACATTGGAGTAAATTTAGGGTATATGTTGCTTCACAACCATTGGATCAAAATCTTAAACAATCTTAGCCCTTGGAATTATCTCTACAACCGCTTCAATAGATACCATGCACAGTAATCTCTCTCTTTACTAGCCACATTAGATCTCAGGTCCGATTCCCCCTTCCCTCATTATATTGTACTATTTACTAGACACATTAGGTCTCAGGTTCAATTCTCTCCTCCCTCATTATATTGTATTGTCCATTGTGGCTCCCAAGGACTAAAACGTTTTTAATTTTCGTCATTATTGTTATTAATATTTTGTATTTTTCAATATAAATATAAATTCGAGCATGTATTATTAGAGATAATGGAATAATAAATACAATTTTCATGATTATTTCTATTATTACTATTGTTATTGTTGTCATCATTATCGTTGTCTTCGTTGTTATCTTTCCATTTGAATTTGATAACATAGTCAATATTAATAATGATCAATAGTAATCTTTATATTATAAATGCTAAAATGTGTAAGGGGCTGAGTGTTGAGGAAATGAAAAATGCTAACATGGGAGTAAATTTAGGGTATATGTTGTTTCATAACCGTTGGATCAAAAATTTAAATAATCTTAGCCCTTAGATTTATCTCGACACCCGCTTCAATAGATACCATGTACAGTAATATCTCTCCTTACTGGCCACATTAGATCTCAGGTTCAATTCCCTCTTCCCTCATTGTATTGTACTATTTACTAGGCACATTAGGTCTCAGGTTCGATTCCCTCCTCCCTCATTATATTGTATTGTCCATTGTGGCTCCTAAGGAGTAAAACGTTTTTAATTTTCGTCATTATTGTTATTAATATTTTGTATTTTTCAATATAAATATAAATTTGAACATGTATTATTAGAGATAATGGAATAATAAATACGATTTCCATGATTATTTCTATTATTACTATTGTTGTTGTCGTCATTATCGTTGTCTTCGTTGTTATCTTTCCGTTTCAATTTGATAACATAGTCAATATTAATAATGATCATCAAATTATCAAAGAGAAATTAAGAGATTATAATAGATATAAAAAAATTTATTAGTTCATTATTATAAAATACATTCATATTTTAGAAGTTTTAACTTAATGAGACGAAATTATAATTTCTGAACAATTCATAAAACCTTATATGACACCTTATTATTAACACATAATATAATATACACAATTATAAAGAAAGAATAAACAATTTTGATTTCCATTATTATTATTATTAATATTTTGTATTTTTTTGATACAAATACAAATTTGAGCATGTATTATTAGAGATAATAGAAAAATAAATATGATTTCCATAATTATTTCCATTATTACTATTGTTGTTATTGTTATCATTGTCATTGTCGGCGATTTTATCTTTTTCCTTGAATTTGATAATATAGTCAATATTAATTATAATCATCTAATTGTCAAAGAGAGATTAAGGGATTATAATGGATATAAAAGTTTTTATTATTTCATTATTATAGAATAAGTTCATATTTTAGAAGTTTTAACTTAAGAAAATCGAAATGTAATTACTGTGTAGTCATAAAACCTTAGGTGACACCTTATTATTAACACATAATATAATATACAAATTTATATAGAAATAATAAACATTTTTTATTTTCATGATTATTATTATTATTTTGTCTTTTTCGATACAAATATATATTTGAGCATGTATTATTATAGATAATATAAATATAAATATGATTTCCATGATTATTTCCATTCTTACAATTGTTGTTGTTGTCATTGTAGTTATCGTCGCTGTTATCTTTCTCTTTGAATTTGAGAACATAGTTAATATCAATTATGATCACATAGATGTAAGGATTGTCCTAAAAAATTACATATTGTAAGCATGATATAACATATTGCAAGGGTTGAACGTGAAATATAAAAAAAATTAAAAATAAAACACAATCATCATATTAGGCCCGTGAAGCTGAATTTCTTTTACATTTAATACGATCTATTTAACAGAAGGAAATAAACAAACTATTTTTCTTTTTGTTTCAAAGCATACATATCTTACAATTAAATTTAATTCAATTAAATCTTAAACGTATAATTAATTTTTTAACATTTCAAATAAATTGACCAAAATCTAATCTATTTAACGCACAAGAAAAATTGAAATCATTTTCATTTTCTTTTAAACCATACAAATCCAATAATCAAATTCCCTTCATAAAACACCTAAAATTATCATTAATCTTTTACCGTTTAAAATAAAATACCCTAAATCACCATAACACTTCAAACTAAGAAATATCTCAACCCACAAATCTGTACTCAACCCATCTATTGCAAGAAAATATAAGGGCATGGGAAGTTTATATCAAAACCCATGAAACTATTCAGTCGACATGAAAACCAAATGTACAAATTATGAACACTTAATTATATTAGTGCCCCGTAATGGGCCATTTTAAATAGCCAAAAAAGTTATGTATTAGCATAAATATAATGTTCAAATTATTTTCGTTGAAAGACAAATTTTATTTCTGTTACATGTGAAACTGAAACTAAACCGACTTCAAAATAGTCTCTACCTAAATTCACTGGACAATTAGCCACTTCATAAATTTTTACTCAACAACAAGAGGACAAGGTGGATTTTTCATCATTGGCATCATCGATTGACTTATCATCACCTAATTTAGCGTGCTTTATGACAAATTCACTATCTACTGTCTCCATCATACTTATATAGACTTTTGTCACAATCATATACATTTTAATTATTAATCCAATTATTTATGCACGAAGTTGCTGTATAGTTAACTTTTTCATTGAATTTTTCCATTATTTCATCTAAATTATAATATTAATCACGTCTACCATAACTATTTGTTTATTACTTCGATAATATATCTATAGAATGTCTATTTGAATATACTCCGTGCAAAGCACGGGCCCAAATTAGTAAGCGAAGTCATATATCATCGTGAAATTATGATGCCCATTTAATCTGGGCGTTATCTTTACTTCTTTACCAAGCATAACATAAAATAACATTTCTCATTACAAGCAACCCCACCCCCCTCCAAACTAAAAGGCAATTTAAAAAAAAAAAAAAACTCAGACAATGGGCCAATGGCCATTGCAAGTTTTCAACCAGTTAACGATACAGGGAAGACTTAGAAGAGAATGGGTTGCATAAGACTTACTTTACTGAAAAGGGGATCCAGTTTAGGTCGGGCATTATTGGTTGCCACCACTCTCAGATTAGGAAACTTTGCAGAGAGTGGCTTCAATGTCTTCAAATGGCAATGGTCATCCAGACTTTGTGTGATTAGCAAGCAATCCACTTCAGGAAGATCACTTAGCTACAATAAAATGTCAAAAGGTCATTTGATAAGTAAAAGAGAAGCTGAAAAAAAAAACCAATGAATCCAATCAACAAGAAGAAGAAGATTGACAAAAACACAGCACAAAATTGAAGCTTTTAGAAGCTCAACCGAGGAAGTGGGGAAACGTAGAATACCTGAAAATTCTTCAAGAATTTCTTAGCAGCATCATAGAGCCATGGAATCCCAAAATCCAAAGTACCCACCAGAATAGGATCCACCAATAGCCTGACACCACCAACTTCCCACAACCAACTATTCCCCTACGGAGTGGAGGCAATACTCCTAAAATTATACACCCAATTGAACAGAGAAAACCCAAAAGAACAATAACAGTTTTGGTTTGGGAATGCCCACCTCAAGATAAGTGAGTTTGAATGACTCAGTGGAAGAAGATGCCGACGCAGTTGCACTTTCTTCGGAAACTAAAGCCGGCACAGCGGAGCCCAATCTGTTGGAATCAAAGTGGGCAAGTCAGAGACACGCGATAAGGAATAATGAACAATATATGAACCAAGAGAGAGAAAAGACCGAGGCAAGAATACCTACGAGGCAGGCTGCCACTGAGAGTACGAGGGGAGAAATTCATTGTTTTGAGGGAGCAACTGCAGGTTAAAGGAAAACAAGAAGAAGAGGAGAGAGAAGCATGTCTTAAGGAAATGATGTTTTTACACAAGTGAGGGGAGCATGGCCTCGCTCTTCTGCCACAGGGCGGAGGAAAGCATTGAGAATGGCGGCTCAAACTGCATCGAGAAGCAGCCATGGTCCTGGTCCATCCAACCAGAAACCAAATATTAACACTCATTCACCTTGAATCTATTGGAGCTTAATCAGCGCTAGTAAAGTAGTGGTGCTGACAAAACCACCTGGCATTACCTGTCCCTTCATTTCACCCACCATTTTAAGGTTTTTTTTTTTTTTGAAAAAGCTCTACTAGTTTATTTACGTCCGCCTAATATGCTATAAGAATTTTTATAAAAAAAAAAAAAAACCATACGCATATAGAAATGACTTGACAACTGAGCTTTGAATCTACGTATATAGAGATGATTTTAACAGATGAAAGAAAATTGAACCTCCACCCCACATAAAATGGGTGTGTTTACTGATGACGATACAACATCTTCTGAAAGTTAACGTAACAAAAATGTCTGAATTTTATGAAACAACAGAAAAGGCCCCAAACTAAAATCAGGGCTATCCTACACTCAAACCATGATATGATCATTCCACGGTTCGCTTCTGCCCTTCAACTGTCATTAGCAGCTGACTCCTCAATATTGACCTCAAAGTTGTACTCCTGATCGCAGCCCAGATAGGAATCACACATGAAATACAGGGTGTAAGTCTTCCTTCCGGGTTCAGGGGGTGCAGTAAACTCGAGCTTCACTTTAGACTTCCTCTGCAAGGTAACCCTCTTGATCGCCAACAACTGATTGCTCTTCGTGTCGCCCACCACCAGCCACCACCCCTCTTCTTTCGTCTTGGGGTAACGGGGAGCATCGACAGGTCCCACTTCTGACCTCCCTTCCAGATCCCGTTCAAGCGTCACCACCAATGTGACGTCTTCCCCAGCCCCGATATTGTCACTGTCCACAACATCATAAGTCATATCAATGTTGGGAAATCGGTTACAGAAACGGGCAATGTCCAGCAACTGTAGATCAGACATCCGCAAGAGCTCCTTCCTTTCATCATCCTCCATCTCCACCAGGTCAAAGACAGTCTCGATGGGCTTCCCAGGGTTCTCTTGGCATCTCTTGGCTAGCTCCTTCGTGAAATGGGGTAGCTGCAAAAGCATGGAATCACGCTCCCACATACCTTGCGTCACCATCTGGCTTACCTCCATTGCAAGCAGAGCAAGACTGAGCCAACCATTGCTGGAGATAACATCAACCATGGCTTGAAGCAATCTGCTAGCAGACAGAAGCACTTCACGCTGATCAGCAGCCAAGTTTCCACCAACTGGGTGCCTTGAAAAGTGCGCTTGGAGCAGCACATTTGCTTTGACATGTGGATCTGTGTACTTGGGATTCTCAAAAGAGAACCTCTGGTGGTGGATCAACCTGCGGATCAATTCTTCTTCCCCAGGACGTACAGGCAGTTGAGAGTACTCTGATGCTGAACCCAGTATCTCCAGCAGACCCTTCAACTTTGTTTTAGAAGTCAAGGAAGAACTGAATCGTTCGATCGTAGTGTAACTGATGTAATAATATGAGGCTATCATGCCGAGGTTCAACGGGGAAAGATCCATGTCATCTTCGATTGCCACACATTTACTCGCTTCCAGGTCACTTAACGTGTTCTCAACAAGCTCAGACAGGTAGTCTGATAGATGCCTATGACTGACCCCCTGAAGGTTGTAGTAATTAGGATTCTGAGTAAGCCTTCTGTACATGAACGTCCAGGTAAGATAGTCCACGGCATCCTGCTTATTCTCAACAACTCCAACCACTATTTCCGCATTCAAATTATCATGCAAAAAGTGGTGTAGATGGCTCTCAACGGGGAATGCTTCATACAGGAACTTCTTATAATACTCCTTACGCGGGGCATGGCAAAGGATGACACACTTTCCAGAGTTATCTACCAAAGGCCGACTAGCATGACCCATCATCTGAAGGAGATCAGTAACAGGATAATCAGTGTGAGCATTTTCACGTCCATCATAGTACTGAGTTCCCATAACAACCACCAGATGAGCCAACAACGGCGTTCCCCAGCACATTGAACTAGTCAAGACACAGACTTGGATGCATCCAGCTTCAAACAGCTGTGAAACAATCTCCTGGTCAGTGCCAACCAACCCTTCATGCAAAAAGCCCACACCATAGCTAAGAGTAGTTTTGAGAGTTGAATCCTTGACTTTATCAATAAGCTCTTCCACACTCGTTGGGTGCAATAAAAATTTTGGCTCGCCTGGACTATCCACACTAGCATACGTAATAAGATCCACAGCAGTTAGAGAGGCATGCTTCCGAGTAGGAACATACACGATTGCAGGCTTCCCTTTAGGTGCATGTTGAACAATGGCAGTGAATGTTGGCTTCGTCATAGCCTGCATTCTCGCCTCAAAATTAGCTATATCTACCCCTTGAATATGGATCTCCAGAGGAACAGGTCGAACACCTGGTGGGAAATTAAAGAGATTTGAGCTGGCCCCTATCCATTCACCAAGATCCTTAGCATTAGCAAGAGAAGTGGACAGAGCAACAATGCGAATTTTGTTCTCTACTTGGCTCGCTATGTATCTCATCCTTGAGACAATTACCTCCAGCACAGGACCACCTTGGCCCCCAATCAAATGAAGTTCATCAATGATGAAAAGGCTGACTTGTTGAACATACTTCCTTTGCTTCCAACGTCGAGATAACGCATCCCATTTCTCAGGCGTGCTTATTATTATCTGCCCTTTCTCAAGTAATTTTAAGTCAGTTGCCGTCTCACCTGTTAGTTCAACCACACGCAAACCAAGACCTTCCCTGAACTTCCTCTCCCAATCACGATATCGTTCCTTTGCAAGAGCTTCAATGGGTGCTATATAGACGACACGCATTATGCTATCAGGACCTTTTTGATGATTCCGCAGAATGGCAAACTCAGCACATATGGTCTTCCCGCTACCAGTCGGTGCAGCAACCAAAACATTGTCATCAGAATTGTACAAAACATTAAACACCTGTGTCTGAACAGGATTGAAGTGCCTAAATTCCTGATAAAGAGCTTCATATGACGGATTTCTTAATGCAGTAACAGGTAATGGTTGCAAGTCCAACAACTCTGTGGGTGGAGGATACTTCTCAGGCAGAATGAGGTGCCTGAAAGAAACGGGCAGCACAGTCTGGGATCCCAACCATCTATCTGAAACAACACGAATGAAATATTGAGGCGGCAGAGGCTCAGAGATTGGCACAGTGAAATTTAGAGTGTGGTCCTCCTCAATATACTGCTTCTTCAGCATGAAGTACTCATGATGAAGAATGTATTCACCATCATTGTCCTCCACAATAACCCAAAAAGGCTCCACATATCCATGAACCTTGTCATCCCACTGGAAGTCAGGTGTAATGGTGAGTTCCACCCCCAAAACTGAACGGGTAATTGGCTGGACATGGGCTGCAAGATTAAGCTTTGGAAACTGGTGGATGAACTTATGTAATGTTCTTCCCATCTTTGGATATCTTATAAGTTCCCCAAGTTCTTGAGAAGAGAGGTCATAATACCTATCCCAGGCCAGATCCTTTTTCTCCAACTTCATCAGTATTTCATTAGGAATACCAGTAAATTGACGAAGTGGTGTCTGGACACTCCACATCCTCTTTTGAACCATTTTGCATAAATTCAAAGCCTTCTCGGCCAACTGAGCCCATCCTCGCTTCAAGACGATCTCAAACAGTGCTCGCAAAAGACGAGCCGCACTCTGCAGCAAAGAAAACCAATATGTTAAGAAGCAACCAGATTTGAATCAGAGACAAATACCGTAAATTAATCTAGAAAGTAGCTTACCTGTGTTATGTAAACCATGTCTGAAGTCAGCGACAACCCCTCAAGTTTCAATTGAGATATATATGCCTGAAGTAAGACATTGATCTTAGCACTTGGCTCCTCCAGGCTCTCCTTAATAGGAATAGGAACACGATCCAAAAGCTTGGCCAACTCCATTTTCTCATCTTGCCTGACCATCACATACTTAAATTCCTCGCTAAGGGAGAATAACCGGCAAAGCTCAATGTCACCCATTGTTGGCTTCAAGTGCTCATTATAAGTAGATATCGTCCCATGTGTTATGTAATAGTAACTTGCAATCCGACCCAAGTCAGTGACCTGAAAGTACCCACTCTTGCGATCATACTTTATCAAGTTGTTCTTGTCCAAAATAATCGCTGCAGAATGTATCTGCAAAGATAATTAGATTAATCAGGTGCATGCTCCAAAGAGGCCAGATACATCAAAACAACATTAAATTACAATAAATTGCCAATGCAGAAACTAGACTGATACACAATGACGCACAAGATGCATACAAATTTTTAATAGAATTTGCAAAGAATGTAAAGCATTACACTCTCTCTCTCTCTCTCTCTCTCTCAATTACGTCTGATTAGCGTCATCAACAGACCAAAGAACACATTAGCAGGCACACCCAATCACATAGACACAAATTGAAACTTTATATGAGATGCCCAAGGAAAAAATAACCAGCTAGAAGGAGGTCGAGTCAAGCCAAGGAAGAGATTCATCCTGCAACTCCTCCTTGACATTTGGTGGCAAGAACAGGCAGGACACCTCTACCTTGCCATCCACCACACTCTACAACAAGGAAAGAGAGGCACATATAAAGGCAAACCTAAGCACACGTGGTTGCCTCCATTGGAGGATTGTAATTAATGTCTGCTGGTTGGCAACACACACTCTATGGTCCTCTATGGATTCCAGTAACACGAGAAACTGTTGTTCATCCTACTCATACTTCAAGTCTTCTTGTTTAAGTACATGTTAATCAGAAAGAAACTCTACACTTTATCAGACTACTATAGAAACTATCAATTTTGAGAAATGTCATCCCTTTTAGACCAGCATAGCACATTTGGCCACCAAAACCCACCAGCAGTAGGTCAGAACACCAGCACAACAGCTCAGTCACAATATGTTCTCCCTCAATGTTATAACAACCACATCATTACAGTTTGGTTTCTCCATTCTGTGACATTTTCCGTACCCCTCACAGTCCCTTCGTTCTGTTACAATTTCCCTACCCCTCAGAAGTTGCAAGTTTTTATTCCTCATTTTCCAAATTAGGTGACCGGATATTTTTGGAGCAACCAAAAAAGTCAACATATAAGGTGCTAGAACAAAAAGCTAACAACTTGACAGATGCATAAGTAAAACCAGTGCAAACCGAAATACATTGATGTACCATGAGCAAAGCAGAGCATCAAACCAGCTACTATGGCAAAGGAAAGGGGGACGAAGGGGTGAAAAATAGACCAAAGTCTTACCAGATCAGCTCTTCTTTCTTCCAATGTCATGTCCTTTTGCACCGCATCCACAGATAAGCCATATAGAGTGGGATTACGTATCATCCGAATGTAAAGGTATGTATAACTTAGCCAATGCAAGGCTTCTTTAGCATTTTGCACAGTTCCAAGAACAATTTCCGCATTCAGCTGGTCAGCCAATCTTGAAATAAACTGGCTTTCAATAGGAAGTTGCTCATTCATCAATGAAAGATAGAACTGCAATTCAGTGTGGCCGGTGATGATTATTCCCTCTCCATAAGTATCATACTGGGGCCTACCAGCACGACCCAGCATCTGCATGACATCCAAAGGGCTCAATTCTGTCCAAGCCCCTTTTTCTGGATTGTAAATCTGAGTTCCCTTGATAATAACCGTATGTGCCGGAAGATTGACACCCCAGGCTAGAGTAGCTGTAGAAACCAAGACTTGGACATAACCCTCAGCAAAGAGAGCCTCAACCAACTGGCGGTCAGCCCTTGCCATCCCAGCATGATGAATTGCAAAACCATAAGGCAGGAGGTCCTTCAGGTCATTGCTCTTCACAAGATCAGTCTGTGTATGAAGAATTTCACGACTTGCACTATCCTCCTTCAGAAATCTACCAAGAGTGTCATTAGCCAATGCCGTGTCCCTTATTGCACGAGCAGTCTTAGCAGTCTCTTTCCTTGAGTGAACAAAGATGAGAACCTGGTGTTTTCCTGCCACAGCCATCACCTTCTCATAGCAAACATCATTCATCAACTGGAATCTCTGCAATGGCTTCTTCACATTGATTCCAATATACTGCTGAGCGAGGGGGCAAGGCCTATAGCTGTTATCAAAGTGGAATAGACCCTTTTCTAGATTAACCCTCAAGAATAACGCCACATCCTCATAATTAGGAAGAGTGGCAGATAAGCCAACCAGCCTAATGTTCTCCTTAGTCGTTTCAATCTGCCTAACAGTCCTGGCAACAATGCTTTCCAGCACAGGACCTCGGTTGTCATGCAGTAAATGTATCTCATCAATAATAAGAAGTTTCACAAGCTGTGTGTATGTTCGATCTCCTGATTTTCTCGTTATTATATCCCATTTTTCAGGAGTCGCGACAATAATCTGAGTTTCATCTATTTGCTGCTTAGTTAGCGTCTGATCCCCACTCAACTCCTTCACATTCACACCATAATGCTGCAGACGGTTGGACAAGTTGCCGACCACTTCAGCAACAAGAGCCTTCATCGGAGCCACATACACAATCTTATAATTGCTGTGATCAAATGAGCCATCTGGTGCCCGGTGCAATGCAATCTGCTGCAATATGGTGAGAACAGCAACATTAGTCTTCCCTGCACCAGTGGGAGCACAGAGAAGAATATTGTCAGCTGAGAAGAGAGCAGTTTCATAAACTTTACTCTGCACCCTATTCAGCTGAGTCATCCCTTTGAAAGCTGGCTGCGCCCATTCAGGCATTGATGATATCTTTACCAGTTCTTCACCCGGTTGAAGTGGCTGAGCTTTCAGTGCAGGAATATGAACCTCTTCATATCCTTTAGCCTGATGCCGAAATGATCCTGCAGGAAGCTGAGTCTTCTTGTTTGCCATGAAACGGCCACCTTGTTGAAATGCGATGCTGTCAAGATCAAGCAATTGGCGCTGCCCATTCACCCAACCACTATCAGCATCCCCATCAGCTAATCCCCTTCGACCGCGGTCACCATTTGCAAGATTCTCATCCTTTGTGTTCAACCGCCGAGCCTCCTCCCAAATTTTCTTTTCCAAATTCCTTTGCCTCTCCTTGGCAGTAGCCCTGGTCGCATGTAACTGCTCCAGAATAGCAGTCAAATCAGAACCAGATTGCATCATTTCTTCTTCAATCTTTTTCCGCTCCTCTTGGTCTTCAGCACGTGCCAAGCGCGTACACCACACAACCTTCTGCCTATTTCTCAAAAGGAACTTGATGAGGCCGAACTTTTCAAAATCAAGGTGCATAAGAAGCTTAGTCTCAACCTCCCTGTCGTCACCTTCAGCCAGTATTTTAAGAACCTCTTCAGCGAGCTTTTGGCTCTGCTGTGCATCAATCTGTTGCTCATACGCTTGAGAAATCTTCCTCTGAAGCCAATATGCATCAATATCTTGAACATTCAAGTTCATGCCTTCGTCAGCATCCTGCATGTCATCATCATCAATCCCACCACCCATTTGCATAGCCCCAGGCCCGCCTGCTTCAGCCAAATCCTCATCTTCCTCTTCGTCATCAGGCACCAACTCAAGATCACTTTCGTCCTCATCCTCCTCATTCTCGTCAAACTCAACAGCAACACCCACCTCATCGTCAAGAGTACCATCGCCATTTGCACTAGGTGCAGCATCACCACCCTCTTGGTAGTCAGTAATCAGTCTCCCAATAGAGACCAGGTGGTCAAACACAGGACCAGGGATCGGATTCAACAACTTTTCAATTTCCTTCTTCTTGTCCGGATTCTTAATCGCATCGTTCTTTAAGACAGCAAGGATCTCATCAGCAGCAGCGCTAACTATATTCAAAGGCTGCCCTCCAAGCTGCTGCTGAATGACACTGAGCATGGCCTCGTACGCTGCCCGAGTCTCCTTTGTTTTAGGCTGGTAGACACCTTCTTCAGTTGTCGTAAGTACGCTCTCCTCCTGAAGACGCCTCTTCTTACTCTGACGGGTAGGTCCAGGCTCAGCCAGCGACTCCCGTTCCTTCTTCTTTTTCGACTTCTTGAGCTTCTCATCGAGCTCGGGAGGTCTCCCCCTGGCAGCCCGGTCACCGAAGGACTTGGGATCAATCTTGCCCCACAAGGACTCGGGTTCCCCAGTGGGCTCATGGGTATCCCTTGGGCGGGAGTCAGTGGTGAGCACCAGACTCGAGTTTGCCCTGTACTCATACTGCTTAAACCGAGCGTGTGCTTCAGCACCACCACCCAGATTCGACATCTCTCTACAAACCACCAAATGAAAACAAACTCAGTGCAAGCCTTGCTGTTTAGGGTTTATCTGCAAACCTAGGGTTTAAGATATTCTATCACAAATCAATCCTATTTCACACAAGCGCTCAAAATTCCAACAATAGTGCAAGCACACAACAGAAAAACCTAAATTTGGAAAAACCTATAAACAAAATTCAACAACAACAAAGATTAGATGCACCGAAACCCCAAAAACCTAGCGAAGTGGAAGAAATATGTATGAGGAAAGAGCTAAGAGGAATCAAAACATACCTCTAGGGCAAAGCCCTCTGGTATATTTGCAGTCAATCTCAGACGGTATAGAAAGGGAGAAGAGCGGGGAAGGGAGGGTGGTAGAAATGACAGACTGAGATTCAGAGCGCTAATTTTTCCAATCAGTGGTTTTTGTATGCGGGTAACTAAAGTCGGTTCAGTTAGCTTCTCGGGCGGAATCAGTGTTCAAGTCTTGGTTGACAAAAAGAATTGAGCAGATCGAAGTTTGGTCATCCCAAATTAAAAATGACTATCTTCGGGTCTTGTAAGAACAAAAAAGGAAAAAAAAAAATTTAAAGCTAAAGAGATGAAGAGATCTATATGTGGTCTCCATTAACAATTGATTATTAATGATTGGTCAATTATATTAATTGTAAATAATTTTACATTTTTTTTAACTATACACCAATTGTTTTTGTGGAAATTATTTGATAAAATCAATTGTTTTATTCACACACACGCACACAGTTTAAAACTAAGGAGATAAAAAGATCTATATGTGGTCTCAATTGACAATTGATTATTAATGATTGGTCAATTATATTAATTGTAAGTAATTTTACGGAAAAAAAAATTGAACCATACACCAATTTTTTTTGTGGAAACCATTTGGTAAAATCAATTGTTTTATTCTCTCTCTCTCACACACACACACACACGCACATATATATATAATAAGACCCCCAAAAAAATTACAAAGGTTAATTCTAAAGTACTCATAATGAGCTTTATCAAATTATTGTTTTCTAAAAGATTGGTAAATAGGTTGTTCAAATCAACTCATTTAATACTTATCAATTTTAGTTCTATCTTGAAACAAATCAGACTTGCCAAATAACAGTAGATGGCATATTTGTATACAATATGGCTATAACATGTCAGTTTTGTGTCCAAATTTTTGTGGTCTTGTGCTCGATTCATGTTGATTCGTCAATTTGGGTTTTAGTTCGTATTGTCTTTTGATGTTATGTTTACGCACGTGTAATATAAGAAGAATCCACTTTCAAAACTAGACATTTTGAGATATTTTTCTCTCTCCATTGATCCCTTCACTTTGATGATACGTATAACAAGGTCCCTTCAAGATGTATTTTAGGGTAGGGTTATGAGAAATCCAAATAGACAATGTTATAGACAAATCGAAAAATTATAAAGGGAGAAATTGTACTATCTCAAAATACATTTCATTTGAAGTTGTAAACTAATTTCAGGTCATTCAAATTGAATATATTAACAAGGTTAGAAATAAAAAAGAGTACCATTAAACCAAAAAAAAAAAGGATTATTTACTAGATTAGATATTCAGCTCATCATTTAAAAGGATTATTTACCTTGTCCTTCATCATTAGATGAACTGGTTAGGGATCTTCCTACATTCTCGCACCATTCCCGATTATCCTTTTTCCTTTTTGTAGGGGGGATGTTCAAAGGCTGATGCAGTGGGGTTAAAATCCAAATAACATCCACAATTATCTCTTCGGGCCATGTGACGTGTTAACTAGATGGCTACATGTGATACCCGTCAATCCATTTCATTGATTACATTGGCCCAACTGTAATACGGGTCAACCCACTTGTCGCAAAGAGCCACAGTCCACTCCACAACCCCCGTGACAATCTCTTTTGGGTTGCGTTGTTGCTTTGCTCTTGTCATGTTATTTTCGCTATTAATCTTATACAAATTCATGGTTAGAAAACTTAGATAAGTAAGGTTTTGTATATTTTCTTGGAACTAGTTTCATTTGAGATTTATCAATATTTGTATTTTAATAAGCTATTTAGTTTTTGTATCAACAGAGATTTATTTCACGTTTGTATTCTAATTTCTATTTCAGTTGAATAGTTGACTATAATAAATGTGGATATGCAATATATAAATCTTACTTAAAAAGGAAAGGATCGAAGGACTTACCTCTAGAGGTTATGTAATGCCCCCGTCCCTAAAGCTAAGAGTGTTACCAATTTCTTTAAATCCTGAGGCAAAACAGACAGAGTTTCGCCTGGAAACTCACCATTTTCCAGGCTTAAAGCCCTACAAAAATTTTCCTGCACTGAAAAACAATAAAAATAACTCAACGGTCACCCGCCGGAGTTCACAGCTCTACAGGCCACCCGCCCGGAGCACCACAACCAATGCAGTTCAATGCTTAACCGAATTAACAGTGCAAAGTACAATCCTGACAACTTAGATGGTGGCTCATACGGCCATACAGAGCGAGTCTAGATGACATGCAACCCCAGCACTCAATAACTCAATTTACAATCACACACGATATAAAAAAAATACATTGCAGTTCACGTGCGAGCCCATCACTTAACTTCTAGGCAGCAGTGACTCCCTTTCGACCTTCTTCAAAAACCTGGAGGCACAAGGATAGAAGTCATGAGCGATAATCGCACAGTGGATAACCCCCTCCCCTAAAAGATGCAATAATAACTTACGACCGTCGTTCATAATTTCTTCCCTTTTGTACAGTATGCTTCCCCCTCACAACGCGAGATAAATTAATATTTGCACCAACGGCTTAAACTTCATAATAGCTATACTAAACGAACTTCCCATAAGCCACTCATATGAACTCGTAAACTTAATAAAACAATGTCAGATGGCTAAGTCAGATGGCAAATGAATTATATGATACTTACAAATTGAGATAAACACTGATAAAACTTTATTGCATATATCCTATGTTAATATAAGCAATGGGCATGGTCTATGAATACCATTTATCTCCTCTTCTCTTGTACTTGTGTCGTAAATTTGGATCTATTGCATCATCTTCTCAAGAAGATATATACTTCCTCCATCCTAACTTCTTTGCACAATTTGCCAATTAATCACCTTATTTTAGGATTTCAATTCAAGTATTCAATAAACTTTAGTATCAAGTAGTAAGAGCAATAAAATGAATGAGAATTGACATCATAATCCTTACAAAGAGAGCAATGGCTAGTTAGACAACAAATGCTAGCCGGCTGGCCGCCCAGATTCATCTATAATAAGAAAAATATAAGAAATAATGTGCAATATCACGTGCTTAAGAACCTTAAGAACCTATGAACACCCTTGCTGAAATATCGGTACAAAAGGGCTCATCCATTGCTAAAACTTTATACGTGATGCTCAATACATTAGCAAAGCAAAATTTAACAATGACACTAGATTGACCATATTTCTTTTGACTCTACTGCATATTAACAGAGCTATGAAACATGTAACTTCAACTTATGCCTACTGGCAAAAATTACGAACATTGAACTTTGAATCATCTCTTTACGGGCAGAGAAATGAAATACTGAGCTTTGTCTCTACCTACTGACATAGAAATGAAACACTGAGCTTTGTCTCTACCTTCTAACAAATAAATGAAATACTGAGCTTTGTATTCTCTGCCTACTACCAGAGAAATGAAATATTGAACTTTGTCTCTGCCTTCTAGCAGAGAAATGAAATACTGAGCTTTTAATTTTTAATGTTTAATGTTTAATTTTTATTTTTTATTTTTTTTTATTTTTGTTGTTTATGTTTTTATTTTTTATTTCTTTTTTTTATTTTTAACATTTTAATTTTAATTTTTAATTTTTAATTTTTTATTTCTTATTTCTTATTTTATTAACGTTTTTATGTTTTTATTTCTTATTTTTTTATTTTTTTTGGAATTTCAAATAAAAAAAACTAAAATATATAAAAAAAATTAAAAATGAAATATAAAAAATTAAAAATTTTAAAAAAATAAAAATAACAAATAAAAAAAAAGGGGGCATCCCGGTGCACAAGCATCCCGCGTTCACGCAGGGTCCGGGGAAGGACCGTACCCCATGTGGTGAATTGTAGGCAACCTAACCTGACTTTGTCAGTGGCTGATTCCACGGCTCGAAATAATAAATAAAAAAATAAAAAAATAAGAACTAAAAAATTAAAATTAAAAATTAAAAAATTAAAATTAAAATGTAAAAAATCAAAAATTAGAAATAAAAAATAAAAACATAAAACATAAGAAAAGAAAAAATGAAAAATAAAAAATAAATATAAAAACATGAAAAATAAAAAATAAAAAATAAACAATAAAAAAATAAACATTAAGAAATAATAAATAGAAAAATAAAAACATAAAAAACACAAAATCAGAGAAAATTAATAAATTAAAAAAACAACTAAAAAACTTAAAAAATAAAGAGTACAAAGTAAAAAAAAAAAATTTGAAATTTAAAACAAAATAAAAAAAATAAAGAAAAAATAAAAAATAAGAAATTAAAAAAATATGAAAATAAAAAAACAAAAAAATATAAAAAAATATAAAACATAAAAAAATATTAAATATAAACATAAAAAATTAAAAAATTAAAAAATTAAAAAAAAAGTAAAAAGTAATAAAATAAAATAAAATAAAATAAAATAAAATAAAATAAAACATAAAACATAAAGAATAAAAAATAAAAAATAAACGAAAAACTACAAATAAAAATTAAACACATAAACACATAAAAAAAATACAAAATAAAAATTAAGAAATTAAAAATTATAAATTATAAAATAAGAAATGAAAAAAATTAAAAAATAAAAATTAAAAATTAAAAAATAAAAATTAAAAAATGAAAATAAAAAATAAAAAATAAAAAAATAAGAAATTTAAAAAATAAAAAAATAAGAAAAAATATAAAATATAAAATATAAAATATAAAATATCAAAACCAAAAAACAAAAAATAAAATTTAAAAATTTAAAAATTTAAAAAATTTTAAAAATTTTAAAAATAGAAAATGAAAAATGAAAAATAAAAAATAAAAAATAAAAAACTAAAAATAAAAAATAAAAAATAAACAAAATAAAAAAAAAGGAATAAACAAAATTTTTACAAAATTTCGATAACTTCATAAATTATCACACGTTAATTACATTTTCATTATTTTAATCCATTTCAACCCAACACATAAAACATATACCAACTTCAACAAATTTCAATCAACATCAACCCACTTCAATCTATTTCAACTAGGGCTGGCAAAAATTCGGGTCCGGGTCAATTCGAGTCCGGACAAATCGGACATTCGGACAAAAACTTCATACCCGAACCCTGTTCGGATTACAAATCGGACACTTTGACCAGACCCGGACCCGGACCAGGTTGTCCGAATGTCCGGACCCGGTTGTCCGAATTTGTAATATGATTTTAGGAGATTCTGACCAAAATTTTGTGTGACCGAACCCGAACCTGATTTTTCAATGTCTGAACCCGGTTGTCCGAATTTATTTTTATAAAATTTTCTAAAGAATTTGGACTAAAATTACATATAAACATAGTTGTCCGATGTCCGAACCCGGTTGTCCGATTGTCCGAATTTGTCCGAACCCGAAATGGTTCAAAAATTCGGACAACCCGAACCCGACTCGGTTTAAATTCGGATATGACCGATTGTTCGAATTTTAAATTCGGACATAAATTTGGTGACCGTACCCGGTTTTTTCCGGGTCGGACAAATTCGGGTAATCGAGTCGGACAAATTTTTGCCAGCCTTAATTTCAACTCACCTCAAAAAAATACCAACTTCAACCTATCTCAGCCCACCTGAACCTACTTTAACCTACTTTACCTTTTTACCAACCCAATTTACCCACGAAAAGAACAGACCCTAAGTAGTTATTTCAGCTAGAATCATGCATGGAGATTTCATGTTCGTTTAAGATTTTATACAATGATTTAAATGGATGAAATATTTTAATCGTCAAAAGAAAACAAGAAGAATGAAATAGTATGGTGTTATTTTTTAGCAATTATATGTATTGTAACAAGATATCTTTTAAGTGTCTTGCATTAGTATAAATCAACATATTATATAAAGAAAAATGATAAATATCTTGCTACAAATAGTTAATTACTAATTATAAATGCTACTAAGCACAATCAGTAAAATAATCAAAAATTGTTACCAAAGATCTAGTTAGATATAATAATTATTAACAAGATATCTTTTGCTATTAAATTGTAACCCCCTTCTCAATGTGACACATGACATAATAATGTTTAGGATCCTTTTTTTTCATGAGTTAATTTTAAAATATCAACTTTAACCCATTTCAACCTACTCAACTTACTTTAATTAATTTCAATCAATTTTAACATATTTTATTTTTTTACTCACTTTAATTTACCTACAAAAAGAATATGATTACACACGGTGGGAACCCCGTAAACGACACTACGTTGTGTTAGTTTGTCCCGTTATTACGCAAACTTCGAGGGAGTAATCATGATGGCGATTAATTCAACGGCCGTGATTAGTCAGTGAGAAGCTGAACGAAGCCATAGGCCCATAACTTTCCCTGACTACCTGGCCTCCTCAAAAGCAGCAGCCAATAGGCACTCGCAGTTGCAGTAATCAGTGTACCATTGCCAATGCCACTGGTAGGGCAGCCCCCCAACAAGACTTCGGCCCTGTTCTATTTCGCGTTTTTTAGGATTTAGCTAAGAGCTTACAGCTTCTTACATCTCCTTACATCTTCTTACATCTTCTTACATCTCCTTACATCTTCTTACATCTCCTTACATCTTCTTACATCTCCTTACATCTCATTACATCTCCTTACATCTTCATTTTATTTATTTTGTATTTATTTTTTATTTTGTATTTTTTTATTCTTTTATTTTTAATTGTTAATTGTTAATTTTAAATTTTAAATTTTTTTGTTCCTTATTTTTTAGTTTTTATTTATTTATTTATTTTTATTTTTCATTTTTCATTTTTAAATTTTTTATTTTTTAATTTTTTAATTTTTTTAATTTTTAAGTTTTTATTTTTGTAATTTTGTATTTTTTATTTTTACTTTTTTTGTTTATTCTTTTATTTTTTATTTTTTATTTTTCATTTTTCATTTTTCATTTTTTACTTTTTTTTTGTTTTTATTTTTTTATTTTTATTTTTATAATTTTATATTTTTAAATTTTTATTTTTAAATTCTTACATTTTTAAATTTTAAATTTTAATTTTTATGTTTATTTTTAATTTTTAATTTTTAATTTTAATATTTTCAAAATTTTCAAAATTTTTAGTTTTATTTTTATTTTTTATGTTTTATTAAAAAATTAAAAAATTAAAAAATTAAAAAATTAAAAAATTAAAAAATTAAAAAATCAAAATTAAAATTAAAATTAAAAATTAAAAACTCATGAATTAAAAAAAAGAAATAAGAAATTAAAATTAAAATTAAAAATTACAAAATTATAAAATAGAAAAATAAAAAATAACCAAAAAAAATAGAAATAGAAATAAAAATTAAAAAAATTTAAAAATAAAAAATAAAAAATAATAATTAAAAAATAAAAGAAATAAAAATAAATAAATAAAGAAATAAAAAATAAAACAATAAAATTACAAAAATTACAAAATTACAAAAAATACAAGAAATAAAAAAAGTAAAAAATGAGAAAAAAAGAAAAAAAAATAATAATAATGAAAAAATAAAAATACAAAATACAGCTTCTTAAGTATATTATTTTAATATTATTATTTTCCATCTAAAACAAATTATACTATACAACTCTTTTACAATTCAACAACTCCTTATATTTATCCTTACATCTCCTTACATCTTCTTACATCTCCTTACATCTCCTTACATCTTCTTACATCTCCTTACATCTCCTTACATCTCCTTACATCTCCTTACAGCTCCTTACATCTCCTTATAGCTCCTTACATCTCCTTACATCTCCTTGTATCTATCTATCTATCTAAAACGCGAAATAGAACAGGCCCTTCGAATCTCGTCCTTTATTTATTTTGCCGCCAGTGGTGCTTTTGCCTCTCTTTGTTTTTGTCTTTTCCAAAAGTCAGAAAATTATGGATGGCTGTTAGAGAGTGCCAACAAACTTCAAAACCAATTTCGTATCTTTGTAAAACTTCATTATAATTGGAATCAACCATAAATAATTAGTTTGTCGTTGCTAAATATAGCATAATTGATTGTTTCAACTAAAAAAAATTGGTAAAAATATTTAAAAGTTAGGTTGAAAATGAACTTTAAACCATCTTTGAATCAAATTTCATGACAAAAATATTTAGAAGTCAGGTTAAAAATCTTCAAAAATAATTTCATCTTAAAAATCTTTAGAAATAATTTCATCATTTTATGTCAAAGACGATTTGAAAAGTTCATTATAATAGGAATGAACTGCAAATAATTAGTTTTTTTATCGCTCGATAGAACAAAGTTTATTGTTTCAACACACAAAAAAAGTAATAATAACAAAGTTTGGTTGAAAATGAAATGACCTTAGGACCATCTTTTAACCAAATTTCAGAAGCAAATTAGATTGGACTTCAGCTAATGTATGAGCAATCTCATTACTCCTAACAAAATAGAAACAACAAAAATCAAACAATACAAAAGAAGGGAATTCGAAAAATATAGTTTCAAATGTTTATACTGGTAGACCAATGGAAACTACGAAACTTATCCTAAAAGACATGTGAAACATTGTTATCCTTTGTAAGGAGATACTACTTCACCATAGGGCATTTAAGAAGCAGTTATCCATATTCATGGCCACTATAATCCTCTATAACGTTATATAAGAGGCAATTTATTATGTGCTCCTGAGAGCACATGCTTTTGTTCCCATCTGTACATATTTTTTACGTGTATATTTGTCATATATTAGTTAATAAATGTAAATTTGCTGATGTGGGCTTTGAGAGTATATATTCCAAGAGCATGATATCATGTAAGAACTCAAATGGAGAACATGAGCTTATCCACCCAAAAAAAAAGAAAAAGAAAAAGAAAAAGAAAGAGAAAAAGGAATGGATAGTTGAGGACTCACCACCATTTTTGAAAAAGCAGAAAGGAAAAGGTGCAGCCAATCCAGCAGCAGTCAAAAAGAAATCTCAACGAAAAGGACCAGAATTATGCTTTTATCCCTCATTATTGGCCACTTAATCACACTAAGATTAAGAGCTAACCAGTAATTATCACTCATTATGATTAAGAGTATCCCACCAGCACCAGTACCAGCACCAGCACCAACAAAAGAGACAGACGACAAAATCCCTGACAAATTACAAACTACATGTTGCATGCCTTCTTCCAAAGTTACTTAAATTGCATTTGTTCCTCTTACTCTCTCGCCTTCCCCATCCATTTCCTCACCCATCGTCCCCTTCCCTTCGTTCTCCCTCATCAATGGCGGAACCAACTCTCTTCCTCCTCACACTCTTCTCTTTACTTGCATTCTCGCCATTAACTTCCCCTCGTCATCTTCCCCCAACCTTCAAAACTTGCACTCTCAATATCACTTCTTCACTTTACCCACCGTCACGGTCTCCTTCCCTCAACAACCAATCACAGCCCCGCATTCACTCACCGGCTAACTCCTCTTCTTTCACTCTCAAAATCCACTCCCGTGACTCGCTCTTCAACTCAGACCCACACCATGCCCAAACTAATTACAAATCTCGGCTCTTAACCCGACTCGGCCGCGACTCCGCCCGAGTCAACTCACTCCAAGCCCGATTAGATCTGGCCGTCCGTAGGATGCCCAACTCAGATCTACAGTCGTCGATGAAGACCATCACCAACGGGTTAGAATCCCCCATTGTATCAGGAACGAGTCAGGGGAGCGGAGAGTACTTCACCCGAGTTGGAATCGGCCGCCCGCCACGTCAGCTATACGTAGTCATCGACACCGGGAGTGACGTCAGCTGGGTCCAATGTTCCCCCTGCTCCGAATGCTACTCACAGTCCGACCCCATCTTCGACCCCCTTACATCCTCCTCGTTTGCATCTCTGTCATGCGACTCCCCCAAATGCGGAGCTCTTGAACTTTCTGAGTGCCTCGGCGATCGATGCATTTACGAAGTGGCCTACGGCGATGGCTCCTTCACCGCCGGTGATTTCGTCACCGAGACTCTCACCTTCTCCGGCGCCGCCGCCGTGGATAACGTCGCCATGGGTTGCGGCCACAGCAATGAAGGCCTTTTCATAGGGGCCGCCGGCCTTCTGGGTCTCGGCGGTGGCGCGTTGTCTCTGCCCTCTCAGCTCAACGTGACGTCGTTCTCGTACTGCCTCGTCGACCGGGACTCCGACTCGGCCTCCATTCTCGAGTTCAGCCCGGCTGAGTCGCCAAGTTTGAACTCGGTCGATTCGGTTTCTGCCCAGCTCATTAAGAACCCCCAGATGGATTCGTTCTACTACGTGGGGTTGACGGGCATCGCCTTGGGAGGGAACCCGTTGGAACTCCCGGCGACGGCGTTTCAGATCGACGGAGATGGTAACGGAGGAGTGATAGTCGACTCGGGGACGGCGGTGACTCGGTTGGAGTCGGCGACGTACGAGTCGTTGAGGGACGAGTTCAGGAGGCTGACGAGTCACCTTGCCTCAGCAGAAGGGGTGGCGATATTTGACACGTGTTACGATCTGAGTGGGCAGACGAGCGTGGACGTGCCGGAGGTGGAGCTGGTATTCGCCAGCGGGAAGAGGCTGACCTTGCCGGCGAAGAATTACATGATTCCAGTGGACTCGGAAGGGACGTTCTGCTTGGCCTTTGCTGGAACGACGTCGTCGATGTCCATAATAGGGAATGTGCAGCAGCAGGGGACACGTGTACGGTTCGATCTTGCTAATCAAGTTGTCACGTTTGAGCCTAATGGATGCTAGCCGTTGGAAAGTAGTACTGGGGTGGGGGCAGGAATTAAAGTGAATATTTGTGAAATGGGCTATCTCAACAGAGTCAACTGTTTGACCTTCCAGCAAGAGGATAAGGTAAATGCGATGAATTAATGATTTGGGGCCTGAAAGAAGTGGTAATTAATTGGTGAAGTGACTGCTTGCCCCTTACTATTTCAGACTTCCCAAGTCAAGTGATTTCTCCACTTTTGACTTTTTTTTAAAAAAATTTCTTTTCGAGTTACTGATTTTGAGCTAATACTTACATAAAATTTGAAAAACAAAACTTATTTCATTCTATGATGATCCACACATGATAAGATTTTAACATGGCAACCAATGAACGAGTATAAATGGCCAAAAGGTAGGTCAAAATTGGACAAGTAATTGGCTGCTAAAGTTTGTGCCAATTTTAGTGACATAATTGTAACTATATCACAGAAGAAACATTGGAATAAAGGTGGTAATTTTTTTTCGTTAAATTTTGGGCAAAACTTATATGGTGTTATTGCATTAAGTTACCGTTAATTTAAAATAAATTATAAATATAATTTTAATAATCACCGCATATCAGAAAGGAACACACTACATACACTATATTTCCATTTCTATAACAAAAAGTAGATACAACAACAACAACAAACTCCCAGTGTGGGTCCCGTTTTCTATAACAAAAAGTAGATGATAGATAATTAATTCACAAATAACTACATGCATCAAATACATATATTTTTTTGTTAACTATTTGAAGCATTATAGTGCTTTTCATGTTCAAATGATTACACAACTATATACAAACGATGCGTGCAAATATATGAACAAGATAGTAAAACCATATATATGTAGGCATACAGAATATAAATCACACAATACAAAATCTATTTTAATTTGTCAGGCTTGATGACCATATCCCCCCATAAAAGACTAGCAACGGCTCATGTGAGTAGGGATTGGTGGAGCTTTGAGTCCTTGTTGATTCCATTTCTCAACGTTGCCTTGCCAACCTTCAATAATTAGCACATCCATGTTAGTGTGTTTCTCTATGACAAGTTAATTAGCTTTGGACACACAACACTGGGAGGGCTGGCTGGTCAACGTTGTTATTGAACAAGTCTTCTGTGGCTAAACCGTAGTATTAGCAAGCCTGTTGAAATTAATGGACCGAGTTGGCTCATAAAATTAAGGAGACTATTCATCTCAAGTGCTCAATACAATAGATTTGTTTCATCGATCGAGCGTAATAGTTAATTACTTCTTTATCGGTGTTCATCTGAAAAAGAGTTTGCTCGTTAAGTAAGTAGAGGTCAAATTTATTCGAAATAGTTGTCTATGTAGGTTAGGCCTTCGTATGTCCTCAAGCTCTTGGCTCAGGGTACCCTTGATCTTCCACTAGCAAGTTACATGCAAGAAAGTGTATGAATGGGATTACCTAAGGAAGGATCAGCTCCCCGGTTTCTGAGTTCTCGATACTCTTGTGTAAAGGCACAAAGGCAACAACAGTGATGAGCAAAACAATCGCTGTAAGGTTCCTCAGGCAGCTTCAACATTTCTCTCAATTTTCTCCGATATTTAGCTGCATACATTGCTTTACACCCACTGGGAAGGCAACTATAAATCCAACATGATTTCTTTTGTGCTGAACGTACGTAGTCAGTAGTCACACAAACAAAAACACAAATTACAACTTTTTTTTATATCATCAGTTATTAGGATTAAATCGGTTTTTATTTGGAGGGGCCGGGGGGGGGGGTTTAGCAATATAATGTAGCTTACAAGTAGTGCCTCCATCAATAATCCCTGCAAGCTCGCCCATGATGATGCATGGACAAAAACAAGCTTTAAGACCTGCAACATTAATATTAAAACATAATTAAGAACCAGATTAAACCACCTAGAACTCACATTTATTAGTAGGCTTGATAAAATACAAAAGAGGATTAAGCATGCTAGAAATCAAAATCGAGAGGAACGATGAAGAGTTAGCTTACAGACATCGCGATCTTGAGAACAGTCTTCGAATTCAGTGGTCCATTGACCTTCAGGTGGAGCTTGAGAGTTGGGGTAACCCATTCGTCAGGGAGATTAAGCTTGACCCAATTTATCTGATTGAGCTTTAGTTATGGTCAAGCAACGCAAAATGTCTATCAGTTGGACGTATTTATGTATATGTGCTAGGACATTATTATTAATTAGTCAACCAATTGTGCCATTATTTGTTTATTAAGAAGTTAATCAACATAAGTTAGAGTGGTCAAATTAAGAACGTACTTGGATGCTTCTTAATTTTAATTTAAATATTCATAAAACTAAGCTTCCTTTGTGATTGTATGGTAATTAGCAGCTTATAAACTTCTGACATAAGGATTTTTGAAAGCTATTTAACAAGCAATATGAGATCGGAGAATTCTTGTTTACTTCTAGGTGTATTTCTTATATAAATTATTTTAATATATTTTTGCTAATGTTACTTTTGAGAGAAGACGTCTGTAATTCCGGGGCTTCAAAGCAGATAAGAACGATGAACACCACGGTCTTAAATTTATAAACCCAGGATTAATTATAATATAATTTGTGATGCTCCTCAAATAATTAATACTTCAACCAAATCTATTCAAAGGATTTCGGAACCAAGATCAATGCTATTGTTATTTTCAAATATCTTTGAACAGTATGCAAAATAATACATGATCATGATATGGGTTTGATGAATGTTTCGTATGTATTTCTTAATTAAGGACTGGTAAGCGCGGACGACTTGTTAATGGTTAGGAGCACATAATATAGATTTGTTGTAATGTTCTTGTAACTATCGTGAAAGTTCCTTGTAAGTACATGCATATGAAGTTGGACTTTGGAATTCAAAGCTCTGCTATAGCAATTTTTTAAAAAAAATTAAAACAAAGGTTAGTTTATGGATTGACCACAGTTCGAGCTCCACATATGTTAACGTTTATCCTGAATGACATTAAAGTAGCTAAATTATACCATTACTACTTCATAAGAATCAACATACGTAGGTATTTGAATATGTCTTGCATTAGATGAGGGCAAAGTGTGTGCAACAACAACACCTTCCGGTGTAGGTCCAGTTTTCGCAGGATTTGGGGAGATTTACATGTAGGCAACCTTAACTCAACAGACATTTTTACCTATAGAGAGACTGATTCTAAGAGAAGGATTGAAAAACTATATAGCTAATTAAATTTGGCATTAGCATATAGAGAAGGGTTGAAAAACTAAAGGGAGCAAATAGTGAATTTGCATCTTAATTTGGTCACACATGAATACAGTCAACATTCCATGCCTTGATTTTTTGATGACTGAGTTCCCTGGATTTAAACCAATGGATTTCAATTTATAGAACTGCATGATCAACTCAACATGATTCAACATCCAAAACCCATGTCTCAATTTTCGAACTGAAAGTACGAAACCAACCTCTTCCAAAACCCAACACTATCCCTTTCATATTCTTGTACTTCTGTAGGGTCTTTAAATTGCGCAACCTCACTGAGTTCTTCAAAGGATTTCACTAAATATGCAAGCCTCGCAACAAACTCAACCAGAATCGAAGCAAACGTTGCTAATGACAAGGAACTCGCGCTCTCAAGTGTCCTTGCTTCTTGTTCATTGATGGTCAGGTCTGGCAGGAGTGACATACGCGATGGCCATTCAGTCCTATTGATAATGTTCTCAGTTGAAAACAATCCGTGCCTAGCAGTTGGCGTGTTGATCATTTGATCAGGCTCAAAATTTATAGTTTCTTCACTAAGGGAGTGTATCACAACTTGATTACATTCACCTTCTTTTGCATGGGTGACATTCTCAGAATCTGCAATTTCCCTTGCTCTCGGACCTTCATCCCAGCTTTCAAAGTCCACCAAGAGATGTGATTTCTGATCTATTTTCATTTGTAATGCTTCCGCTGCCTCGTGCACTTCTAAGAGTAGGTCTCCAGGGCTTAGTTTCTCCATCTTTTGAACTTTGCTTCCAAGCTCGCGTAGCACCTTAGCCCCAGCAATGCCAACTCTGTGCAGTTCTTTTGCAAAAACAGATCTCTTCTCAACTGGTGCCTGAATCCAACAAAAGCTATCATGAAATTAAGCATCTCTATGACATCAGATCATAGTTAGCATTTTCCACTTACAACAAAACCGGTGATATACTTACCTGTATTTCTGAAAGAACACAGCCATGCAATGCCATTACCATGAAGGCACAATATCTCAGTGCACCACTAAGTTTAACATAGTGTTGCCATGGATATTTGAATGATCTATAGGGTCCATGAGGGGGCTCCCATTTTGCAAAGTCCAACTACAAAAATAAACCAAATATTTTCTTATTGAAAATTGTTATCTTGATTGCATAATTAAGTAGTATAAACTGCATAACAAAGAAATCTTCTTTATTTTTTCGTGAAAACAGAATCAAAAAGAAAAGTTTTAAAAAGAAGAATACCAGGGATTCCTCCTGGCTTGAGGACTGGACAGCAGTTCTATAACCACTATATAAGGGGTCATCATAAGGTTGGTTTGTAAGAATCTGTGAGGGGATTCTTTCATATCCCACACACTGCAAGTATCCATTAACACAACCTACAAAGAGAAGACACAATTATTGGATTAGATAGAATCCAAATGCAAGTATCCATTAACACAACCTACAAAGAGAATACACAATTATTGGATTAGATCGAATCCAAATGCATATTCCTATAATCCTGCCTAAGTAAGTAAGACATGGCGGGAGGGAATCAAACGTATCAACCTTATCTCTCGATAACAGAGAGGTTGTTTTTTAAAGTTCAAAAAACTGAAATGTAATCTAACCTTCCAATGAAGTAGCAACACCCATGAAATTTTTAACAACGAGCTTGTGGAGATCTTCACCAGCCCAAATAGGCAAAATACATAAGTTAATAATGGAAGCAACACTAGCCCCAACTGCAATATGGAACAGTCGGAACAATGCTGTTCGAAAAAAATGTGTCGTTCTGCTTCCAGTCACCATTACTACGCAATAGGTCAACAGAAACACGCGGAACCCATATTCAAATGGCTTCAGTGCTGGGAGCAACTTAATATAGCTCGCAGAGAACCCTGAACATCAAACATAGCAGAATATTCTCATTTTGAAGTAAGAGTTTAAAAAGTTTGTGCATTTGGGTGAATAGAATCAAAGCCATTACATTCAGTCGCCCTAAACTGATGTCAGGTTTTGTAGGCATAATGTCATAAGTTTGTGTAACGTAATCAATAGAATACGCTGGATTGTACTATCTTAATGCATTAGCCTGCATTGTACTGATCATACAGATTATAATGATTATTGAGTGCATTTGATGAAACAAAAATAACTGACCTGCTACGAAAATAGCGAGGACAAGTAGTGGTTCAGTGAAATCTCCAGTTTTGGACGCTAATTCTGCTATTCCAAAAGCTATTCCTCCAGCAATTATTGTTCCCATGGCACGATTAAAGCCCTTACTAAGAGATGCTCCTATTAGTTCATGAAAAAAGACAGGAAGTCACGCGCAATGTATACATTCAATTGATCGTAGTAGTAATGCAAAATCAAAGAAAGAAACCCTTCACATGATTTCATGACAAACTCTCAAGGCATGACATTTGGGTGGTCACTCTGAATATTTTACCATGTTAGTAGGAAAATTTGCATCCGCTGTTTCTTCGCCAGTAAGTTTAATTCTGTAGATCTTAGATTGCTGGTAATGATTCATGTAATGGGAAACACCTTAGGAGAAACCAAAACCAAAATTGTTGAAAGACAATACCTACGCTAAATTCAAAACAGACGACAACAGTCAAAATAGACCAGATTGAGTACTTGTTGAGATCCTCTTTAGGGTTCTTCCAAAAGATGAGACATGAAACCGAAGCCAGAGTCATGCCCATCTTGAATGCAAAGTGGAACTTTCGTGGGTCGGATCGACCCATTTGGTATAACTTAGCCATGAATTCCTTGAAACTATTGCAGAACCCCAATATCCCATCATAAATAGAATACCAACAAGGTCTCTTATTGTTATAGGCTTGATCACTACCACCACCGCCTCCATTGTCACTGCTAAAAAGCCACTGGAAACAGCCACATTTAGCCCTGTCATTGCCCTCACGAAGGGCGAAACTCAGCTTGTACCCTTTTTGTGGAAGGAGTCTCTCCCTGCTTCTCGCATCAGATTCTCCCTTCAGTGATCCAAGTTGTCCAGCCATTTAGGAGTTGGGGTGCGAAAGAGGCAAAATAGTGAATGTATGTGATCCCAGAAATTTTATATGGTTTGATTAACATCTTAGTAAACTGACTTTTTTTTAATTAATTAATTTGTATAATTTGCATGAATTAGTAGAGATTTGTTGTCCTCCAAGACCTTTTCATCCCTAAGGTTAATAGCTGGTAACAACCCCATCAAATGAGGAGCATTTTCCCAACTTTGGTAAATTTGTGGAGAAAAATTAGCTCTTCATAACTTCTGATTTTGTCTATAAAAAAGTAATGATTTTTGTGAAGTAAAGAATATTTTTCTATGTTTATATGACTTATAACTTTTTGCGATTAAAACATTCTCCTTCCTGGCTTTCAAACTTATTGCTAGCAAGCTCTGCGTATTTTGAGCTTGATTAGATATCGAATAGGCGAAAATTAATTCTTCTGCTTCATAGGAAGAATCTACCATGTTGTATCCAGAGAGAAGACTGCTATCATCAACCAATATGATACTAGTGTCAAAGCATTTTTTGTCAAATATATATAAAAGATGCTTAATGTTATCTTCTGGTCCTCACAGAATGTGGACTTCTCCACTTCAATCCTCCGTAAGAATGCGGTATGCGATTTGTGCTTGAACTAGTTTCAGAAATCAGCTTCTGCTTCTGATCAGAGAGACAAGGAAGCTGAGTTCCTCTTCCTCCCCATGGATGGTTGTCATTCGTAACACTCTCATCATCAGTCTCATCAAACATGCCCTTTCCTAATACTCGCAATGATGGTGTCATGGAATTCCTTGTAGACCCCATTTGCTTCGGTTCATCATCTTCATCATCTGAATCAAGGACAGTGTATTTGTCAACTGGATAATGAACTTTTTCAACCCCCAAAACCGGTTCTTCCACGTTCGAGCTGAGGTTTAAAAGTTCATTCTGCTGGCTTTTCAGATCATTTGGTGCTTGGGGGCTGGACCGACATAGCTCCATGGCGGCCTTTGCTGCAGCAGCTGCATATGCTGCTGCAACAAATGCGTCATAGGCTGCATCAGCAACATCTCTGTACAATTTTCTGCAATTCATGGGATAACTGAGTCCCCGAATCCTGTCTATTTCTTCGTGAAATGCCTTCAAATGGTCTTCAATTTTCACACCATCTAATCTACTGGACTGGTCTTTTATTCCCTGAATTTCCCTTCCTGTGTTCTGGTTTTCCTGCTAATTCATAGTTCCAACAGTTTAGCTTTTCATGCTTAATCCATTCTTATATAATGAAACAAAATTAACGTAGAAAGAAAATTAAAGTTGAGTATCATAATTAAGTACTTTTTGGGGAGTTGAATGAGCCTCCTGTAGTTGCAAAGAAATGCCATTCACATCAGCTATCTCTTGCAGCACCTTCATCCTGTTTTCCAAGCTTGGTAGCCTTGTCGATAGCTTCTCAATGATCTGCCCCAGCAGAGATGTCAGCCGAATCATCATACAATAAGTCCACATTGTCATCTTCTTAAGCAATGATTGTTCATAATACAACATTAGACCTCCCGCTCCCCCCGGGGAAAAAAAAAAGCTTGGGACCGAATAGAACAAGCTAGTTTAAAGTATAGGGAAGAGTTGTACGTAATGACCTTTGGGCTGACACAACTGTTACGCAATTCACGAGCACGAGAAGTGAAATCTTTGCCATAGTAAGATGCAAAAAGGGAGCGTAACTTTTGTAGCTCTGGAAATTCTCCACATCTTGAGGCCGCAAATATTAGGCCAGCAATTGCCTCCTTCAGCTCATCCGGGCATGCTCTGGATTGTTAATTACTATATCAATCAATCAACATGAAACAAACATCAAAAAAAAAATTGCAAATTTGTTTACATTACATGGTCCAAGTAAGCAATCAGATCACTATCAATGCAATGTATGGAACAGATACAGTGATGGACTACTTACTGGTGTTGCTGGATAACGGCGACCCTTTCATCAAGAAGAAAGCAATATCCCTCAATTATAGCAAACACATCCAGCATGTTTCGCTCCTTAATCACTTGATCCACCTATATACGCAAAACATTTATTAGTGACATGTTTTTGACACTAATGTCTAGGCTATTATCCTGTCTACATCAGTCTTTACGTCTTCCTTAACTCCAAAAACAAAAGGAAAAAATCGAAAGAAGTTGTTGTACTTGTTACCCTGAGGAGAGCGCGGTCATGGTGGCCGAGGACAAGGAGTTGAAGCACATCAGAAGAGGCCAAAGAGGAACGGGCATGTCTCTGCTCCTTGAGAAGAGTGATACGAGAAAGGGCGAGGATGACGAGGGCCTTGAGTTTAGAAGCCTTGAAGCCCCTCCTTAGCAAAGTATCAACCACATTCCCCATGCTCAGCTTAGAGAGGGGAGAGATGCTGCAAAATTTCTATGGTAGTCTAGGGTTGAGGGCAACAAAATTAATCGAAGTGTAATTATGATTATATTAGACTTGCAAATTTAAATGTGGGGTTCTGCATGATTATTGAGTTTGAGTTTGAGTTTGAGTTTGATATGGATTCCTATAGCCCTGCAATTGATGAACAATCCAAACTCTAATGCTTCGGATGCTAAATAATTTTTTTTAAATTAAGTTTTTGTTTTGCATAATTTTTTATTTTTTTTTTACAACCAAGGAGAAGGGCGAGGATGCCCTGTTTCAACGGAGATATTGATCTTAATAGTTGATGAAACACAACATGTTTTAAAGACTGATTAATATAAGTGAAAACAAGATATTTCTAAGGAGAAAAGTTCAGAAAAAGCTTGACATGCAAACAAGTTGGGCCTAATTTTGATGGATCCAAAACTTCACAAGGAGCAATATGAGGCTTCATTCTTCATGGAAAATTTGTTAAAGCAGCAATATTCTACTTGGGGGCAGCATCAGTTTTGGTAGCAGAAGCAACAGCTATAAGAAATGGCATAAAAGCAGCAGTGTAAGTAGGTTTTGGGGCCTGTTCTTTTCGTGAGTTAATTCCAAAATATCAACCTCAACCCACTTCAATCCATTTTAACCTACTTCAACTATTTTAATCAAGTTCAATTTATCACCAAAAAAAATAAAAAAAATCAACCCGCTTCAACTTATTTCAACCCATCTCAACCAACTTCAACCCACTTCACCCTTTTACCAACTCCAATTTACCCACGAAAAGAACAATCCCTTATTGATACTCATCTTGAAAGAGACAATAAAATTCTCATCCAAGCAGTACAGGTCACATTCAAGAACCATGGTATATCCAAGTTTTGATACAAAATATTCACATTTACATTCAACTATGTAACAATGTTCATATTACTCATATTTTAGACAGAGAAATTGTGCAGCTGACGGGCTAACAAAGCATGGTCTATCATTACATTCCACAATAGTATCTAGGACCTTCTTTGTATCCTCTATGAGAACAATTTAAGAAGAACCCTTGAGAAAATTTCTACCTAAATTGTATTCTTACATTTCTTACCAAAAAAAAAAAAAAGTTGGGCGTAATTAGGCTCAAGTAATTGGTAGCGAGAGTCATATATGAATTGAACATAATTTTATTCTAAAAGTCTAAGCTATTGAATTTTGGATTCACCTCAAATATAAACTCTTCACTCCTCATTTTTGAGGTCAATACAGCACATTAACTCAAATGTTGAACTGTTTGATAAAGCAAACCAAGCCTCGAGCTCTTCCATTGCATGATACGATCAATATCATTTACACGTTAAATGAAGTTCAACTATGTAAACTAATATGTACATCTAATGTCAATAGGTATGCTTTTAATCCGATCACATTTTTTTTCTAGAGAATGATATTTACACTTTTTTCAGTGCTACTTGCACTTGCGTGTCGCAGGAAGCCATTTACACTTTTTTGGTCGGGTGAATTTGAGCTCGGAGAAAGGCTTAACTAATTAATTACAATTATATTAGTTATGTACAATGTGACCGTTGGCCATGGGAGGCTGCTGATGCTCAGGAGGAGGTTGGTCCTGGCTGGCATCCCCATCAAACTCCTGAATATCCAATATTTCCACCCTTCGATTCATCCTCTTCCTGATCTTGATGGCCACATCTGACGGTCTAAATCTTCCACACACACTTACCCTGTGGTACTCCCTCTCTATCATCTGTCTTTCCACCTCTTCAACGTCATTATCCAAAAAAAAAAGAAAAAAAGCCTGGTTAGCACACCCCTGTTTTAATTTGATTACTCCGAAAAAAATTTGAAAAAAAAAAATCAGTATACATTATTGTATACATTTTTCTGATTTCTTTTTACAGAAAGCTATTTTCAACTAAGGGCCTGTTCATTTCATTGTAAAATATGGGTTGGGAATTAGGTGAAGTTGGTTAACATTGATAAATGTGGATTGAAGTGTTTTTTTTTTTGTTAAAATGAGTTGAAGTAGGCTGAAGTGGGTTGAAGTTGGAAGAAATTATATATTTTTTTTATATGAGAGGTAGAAGTTGGTTAAAATAATGGAAAGTCAGTTGAAGTTGGTTGAAGTTGATAAAAGTTGATTGAAGTAGGTTAAAGTTGATTAAAATTGGTAAATTGGGATTTACAAACAAAAACAACAGGGCGTAAGTAGTTCAAATGCATGGACTTCTTTTCTCTCAAGCATAAAATTGGGAATTTAGAAAATATTTTCATAGATGAATATTTTGCCCCTAGCCAAACATACCATAAGACCTCACCTTTCATATTGAGAAGAGTTCTTCTTAATTTCTTGTAACATCCTTTGCAGTCAATTGCTACCCTAATGACCATGCAACAATACTGCAAAAATAGGGGTCCATTATATTGAGGAAGTAAGAAAATAAACAAAAAAGGAAAATAAAGGAAAAGTGGAATATGCTTGAAGGCTAAATTGCACTTGCCCTTGTTGACATGGATATTTTGAAAGGGATGGATGAATGGTTGCAGAAAATGACCTGAAATTTTCTTGGAGTTGTACAGGGGAGGAAGGAGATCTTTGTAGGAGCAAAGAAATATGACCCAAAAAACCAGAAAGGAATTTGGTTTAAGGCTTCATTTTGGAATCTGATTCTGCCTGTTGTTTGCGAGAAAGGAAGAGGTATGGGTGTGGGTTCTGCATAATTAGTATGTCCTCTTCCAAGGGTTAATAGTGTTTTCTGAAGCATCTCTTTCTTGGCTTCAAAGAGTCACTTGGATTTGTCTTCCCTCCAAACGTTAACTCTCTTCAAAGACTTCCAACCTTTCTTGAAAATTTTATGCATTTTTATCTCAAAATAGAGTTAGGATATGATCTCTTCAATTTATTTTCAGTATCACTAACACTCGAAATCATCAATCATACTATCAACCTCCCCTTGTGCCTACCAATAGCGTATGTCCACAGGTTTTAATAACAATGCCTCGCAGTGTTGATCCGGCTTTTGTAAGGTCTAGAGAAATCTCAATCCACGAAACCTTACCCTGTACACACATAACTGCTCTTACAAAAATCATTTCTAATATACCCACATAAAAGTTTCAAGAAAATATGTGAAAGACGAAAATCAATTGGTAAACTAATTTAGCAAACTAAATACTTTAGCGCCTAGAGGTTACATATACATAAATACATAATCTATGTATAACTCGTAATCGCAAGATTGTTTATGTAAAATCTTTAATTTCTGTTACATCACCAGCTTTCTACAAATTGGTGGGAAGGAAGAAGAGGAGAAAAGGAGAAGCAAAACTGTACAGATATGAGATACCCTGCTCTATTCAAACCTTTACACATTCTATATAGCACTTGCATTGATGCATATTCTGACAATGAACCAGAAGGCTTCAACGCTTCTTTGATGGTCCAAACATCCGCTTAATCGAGGCAACCTTGCTGAAAACACTTCGTCGACTGGTAATAATCTGTGTTGCTGATACTTTAAGGTACTTACAAGTGACTATCACCTTCTTCTCTGACAAATTCACCACCACTGACTCCATTTCTGCTGCAATATACAACAGAGTTCACCACTCAGTAATCCAGTTCAAAAGCCCCCAAATTGAACTCTCTCACATAGTGACAATGTCCAAATAAAGGATGATAGTCCAGCTCAATCTATGCTCGACACATGAATACCCAAATCCTTTAGCGAACCTCCCCACATAGTTACAACCCTGCTAGACACTTAACCGAACCTAAATTGACCCGATTAAAACATATATAGCATAAAGAAGAACTTGAACCAAACTAATTCGACCAATACCTAAGCCAAACAACCCATTTGTCAGGTCGCGAAATGAAAAAGGGGTCTTAGGAAACAGACTGACCATTGAAGCGAGAAAGGACGTTACTGATCCGCTTCTGACACTCTATGCAGCCAATGTCAGCAGATATAACAACTTCCTGCACCTGTTGATTCCAAAAACAAGAAACAATCATCACTCCACCAGTTCAAAAGAACTATATTTACACAAATGATTCTTTTTTGGGGAGTACTAACAAGAGGCATGGTGAGGGACTCAAGAAAAGCAAGGCTAGACTGAGGAGGAAGCAGGAAACTTGAGTTGTTGTTGTCATCCCTACTAACAACTCCATTAGCTGCTTCATCTGTAGTATCTTTACCAACAACATTCATGGCCCCCATGTTTTTGGATGTAAAATTAAATCACCTAACACTCCGTTTGCTGACCCCCCATGTTTTTGAGCAAAAAGATGGGCGTTTATTCAGATGTGAATATCCACTGTGCAACTGAAGAGAGAGAGACTAGGGGGGGGGGGGGAGAGGACAATAGGAAAGAGGATAGATGGTAAGGAAAATGATCCAATAACAGCCTTTTTTCCCTGCAAATGAAAATGCAATGTCTTCTTGTCCTTTCCCTTCCATAATTCCAGCATTCGAGGCCTAACACTATACTTTTATTTTCTTTTTTATTGGGGTGAAGATGCTTCCTCGGAGTGGGTGAGGTACAGAAGTCTATGTCAGAGAAATAAAAATAGACGGATAAGTAGAAACTTAATAGAAAACAATAATGCAAATGGCGGAATATTCACTATTTTTAAAGAATTATTTAGATTGTTAAGAGCATAATAGCTAGTATTAGTTATCGCCAATCATATATTTTTTTTCTATTTTAAAGAATTATTAAGTACTTTTCTTCTTGTGACTGAGTATGTATGTTTTATATTTATCCTCCACCCCAAATAAAATTTGCATATTATAACTTTAATGTATATAGCAATATAATTAAATAAAATTTGCATATTATAACTTTAATGTATATAGCAATATAATTAAATAAAATTTGCATATTATAAGTTTAAAGTATATAACAATATAATTTGATGTAAATAGCATATTTTTATGATAAATATCAGCTAGTAAACATCTTAATTCAAGTCTTACTTTAGATATTTTCATACGAAATAAGTCATGATAGTAGGTAATGTACTCCCATATACTGTGCATGCATAGAAGATGAAAGATGCTTTGAGAAAAGGGGAGGATCGGCCCACAAATTATATTTAAGATGTTACCCTCAGTAGAAATTTCAAACCCAGAATTATGGTAGCTTGGAACTGAGGATGTTGCTTAGAAAGGCCCTAGTCTTTATTATTTTGTCAATAAGTGAATGCCTAACAGCTAGAAAACAGGGTCAGCTCACCTGATAGCTTGATGCCATCTTCTTGCTCTCACTGTCACCATTCTGCACCTACTGCAAGCTAAGTCTAAAGTGTACTGGATGTTCAATAATCGACAGCTAGACCTACTCGTATTCATATAAAAAATAACTTAACCGACCTACCTACCAAGGTACAATAACATATGGGCTTTGTTTTCTCATCTTCCGTTTGTAACCACGGAAGAATTGGTCAAGTGTTATCTTTCCTATATTTTTTATTTAAATTTAATTTAAATGAGACATATGTGTTATTTTTTATGCGGCTGAATTTAGTTCTGATCTTATAAGACGTGTTACCTAAATTTTAGTATTCAAAATTGATTCCTCGCCCCTTGATCAAATTAAAAGATCAAATCAGATTTTTATAACTAAGCAAACTTTTTATCAAATTACAACATCAACTCAAATTTTTAAAATTTACTTAATGTTTCATAACTCCATGTTAAATAAGTTGTTTAAATGAGAACAAGTCAATAAGTAATTTGGACAAATTTAAGTTATATCTAAAATAAACACAAAAATTATCCAATTGTTAATACTCAAATCCGTAATGAGTGATGAGATTGTACATTGTGTACAATTAATGAGCTTTAGAAAAGTCAAAATATGTATGCTTGGGGTGTTTGACAAGTCAACACCATATTTTGCAGAATAATACTAGAAAAGCACTTTTAAGTTAAGACAAGTGAAATTCAGCACGAAGAAAATGTGATTTATATTCTATGTCGAAGAAAATCTGCAATTTTAGAGCGCCCTTAGAGTATAACGGAACCGTATAAGAAAGATAATTGGTTTACAAGGCTCGTACAGATTATGTCTTTTTCTTTTTGCTAGCATAAAAAACCAATATCATATTCTAAAATAGTTAGCAAATACATTTTCTATCTCATAAGTTTTATTCTATTCAGGTAATACAAGTTTTTAAGTGAACATTATTTAATATTGTATTTTGTACTGTTTTTAGAAGAGAGAAAATTTTGAGAATCTGAATTGACTGCATAGAAGTTAATAAGCGGGATGCTGGAACAACTGTATTCTAAATTTGTATTTCGTATAGGTCATATCCTTTTCAACTTATCATACTATTTATTATCAACATTCAATAACTTTTAGCATAATTTATCATCATTCAGCACAATTCAATACTATTAAATGCTTTTTGAAAATACCTAGTATTATTTTCTTCATTCATTCAAAACGTATCAGCATATGAATTTCTGCATGATTTATCAATAAGTACTAATAATTACTTCTTATATGGTGAAAAGTATGCGTTCGTAGTCTTACATAGATCTGCACTTTTAGAAATTGAATACTGATTCGGAAGAACGGAACTCTCTGGAGTTTATTGTGAACCACTGATTCAGAATCTGGAATGAGTACAAGTACACCCCGACCGTCAAATACGACTTCGTGTAAATGGGTCGTTGCTGTTAGACAGTCGCAAGTCTCCAGCCGATGCCGTAAAGGAAGGAGAAGAGCGTACAGGGGCCGACGGAGAGTGATGATCACTGATAAATACAACTGCCGTGTCCAACTTTTCGACTCCATCGTCGGCGTCAACAAGTCAGAGTCAAGATCGTATCTTCAGTATTAATTGCAAATGCACTCACTCACGCTTGATTTTAACATGGGCTGAAACTACCCATCTCATCTCCCTTAACGACAAAACTTACACAAATCAAACACTGTCAAGTAAATTTACTAACCGAGAAAGACAAATTATTCTAACAGTCTTACCAAACACGCCACAATATCAACTCCAAATCCAAATTCAATATCCAAAACTTCCCATCACAAGACGGGATGTGGAAAAATCTAGCGAAATAATATTACCTCTAAATTATAAAATTACAAACAAACTAATTTTGTTTAACTCTAAATTTAAAATTATAAACTATTTACTATTTTATAATTTAATAATCATCTAAAAAGATCTAAATATAAACAACTTTATATCTACAAGCCTCAATGACCATATTAACAGAGTAAAATATGAACCTGGAGAACTGAGATAAACATGACCGTGGAGATAACGCGTTAACTTAGATTGATACAAACTGCGCATTAATTAGTTTAAAGTCATGTGGACCCAGTCCCCAATTAACAATTATATTCCTTTCTTTTTTATTAAGAAAAAAAAACAAAACCAAAGAATCTACCCAAAACCTGTACCAGGGGCTCTTTGCCGTCCAAGAGCAGGACGCTCCCTTGCAGAGCTGTCCGAGAGCGACCTCTGAGAACGTCAATGGACATTGTCAACAAAGAAGAACAAGACAAAGAAAAACCAAGATCTTGAGTAGCCGGCACCACTTGATCTCACAAACAAAAAAGATAAAGATGGGGCCGAACTCAAATTGAATACATCCATCATACAAGTGGGTTGGGTTGGCGTAAGAGATTGCACAAACTCCCAAGACATCAGGAAAATTCAAAAGCAAGCACTACTGATGAAAAGGGCTCATGAGAAGATTTTATTCCTAATCACTATGATATACAGAATTACACAAGAAGCATCCCAAGCAAAAAGAAAATCACCATGGCTATGGCTGCTATCTTTACCTCCAGCCTTTGGAGGTAAAACACTTGCTTCAAAGATCCTGGCAAAACCCCAACAACAATAAATTAAACATGGAAATAAAATTACAACTATCCTACAGGCTACGACCTACCTATTTGTTACTCGTAAGGCTCACTCAAAACTGCTGCCCATCAAGGTTTCTGATGACCATACTCACGCCTCTGGGCTGTTAGATACAAGAGGCTTAGATACAGAGCACAGGGGAGAAGGTGAGCGCCACTTCATCATCTTCTGGAACTGTCATCCCCGATTCCTTGCACTGGTTTGCATTTAAGTTAGGGAACGATGTCTGAGATGGTGCATCGGAATGATGCACAAGGATGTACACTCAGAAGCCAAAAAGTAGCTAATCTGAGACCTCACGAGGTTTAAATACACGGGCAGGACAAAACCATCGTCATCTGGACATAACAAGGCTTGTCAATGGTGGCACCACGGATGAGGTCAAGAGAGACTCACTTATGTACTTGCACTTGTCCCGATCAACTTTGGCTGACTTGCAGCTTTCCTTCTCCGCCTTCAGGTTTCGAGGCACCACAAATTCTTGATGGTTTTCAAGAGCCTGTGTCCCACCTGGACTTGATCTCTTGTTTCCACTGGGCTCAACTCTAGGCACATAAATGCGTTTTCTCTTCTTTGAGGTCCTCCATCTCAACTGAGAAAGGAAGTCATCTTTGGAAAGATCGAATATGGGTGAGCCGCTTGCCTTTTGCTCACAGTCTAACAAAAGATTCCTCGAATGATCTGAATCCCCATGTGAGAAGTCGCCCTTCGCCGTAATATGCTCGGGCTGTTCGTCCTTACAAACCACACTTGTGGGTCCTTTGACATTGGTTGTTTCTGCAACCCCTAATTTGGATATAATTGATACTGCAAGAGCGGGCTGTTCATTAAGTTGTTTCCAAGTGTTCCTTATCCACTCCTGTGAAGGTCTCAAATCACTTTGACTGAAGAAAGCTTCTCGCTTTTCACCTGGAAAATGAACGCCATCAATTGTTAGGCTCTGAAAACCCAAAGGGAGAAAAACGAGGCAAGAATTCTAAAATAAACTCAAGATTGGCATGAGCAACCTACCTGGAAAATAAACCCGGAATTTCTCATCAGATTCCTTATGAATCACAATTCCTTCCCACCAACCGTCATGCCACCATGCATCCACAACAGTGCCAACATTCAAGGCGCATGCCATCTTGCTGTCATGCACCAACGTTGGCCTAATAGTTGTCCTGCCACAGATCCGAATGCCCATCTCATCACAAGCAGCAATTCTAGATGCTAAGACCCATTCCTGCAGCATAAACATTAGGTAAGGCAGGGCAGCACTGATAGTCTTGTTAGTTGTTCCCAAGTCCTAACCAATTTTCCCCCTCATATAAAAACTTGGGTGTGGGTGATGGGAGGGAGTACTACCTCAAGGCAAGTAGCTTCATTCTCTGCATCTTTAATATCATTATAGCGCAGTTTGACCTTGTTCTTGTGCTTCTTGATGACAACTGCTCTAAACCAACAGCCTCTCAACCCACTGTCCTGAGATAAAACTTCAATCGCTGAACCCAGAGCCATGCATAGAGGCACTGTCTCTGTATTTGCATCCTTTCTGGATTCATTAGCATCAGTACCTTGTGCGAAACCACATTTTGTAACATCATTTCTCTTTTCATTCAGGCATACAACATTGTCTTGACCATGCATGTCATCAGTGTCCATATCATTTACAATAGCACACTGCAAGTCTACTTTAGAGTCCCTTGATAGACAGAGTCTCTTTCTAGGTTTTTCCCCACTAACATCGCTGGCATCTCCCTTCTTCTGAGAATCATTTGGCAATGAAGACTTCTCACAAGCCCTAGAAGAAGCGCGGGAGAACATGTACCTGACAATTTCCTGTTTCCAATAACCTTTTACTTGAGTTATGTCCAAAGGCTTCAGCTCATCATTGTCATACTGCCGATGGCACACAAAAGGTGCCAACTGAGTGTGTTTGACTGCTTTCAGAAACTTAGCGTAATGCTCAGGGCTCAAGACCATGGCTGATCCATCAATACATTCGATACTGAGATCTTGAAGACAAAGAGAAAAGAAAATCTCTCTGTCATTAAAATTGTGAGGCAAATCAATACCAACCTCATCAATTTTATGAAACCATCGTACCACAACCATCTTGTTGCCTTTCGCATCCTCATACATGTCATCCAGGTAAGCAACAAGCCGTTTATCCTCTTCAGCTAATACATAAACAAACTCATTAACCTACAACCAAACCCCAAAAAAATGATGGTGTTAGGAACACGTGAAAAATGAAGAGATGAAGATAATGACATCTGAATTGAACAGAGGAGAGAGCTTAATCACAGTTGAGATGACCACTTACCGATATTTTCACTCCATTACGGGAAAATGCTTCATAATGTTTCCGTTTCTTTCTGCCAAATGATGGAGAGCCTAACCATTGGAACTCCTTTGTGCACTGGCCAAGTTTTTGGACTTGATAACCCTGAACCATTACAAGGAAAAAATATCACATACCGAATAATAGGACAACATGACAATCCAATCACATACTCAATACAATCCAAAACAAGTAAGGAACAAATAACAGTAAGTACCTTCATCATTTCAGGGCCTAATTCATCAGATTCATTTGCATCAATAGACCCATCACTTGTCTGCGGGGAGACAGGACTTGATGAATCTGCATCCAGTAATCAAACAAAATCATTAGGGAAACATGTTTAACATTAACAACAATATGCTTGACACTATGTTAATGTAATCCATAGGCAAATCTCTGACACTGAAGCAGGGAAACACATCACAGAACAAATAACAATGAACTACACATTCCAATAGACTATTGTGTCAGATAAATGTCCGATTAAGACCAATAGCATTGTATGGCCAAAGGGCAGTATCAAACCGAAAAAACACAATCTGATACAAAAATTTTGAAAAGCACAAGTAAATGGTAAAAGAACATTATCATAACCTAGATAAGATGAGGGTATGAGGATTCCAATGCTCTCAACCAGCTCTTAGACTTTGGTCTAGCAATCCTGCAGCCCAGTCCATAGTCAGCTCTCATCAACCCAAAGACAGAGGGGACCCGAAATATTTAAGTGATTCAAAAAAAATACAAGAAGTTAAAATAGAAAGGATTAAAATCCCAAAAAAAAATACAAGATAGATTGAACTTCGAACATTTTTCTCAAGAATACAACAAGACATGGCATTGAATAGCAACTACATGGAAATCTTCTATTTGGCAGGGATTAATAACGGGTTGAACTTTTATGCTTAAAAAGAATACCTATGTTCCATTACTGCATCATAAAATAGTAACTTGGTCAAAGCGAGCCCCTTCATTCTGGATTGAAGAATGAAGAATGAATTAAATCACAACTTCTGATAGCTAGCAGATATTTCAATGATTTAAAAGAATAACCATGCGAGCACAAACACAAGCAAGAATATCAAGGACTCCAGTGTTACAGGACGAGTCAAACAACCATCCAACAGAAACTATTTTCAACGAAACCAATCATGCTGGAATTTATGACCTCCCCTGACCATCACTAAGCTGGCCCAAGAGCAGCAACCCAAATCAATCTAAAACCCACCCAGCTAAACCCACAAATCTCAAATAAGAAATCATGCAAATAGTGCCTCATGGTTTAAATGCGATGTGACACAAGAAGAAAACAAAGCTTAGAATTTCTCCAACATCCCCAAACACAGAAGAATAAGAACCATTTTCAAAATCTAGTTGATGAACTTAAGGAAGGATTTTGGCCTTACACCAGAAAAGACTTACGACATCCCGTGTCCTAAGCTTCATGATAAAAATAAAAACAATTTAAAGAATAAACAACATGCAACCCAACCTAACCCATTAAGTCATCCAAGAAGAGGGTTCTGGGAACATGAGATCTGATAAGATAAGACCCTGAATTTGATATATCCTGAATTTCCTATAAGAGCAATTGCCCATCCGTTTCTCTAGTTGAAATCTTTCAATGAGAACTGAACATATTGCCGATTCAGCGAGAAATGCATTCACTTGTGCACAGTCTTCAAAAACAAAATATAAACTTTCAATTGTAGCTTTTTCTTTTTAATGCGGGGGTGGGGGCATACCAAATGTATTTATCCCTTGCCCCACTCCGAAGGCACGAAGGCCAGAACCGCCCAGAACAAACAAAAAGCTTCAATCTTTTACATCGAAACAAACATGAGAAGGAAAAGATCTAAAGGGAATTTATAAATTTTTCAGAGAAGCTCTAGCTGAAACCGAAAAACTTACGAAAATACAACCAGAAAACTGAACAACTTCGAGGAAAAGCGTAAATGAGGGGTCTTCAAAATCAAGACAAACCCTAATTCCCAGAAAATACATGAAAAGGCCCAAAAAGGCAGAAGTTTTCCATAGAACACGAAATAGAGGGGGCATATACTTCCAGATCTGAAACCCCTGAGCTCTCAAAGGGCGAATTCAGAACCCTCACGTATGGCTAAACCCCATACAAAGAAACCCCATAAAACAAATCGAAATCCAATGAAGAAAGACGACAGAAACAAACTGAACAAACGGAACAAAAGGGCAATTAGGGTTTATACCTGGAAGAAAGTTGTGCAACCAATCAATAACTTCTCTCCTAGATCTTAGCTTAACGAACGACGACGAAGACAGGGATGAATCGAGCAGAAGACGGTAAGTGATATGCCTCAAACTCTTCTCTTTGCCAACAACAGCTAGATCTAAGCCTCCATCTTTCTTCTTCAAATAATAGTGAATTTCTCTCATCCCTTTGTCCCCGCATACATATAGCTCCTGCCACCCTACATACCTCTCCGACGCCGTCGCCGCCGCCGTCTTCAGCCCCTTTTCCATAAACAAATGAATGCCAGAACAAATACAGAAGGAAAAACTTAATGATTTGGTGTGGACGAACCCAGAAGGAGCTAAACCAGAGAGAGAGAGAGAGAGAGTTTGATGAGAGACAAACGGAAAGGGGGTTATGTCTGGGGATGGTTTTTCTCTCTCTAGAGGGAGTATATAAAGGAGGAGAGAGAAAGAGATTAGGGTTTGGGAGATGGACGGCTAAGATGGAGTCCACGACGATGACACGCAGGAAGGTCGTAGGAAATTACGGGGCAAAGTGGAAATGTGGTGTCAAATGACCGTCATGCCCTGAAGGAGGGAATTATATTGATTGAGTAAAAGGGTATCGAATAATCAAAGACGATATTCTAATTTTTTGAAAGAGACGACAGAGGGAGGGAAACAAAAAGTAGGGAAGCGACTTGACTGTAATGAGGTGCTTCGTCATTTAACTATTCACCCCAGCTCCTTTGGAAATGAAAAAAAGAGGCTAATATAACATGGAAAGTAAAAACGTTAGTAGTGGAACATGGAAAGAGAAAATATATTATTAGAATATCAGAAGACAAAATAAGTTTTATAGAAAAAAGACTACTGGCCAGTAGAAAATCATTCGATACTTAAACTAAAAATTATTCAACAAAAATAAATCTAAAATATCAAAATCAATTATCATATCCAAAAGTTAATGCTAAATATAACATCATATCAATTCGCTCTAAAACTTTGCAAAAGCCAAGAGAACATAAGTTATATCAATTGGGTGAAGAGCAAACTTACATTAGAAACAATCCTAAATCTTACATGACGGTAGAAAAATTACTTTAAAAAACTACTATGAAATTTCAATAAATCTCTTAACAATCCTAAATCTTACATGATGGTAGAAAATTTATTTTAAAAAAACTACCATGAAATTTCAATAAATCTCTTATTATGGCTGAAGGCAACCTTTACTAGAGTAGATGAAAATGATTATTTATTTATTTATTTACGTGATGGGAGAGGAAAAGGGGAAACTTTTGTTGTCTTTTCAAGGATCATTCGGTTCAAAATGTAGGAATATAAATAAATTATGAATCAAATCAAGAAGTATGGAAATAATTTGTTATCCCTTGCCTTAGTTCTTTGATTCATTCCCTGAATAACAAAATGTTAATTTCATGGACTTGGGTTATATAAATCAGGGTGGAAGAAATAGGTTTGCTCCAACCTATTCGTGACAACTGAGTTGATTACTCAAGAATTTGGTTCAAATTTTAAAAACAAGAAATTTAATAAACTAAAAACAAATTAGACAAAAAAATGATTCTATTGTCACCCAGAAATCAGAAAACTATTAATCAAATGACTTATTGAGAACACATATAGTGGTGAGCCAAAAATTTAACTCATCAATGGATGTCTACCATCTTCATATCAGTTTTTGAACTAATTTTTTACTCACAAATTTTTCATACTCATAGTTTTGACTTACTACATAAAATAATGTCCATGGATCCCACAATCAAATATAATTAATTTCTTTTTTCTCTATTGTTTATTATTATTATTATTATTATTATTATTATTATTATTATTATTATTATTTATCCGCGATTGTTGTTTGTTTGAGTAGAAATAATTTGTACATTTTTTGGAAAAATGAATAATTAAGATATAATAACAAAACTAATAAAAAAAGTTCACAGTAAGAAAATTCAGCCCACGCAGCATCCAATGTTCACAATTAGACCACTTATTTTTGTTTTTTTTTTTAAAGCCAAGCAGCTCCCTTTTTTACAATTTACCATCCATCTCCTCCACCTTTACCGACTCGCCGTACTCTTCTTCCCCAGGCCCCCCGCATCTTCTTGCGCAAAATCAACCATCGCTCTCCTTCACCTTCAACTTCAATCCTCCCTCTCAAATATTCTTGCCCAAAATCAACTCCAAACAACATCGTTTTGTTGGGTCAGGGGCAAAGAGAAATAAAGAATGGCAGTTGCGGCTTTGCCCCTCGCAGTCGCCTCACAAGCCACTTGCTCGTCCCCACCACTGCAACCATCATGAGCAGTTCACTGCATTTTTCGGCCCATGAGCCTTGCACTGCGTACTTTCTAATGTTGACATTTTAAAGGGATCAAGTTAGAAGGATTTGCAGATTGATTGTACGAGTTGATTGGCACTGATCTTGGCATCCAATTTTATCATCTTTCCACATGAAATGCAAAGAAAGGTCTATATTAGGAGGAAGCTAGAGGTGTTTAGGATACAAATCAACCAAAAGCTTACGGTGATGGTCGTAAGGTGTTTTCACTTGTCGAGGCAAGTACATTTTACTAAATTTAAATGCTAGATTAGCACAGAATTTTATTCTTTATTTTGATGCCGAAGCAGAAGAAGGTTAGTATACGGTATTGAAGCAAAAGAAGGTTATTACAACTATGATAAAGAAGAATTGATTGACTTTATTTAGTTATATCTTTACTTTTTTCTCACAAAACCACTAAAATTTTCATGAAGGACGTAAAACACTTCCTTGTATTTAAGGATTTAAGCGATTTCGTAACAGCAATTCAAATGACACTAACAAACAAACCTTCAAAAGTCAGTTCTAGCGCTCTAACGTAACCTTTGAGCCTATTTATTCTCAATAGCTGTGGGGAAATTGAACTTCAAAATAAAGCATCCTAACATTCAACTACCCTTGTGTGTATATATATATATATATATATATATATATATATATATATATATATATATATATAAGACTAAAAATGACGACAATCGGTTCTGCTGCCCTACAAGGGATTAGATTGGATCCCTACTGCTGCTATGGCAGGAGTTCTACTGACACACATGGATATTTGTTGAAATATATATTGTTTGATCACACCAATATATACATAAAAGTATTTTCAGTACTTGATGGTGCTAGCGAAGTTAGAAGATATAAAGAGGCATATTGATGCATCCTCAGATAATTTGAATATACATGATCTAACAAATAGTCCTTTGTACTGCTAACTCCTATCTTTTTTGTCATAAAACAAAGCTATAACTAGAATCTGACAGCGTCCCTTCTTGCACGAATGGCGTGGACACCAATGAGTCTGGAAATGGAAGCAGGATTTTCACCAATCTAGGCTTATATTTCTTGCAACGTAAAGCTTGTCAATGTATTGTATCACAGGATGTACGGCCTTCATGTACCTTCTCATTCTTTTCTCCGCTGATTCATCTACAGAAGACATGGAAGAAAAGGTGAGACTCAGCCACATTAGGTGATAAATATGAGAATTCATAGTTCATAAACAACGACCCAATGGGGACATGACCGGGTGTTGGTTTCAGCTATTTTACACTGTAATTAAAATCAGATGTCATTCCCATGTCAAATGTTGTATGCAATACAACTTCTCGAGATAAAATGAATAGACTAAGCTGGACAGAAGTAACGATTGTTTAGCTTGTAAATGAAATCAAAGTTAAACCTGTTTCGTGCAGGTTAATTAGAAGTTGGTCCCTTGATGGAAGAGTGTACATCCCAGCAGCAACAGCCGCTCTAATTGCCCATGAATGATACGGTGCGCATGTTTCTGTATAAGCTATTGAAGCTGCCTCTCTTAAAGAGCAATCCCTGAATTTGACAAAAGAAGAAATGAGATTCTCTCATTGAATCTATTTATCCTTGGTAATTAAAATTGCAACTGGATGGATGTCAAGGTAAATGCAAAATGATCAAGTAGGATTCAAATCATGTTGAAATAAGTATACAATTTTCATTTGGTGACAGACATAGACCTTTCTCCTGTCATCACAGAGAAGTCCTTTGTTTGAAAAGTCTTCGACTCTTGGCATAGGCATATCATGATTTGGTCAAAAGAACATGTGAAATAAAATTTTTTCTGAAATCTTTGTATTCAGAGTGGTTGCCAATGTTTAGTAGGTTTATTAAAGGATCACTCATCTTCTGCCTTCAGAACGACAAAACGAAGTTTTATTTAGCAGCGGTATGATTTCGTTCACAATCTATATATCAGCAAGGAACGTCGATCAATAGTTGAAGATCACGTCTATAACCAGAAAAGGCCGAAATCCAGAGTACGAGAAGCTACTCAAGGCCTTATCCCTTAGAATTGAGTTTGCAGGAGGAAATCACCAACTCAAGTAGGCACTGAGTTCACAAAATCATTTGCAAACTAACTTATGTTAGCAGCACCCTACTTTCGAATAGTGTTGTAATAAACAAATAAACGAAGAAACTCAAAATGATTTAATTCCAATAACCACATTTCATCTGTAATACTAATGACTAGTTTTCTATAAAGTTGGATTAGACACAGAAAAGTATGTCCTGCTAAGACGACGTTATATAAAAGCTGAAGGAAAGCAACATATACCTGACTGACAAGAATTGCTCGAACAAAGCTCGGATGAGGTCAAGACCCTGTCTAACTCTACGCAAGTTACGAGAAAGGCTTCCTGGAGATTTAACTGTGTCACTTTCTACATCCGCATCGAGTACATCATGCAAGGTGATATATCTCTCTGATGCTTCTGACAGGCCCCGAATCTGAATAGATACATTATGGTATTAGAAAACAAGGCTTTATTCAAATGACTTCCGTATGATTGATTTCCATAAATTTAATCTCAACAAAGAAATCTTTCAGTCAATAATTCATGCATTATCAAGTGAGTAAATGAGTTGTATTTGATCTCCAGCAACATAAGATTCACGCAATACGTATAAATCATAATCGATTCATAAATAGCAATGATCAACTACGGGCATAATTACCCATAATAATGAACAAAGCTCGGTAAAGATATTCCCCACAAACGTCCACTCCCCTGAAAAATTCCCTGCATTCTATTCTCAATGTCTATGCGCTTTTTCTCTTGTTTTTTTGTTTTTTTCACTACTACGTTCTGATACTAAGAATCACGGACACCGATATGTGACACGGATATGACACGAAACCGACACATGGACACATGATTTTTTTGAAAAGTCGAACACGATACGTAAAGTGGACACGTGGTGGTTAGAAAATATTTTATTCTATTACCTATGTTTTTATAATTTGTTTTGTGTCTTTATTCTTTAGATGATCAAGTTTGGATGAGAACAATAGCAAATTGTTCATGGTCTATGCATTCTACAACTATCAATAACATAATTTAATTTCTTCACGTTGTCTATAAACTCTGCATGCATCCGAGAGTGTCCATAGAGTGTCCGAGAGTGTCAGTGTCGGACACGGATACGTGAAGCCATGGAGAGTGTCCATGGTTCTTAGTTCTGATCAGATATGCCTACAACCACAAATGGGGGTATAAATCAAATAACAAAAACCTCAAAATATGAAAGTTCTTTGCATTCTGTTCTCGATGTTTATGATTTTGTTCACTACTCCTTTCTGATCAACTATGTCCACAATCACAAATGGTGCTAGAACATAACAAAAACCCATTTGCCCAAATTTTAAGTAAAAATGAGGGTATGATCAAAACCCCGAAATATAGAAGTGCTCTGCTTTCTATTCTCAATATCTATGATCTTTCCACTACTCCTGATGAGATGCGTCTAAAATCACAAATGGCGCTAGAAAACAACAAAAACCCATTTACCCAAATTTGACATGAAAACGAGGGTTATGATCAAAACCCTAAAATAATATCAGGAGAGAGAAAGAAATGGCACCTTGGAGCAATACTCCATTTCGGCGAATTTAAAAGCAAATCCCAAGGAATTGAAGAGGACGGAGACCAAAGCACAGGCATCGCAGAACGTCTTCAATCGGAGTTCTTCTTTACCATTCTCAACGATGTCGGCGATTTCTTCGAACGCCTCTGCCACCGTCGACAAAGGCGTTGCCTGTACCTCTTCATACGCCATTATCATCTGCAATGGGTACCATCTTTTTCTCCCTCCTCTTCCCTTCCTTTATTATGAAGATGAAGATGGAGAGACAACTTGGGTTAGGGTTTCCCAGGAATTGTTTAGGAGAATTGAATAGGAAAATTCAAATTCTCCCAAGGTTGCGAGGATGTTTCTTTTCTGGCACGAAACGATGGTGACTTGTTGGGTAATTCTATTCTGATAGGGTTTGTTTTTTGGTTCGGGGGTGGGGGAACAGAGGAAAACTGGCGTTTTCACTATTTATATTTTTGGTTGCCATGCAAGTTAGTTTTAACGGTTAACATTGATTTTCTCCCCTTCCCATACGGCATGTGTTTAGTCATATTCTCCATTCGCTGCAATTTATCATCTGGGTCAAGTCTTCCTTTTTTTTTTTTTTTTTGGGGAAGGTTGGTTGTTTCAAGTAGTAGTCAAATTAATTAGTAAGGACTAGTCAAATTAATTAGTAAGGACTAGTCGGTTTTTCTGTTGTTCTTATTTTTTATATGTTTGGGATGATTTTTGAGCTTACTACAAGGCGGCTCCTTAAATCTTATGTTGAATAACAGATTGTTAACAATGGTGATGCACTTGTTCTGCCTGGTAGAACCCTTGGTTACATTGTCAGAGCATGTCTATCAACGTCACATCTCTAGTTTTTGCCAAGCAGTGTGGCATTGAACTCGCGTAGATTAGTGACAAATTGACTGCACTGTCAACGAACATAGAAATAACATGTGTACTAGTTGTGTTCATGACAGTGGGATTTCATGCAGCTAATGCGAAATCCTTGGCCTTGACGGTGAAATTTTATGCCAATTATATGGGCACTTGTTACCGGTTATAACCTTCAGGGGTTTTATATGACTTTTGATTACAAATGCTACTGGTAATACTTCTTCGGCTACTTTCAATAAATACACTTCATTCACGAAATGGGGGTATTGCCACAAATACAATCAATTACAGGGAAAACCTTCAAGACTTTGATGCCATCAACTGTTTGTTGAGTTTCACAAGAGACGAGAGCACATCGGTTATATCAGGCCGGTTCTCTGGAATTGTACAGGTGCATGACAAGGCGAGTTTAAGAATCTCTTCCACTACCTCTTCTTCATCTTTGGTGACATGTGAAGCTAGATCTGGATCTATGACACAAAGAAGCTTGCCTTCATTTATCGCCCTTTCGACAATGTGACGCAAGGTGACTGGTAATCCATCCTCTTCAGTTAGGCTTGTTGGTCTTTGTTTTGTCAAGAATTCCATGATTATTATACCAAAGCTAAATACATCCACTTTGGTTGTAATTGTCCTTATATATGCAAACTCTGTTCATGAAAGATTGAATAATTGTAGTAAGTTAAATTTTCACCTTAGCAATCAGGAACGAACTCAGTGACTCACTGGGAAGAATATATATGCATTAGAATTTCTTCAATATTGTATGATTTACCTAAGTCCATGATGTCTGTAACAGAGAGTGAAGTATGTTTCGAAATCTCTAATGTAAAAGTGTAAACAAGAATCTTAATAGATTTTGGTGAATGGGTTGTTAATGTTAGTTTTTGGTCAAGTCAATTTCAGTTGTGTTAGAATCTAGAATGACCAATGTGTGATTGGGTTAGCTTAGTGCATTTGAGTTTAGGTTACATTTGGGCCTCCTATAAATTATTCCAACATCCTTGTCTGGCATGTGCAATGAGTAATGCTTATGCAAACTGCAGCATAACTTGGATTGATCGAAATCACATCGCCATATATTGGCTTAAATGTGTCTCTTTTTGGGGTTGAGAATGGGTAAAGACTAAAGATTGGTTTTGTCTGATTTATAGCAAAAATGTGGACATGACAAATGGACACTAATGCAAGAGCCTATAGACAAAATTACCTGGTGCCATGTAACCTATGGTGCCTTGAAAAGCTGATGCGGAGGCAACACTGCTGTCATTATTGAGATGAACCCCAAGCATCCTAGCAGTTCCAAAATCACTGACATGGGCTACCCAATTTTTGTCCAAGAGAATGTTTGAGGGCTTCAAATCACAGTGAATTATGGGGAAGTCATAACCTGAATGCAAGTAAGCCAATCCCTCGGCTATCGAGCTAAAAACCTCCGTCCTCTTTGATAATGTCCATGTCGAGTGATCTACAGAAGGATCATGAATGATCTTTTCTAGGTTTCCATTCTCCATATATTCAAAAACCAAAGCCTTCAATTTTCTGCTCTCCCAGGCGTACCCAATCACCTTGACCAAGTTCCTGTGCCTCAAATGATTCAACACCTTGGCTTCCCTGTAGAAATGCTTGTCAGATTCTACTGCAAATTGCTCCAAATTCAACTTCTTTATAGCAACTGTCTGCCCATCTTCCAATCTGCCCTTGAACACAATACTTAAGTGGCTAGTGCCTAAAACATGATCTTCACTGAAATGATCAGTGGCAGAATCGATGTCCCTTGGATCAAATCTCTTGAGGGTCAAAGTTAAAGTGTTATCCTTCTCAGGTGCTTCAACCTGTTTGATTCTTCTTCTTTTCTGAATGTAGTGTCTGTAAAACATCATGACAAGCACGAGAAGTAGCAAAATTGATGCACATACAAGAGGTATCAAAATCAGTAGAGTTTTCCTTGAAAAGTTGTCAGGGTTGCTCTTCTTATTGCAGGAACTGAGAAATTTAGAGCCACATAGAGCCTTGTTTCCTTCCAAACTTGATGCAGACAAGTTCCTGAAAACACCCCGCTGTGGAACTGGACCTTCAAGTTGATTGTAAGAGAGATTGAGATATTTCAAGCCCGACAGACCACCAAGCTTCTCAGGTATCTCCCCGGCTAATTCGTTCTGAGAAAGGTCAAGGGTATTGAGATGAGTCAGACTTGCCAAACTAGCTGGAATCTGACCATTAAGTTGGTTTTTTGACAGGTTCAAGTTTGTTAGAGTGTCCAGGTTGACGAACACTTCTTCTTGAAGAGGACCAGAGAGTTTATTCCCTGACAAATCGAGGAAAAACAAGTTTCTGCAGCCTTCAATTGCTCTTGGAAGTGGCCCTGATAAGTTATTGTTCGACATGTCAATCGCTTGAACCATCTCCAACATACCGACCTCTGAAGGAATTCCACCTGAGAGTGAATTGTGTGATAAGTTGAGATAACTTTGCAAGCCTTTCATGCTAGCAATGACTAGCCTAGGTATTGACCCGGTGAGATGGTTGTTGGAGACATCCAACAATGTGAGATGGATGAGCTTAGCCAGGCTTCTTGGGATGGACCCATTGAACTTGTTTCCACTGAGGTTCAATGTCGAAAGAAGCTCAAATTCAGAAACAAAATCTGGGATTGGACCTTCAAGCTGATTATTCTGCAACTCAAGAATGGTGAGCTTTTTCATATGGGACAACTCCTGTGGGATTTCACCCTTTAGTTCATTGTTATGCAAGGAAAGACCTTGAAGGAGAGATAACTTGGACAGTTGTCGAGGAACTTTGCCTGAAAACCTGTTCACTTCCAGCTGCAAACTAAATAAGCTGTTGAGGTTACCTATTTCTGGTGGAATTTTCCCAGTGAATGAGTTCCCGTGAAGTTGCAACCTCCTTAGTTTACACAGTTTCCCAACGCTTGGATTCAGGGTACCACTGAAACTATTCTGGGCTAAATCTAGAGATTCAAGGTTACTGCAATCAAATAGATCATTTGGGATTTCACCAAACATGCAATTCCTCCCAATGGAGAAAAATGTAAGATTCGATAATTGCCCCAAACCCCGTGGAAGTCTACCACTCAGCCTGTTGTAACTGAGAGAGATAACCAGAAGTTGGGTGCAATTAGTTAAACTGGAAGGGGGCGGACCGCTTAGGTAGTTGTAATTTAGGGAGAGGTTTTTCAGGTTGTAAAGCTTCCCAATATCAGAAGGTATTTCACCTGTGAGGAAGTTCTGACTTGCTGAGAAGTATGTCAAGTTTGTTAATCTGGTCAAAGATGATGGGATTGAACCGGTGAAATTATTCAAGTGAAGAGTCAAAATTTCTAAAGACAGTAAAGACCCAATTTCAGAAGGTATTGTGCCATTCAGCTCATTGGTTGAGATCTCCAGATGGGTTAATGACTTACAGTTGAACAATGATTTTGGAATTTCTCCGACCAACTTATTATTGTACAACCTTAACTTTTCCAATTTCACTAAATTTCCAAGCTCTTGAGGGATGCCACCACCCAAGTTGTTGTTATATATGTTGAGAAGGGTAAGGTTCCTACAATGGCCAATTTCAGATGGGATTACCCCCGAAAACGAGTTCTCGAAAAGTTGAAGGATTTCTAAGCTTTTGAAGTTGCCTATTTCACGAGGAATCACCCCAGATAATTTATTCACACTGAGGTCTAAAATTCTCAAAGATGTCAACTTTGTAAAGGATTTAGGCAAATCACCCTCAAAGCTATTAGCATAAGAGTAGAAAAACTTAAGGGAAGCTAAATTCCCTATGTTTGATGGGATTTTCCCAGTGAAGTTGTTGGTATTAACCGCAACTGCTTGCAAAGCAACACAGTTAGTTATACTGTCAGGTAAACTTCCATTAAGAAAGTTGTTACCCAAATCAAACAGTTCTAAGTTCTGAAGATTGCCTAGTTCATCAGGGACTGAACCCGAAAAAGAGTTATCGAAAAGGGAAAGTTCTAGAAGCTGAGAACAGTTGCCTAGTTCAGGAGGAATATGACCAAAGAAAGAGTTAGAGCTCAGATCAATAACCTGTAGTTGTGAAAGATTGCCTAGAAAAGCAGAGAGTTTCCCCTGAAGCTGTTTCTGAACCAGGGTTATTGTGACCACACTGCTCGTTGTTGGATCGCATGATACTCCGGTCCAGTTGCAATGCGGCTGGGTATCGATCCAATCGGACAGGGACCCGAGAGGGTCCGATACTATGGCATTCTTGAAGGTCTTTAGAGCTTCTAGTTCAACCTGCAAGAAACCAATTTCTGATTCTATTGATGTTATGACAGTGCAGGTAACTATCAGAAAGATGCTAATAATGAGGGATTTTTCGGGTGACATTTGTTTGAGTTTATCACAGAAACTATGAGTGCTTTGAACTGATGTATGTGAACTAATGGCCATTGGGATTTATAAATATATGTGTTGAATGGAGGGAAAAGGAGTTGATTCATTGTTAGCCAGGAACACTAGAGTCAAAAGAAAGTAATAAGGATGTGTTTTATTTGACTTACAAGTCGGCAGAAATTGGAATAATGTATTGTCAGCCACATACATGAAGCCGAAATAACAAGGCCAGAACTGGGTGCTTTTACATTATTATAGTATGGACACCCATGCCCACCGTTTATAGAATTGTGGAATTGTCTTGGATTTTGAATGAAAAAGTGCAAATTTTGTACTTGTTGGATGGAGACGAAAAATAGCTTAATGGATGTGATGAAGCCATCTCTGATGTATTCTACTGATGTAAGGCTAAAATGGGCAGCAAGTTATATGCCTTGGAAGTGAATCATTAGGATTGTGGTGGTTTGGGAAATTCAAATTGTGCCAGAAATTGATATATGTGAATTGTGTTGTTTACTTTTATTGTGAAACTCTTATTGGGAAACTCTTATGTGAATTGTGATGTTTACGTTTATTGGGAAATTCAAATTGTGCCAGAAATTGATATATGTGAATTGTGATGTTTACTTGGTTTTCAAAGCTCGCATAACATTATATAGGCTTTCAAATTTCATGTTGAAAGTGGATGGATGATTTACGTTATGTCTCCTTTAATTTCTCTTTTGAATGAGTATTACCTTAAGTTTTTTGTTAGTTTTTGAAATACTAGTTTAACTTAATAGATGCCCTTTTCTTTTCTTATATATTTATCCTGCATGTTAGAATAATGATACAAAAGATAGTCTTCACATTTAAAAAAAGACAATCTAAATTTAGACTAAATACATATGGACTCTAATGATACAAATGAAGTCTAAAATTCTAGAATTTTCCAACAGCTTGAGCAAAACCTAATAATACGTCAAATTATAGCTGACGTTTCTAAGCATTTGTTGGTTAACAGCTCATAAATTATTGTCATATGGTGTGCGTCTAACGCGGTTTGATTACATCTCCTTCTGCTTCAGCAAGTTGACGAAAAAATCCAAAACAAAATGACGTGGACTTGACTGTTAATTCCCGCCAAAATAATTACACAAAAAAGTGCCAATTTGTGTTTGGCTGTTTGCTCCTTCAGAATTGATGGCCTACTGCCCTACTAAACTTACATCAGGGGTTTGATAAATAGTAAGACTTGTTATGACTGGATATATATTGTGTAAGTTTAATCTCTTTTATATTTACAATATCTTCAGTTTGTCCGATTATGAGGTCCAACTGATATTAAATCGAAACGATAACATCGTAAATACATGTTAAGTTATATCACTTCTATTTTTGGGGGGACATTGTAAAGTGCAATTATTTTTTTGAGGTCCAACTGATGTTAAATACGTGTTGAATACATGCCATAAAAGAAGTTAAGATCAACTGTATTTAAGTTGTCTTTTAAATATGGTACTTATTTTATTATGGGCCAATCCAACCTCGGAATCATAATTAACATTGGAAGGTTTTATTAGGATTAATATAATAAGTCTTGGATGACTTGTTTTATCCAACATCCAAGTACATTGAAATGAGAAGTAAGCAGGTTGAATCAAAAACGGAAAATAAGGGAATGAAAATTACCGCGTGGTGAACACCTGAGCTTCATATTCAACTTGCAAATTGGAGCGTGTAAAGTGTCTTTGTGGCATGGGCCAGGACGCGAGACCATGGATCGAGTCATTTGAGTGGACTACTGGAGTCCAATTATCCAACTGGCAAACTAGGCAGATAGTAAACAATGTAAATTCGTACCAGATGGGGATGTAGCTCAAATGGTAGAGCGCTCGCTTTGCATGCGAGAGGCACGGGGTTCGATCCCCCGCATCTCCAGAAGTTTTAAGTTCTTTTTTGTGTAACAGAAAAATTCTAGTGAAAATTTAATGCAAATGATTTCGGTTCGATCTACACCAATTTTTCATTTTTCTGTGTGAAGAAAAAAACCCAGTGAAAATTTAATGCAAATGATTTCTCCTCCTCGTATTCTCCCTTTGTCGATAATAATTTCGTAAAAGTGAAACCTTTGATCTTAAATCCCAACACATAAATTGACTTTTAAAAAATCTCAACACATAAATTATCTTCTCACCTTCATATATTAAGGTAGTGTTTGGTTGGAAGGAAAATAATTTTTCTGTTTTTTTAAGAAAAATTAATTTTCATGTCACATTTTTTATCGCTTGACACAAGATAAATTATTTTCTATTACAAATAGAAAAACGTCAACAGAATTGTTTAAATAGCAAAAATATTGACTGAATAGTCGTAGTTGATATAAACATCAACCAAATGAAGGAATTTTGAGCTTAAAATTTATATTTGAGTTTTTTTCAACACTTTCTCTCAGATAATGAAGTTTTGATCTAAACCGTTGAAATTATTTTATGTAACGCCCCGAAATTTTGTTACTTATTTTGAATTATGTGCGATATGTAATTTAATTTATGTGTACTAATAACCCATACTAATGCCAAAAATAATGTTTCACTCAAAAATTCGTAACTCAAAGGATACATATCCAACATGAACAAAAAATTGGCATACAATTACAAAATAATATCATGCATTCACTATAATGTTTTTATAATTTTATGATGATCCAATCCTCCATAATAATCGAAACAGTACCAAGAATTATGCTTTAACCAACACAATTTCAATCAAAAATTCACAACTTATGAAGTACATCTCCAAAGTTCATAAAACTTTCCAAAAACACTATAGAGAACCTATATTAAAATTTTCATAATTTTACGCCAAGCCAATAATTACCAAAAAATTCAGATAGCAACCGAACTTTGGGCACTAAAACAGGGCAGTTCTATCGAAAATTTATAACTCACAAAGTACATATCCCAACTTTATGAAACTTCACAAGAAATTTCCAAATAACATGAATATTCTACATTAAAATTTTCATAATTTTTCTCCAACCCAATAGCTCACAATAATCAAAACATTAACCGAATTTCAACACAAATTTACAGGACAGATTCAATCACAAATTCGTAACTCACAAATAACACATCAAAAATTCACAAAAATTTACAAGAAATTGCCCAATATCATGGGCAACCTACAGTAAAAATGTCAGAAATTTTTACCAACCTAATAATTCACAAAAAAATCAAACAGTGCCCAGCTATGTGCAAAATCCGAAAATCCAACCCTTATTTTTCTACTCTCTTGTTCATCCAATACCAATAATCAATCCAAAAATCCATATTTTAGCATATGTTTGGATGAATTCACAACATATCCATCAATTCACAACACCCAATCAATCCAAAAATCACAATTAAACATACCACTCAAAGAAGTGGGTTTATGGGGGGGGTGGAACTAAGATTCTAATATACTAAGCCCTAAAACATCAAATTCAAAGCTTAAATTCTCAATTGATTTCTCAATTTTAAGCACAAATAATCAAATTCATCTCGCCTTAATCAATTTTAGGTTGATGAAAGTAAGAATTACTCACCTTAATCAACAATCAAAATCAAAACTCAAACTTTTTTTCTTCTCCTCATCCTCTTCTTCTTCTTCTTCTTTGCCTCCTCTCTTCTCTCTGGTTTCGTGTGTTGGGTTTTTTTTTTTATGAGAAAAGCAGAGAAACCCCCCCCCCCCAAAATCATGTGATGAAAAAAAAAATCCCTCCCCCCTCCTTTTGTGTTCCCCCCCCCTTTCTTGGGTCAAGCCCTGTTTTTGACTCATATTTTCATTTTCTTTTTTTTTGTTGACAAACACTACTAAGTGATATATAATTTCTAATTACTCCCCAAAATATAATAATGATAATAACATAGAACACATACACGTGCCTAAAATAAAATGCGTACAATATGATGTAACGTCCTGAAATTTTTGTTACTTATTTTGAACTATGTGCGATATGTAAATTATATGTATATTGTACGTATTTTATTTTAGACACATGTGTGTGTTCTATGTTATTATCATTATTATATTTTGGGGAGTAATTAGAAATTATGTAGCACTTAGTAGTGCTTGCAAAAAAAAATAAAATGAAAAGATAAGTCAAAAATAGGGGCTTGACCCAAAAAGGGGGGGGGG
>JACYFF010019584.1:121404594-121416018 GCA_017589665.1 Selenicereus undatus | reverse complement strand
TTATTATTATTATTATTATTATTATTATTATTATTATTATTATTATTTATGTGAACCGGAGAGTTCATATTCTTTGATGTATATAATAGATATGGAGGGAATCGTTTGACCAGTATTACTAAAGTATACTTATGATCCATGTAAATCTTTCTCTCATCAACACTAACGCAATAGTAGACTACGAACACAATCATGGCTTGTAGGTTAATTAATTATTTAATCATGCGGGTTTTTTTTGTTTTGGGGGGTGATTGCTTTCCACCTGATTTTGATGAGCACGGCACACACACAAACACACATACACACACACACACACACACACACACACACACACACACACATATATATATATATATATATATATATTATCATAAGTCGTGCAACTAAGTTCGGGATGCTAGTATCACAATTTTTTTATTTATTTTTTGGTTATTTGGTGAGATCACAAAGATCCAGCAATATATGGGATTTTCTGTTTTCCTTTGTCTCAATTATACCATATGATGATAGATGCACAAGTATAAGACTTGAATAATATACAATCACCATTGTTTCCTTCCCCCGTTTCTTTAAATGATGGTTGAACCAAAAAAAAAAAAATAATAGTTAGAATAGATGAATTCATGAATGCATGAACTTTGCAATTAATAGACATTTTAGACATTTGGAAAATAAGAGCACAACTATGGATCTCCCGTAAAGATGTGATGAGAAAAAGGAAAACAAAGGAGAAAAATTAAAACTCATATTTCTATAGTGGATATAAAAAATATAATATTAAATATACTACTGAATTCTTACGAGCATTCTACTTGATATTGATATGATATTATCTACATGATAAATAAAAAAATAATTAATTATAAAATAATGGTGTTTCAACTCTGTTCCTATTCACTAGTGATTATTTTCCATATCAACATTATTCTCAGATTTTTAGTATATCCTAAAATGTCAAAAGGACTCATAAAACTAAACGCTAATGAACATGATGACCAAAATCCATGAAAATATCCGACCCACTCCATAAGAAATTTAAATCCCAACAATCGAAGCTCTTTTTTGACATTGGACCCAAATATGAGCGTCTTTCTCACTGGCCGACAGCTAAATCACCCAAAAGTTGTGGCCCCAAAATGGTCCACTCACCTGTCACGTGCAAACGATATGCACCACAGTACGGTCAGCACTCACACTCTTTATCCCTCATAATATGTCACATGTTAAACTTGTCATCAGCGCTCTTGTTTTTGTTTTTAATAGCAAAAGAAGGATCATATTAGATTCATGTTAATATAAGAGTACATCTCTTCTTAAGGGTACATATTTTATGATGCTCGCGTAAGTACTTGATTCGGGACATAGTTAATACACTCTCTCTTCACAGTTTCATAGTTGCCAATGGACAAATATCATGAACTATGTCATTTCACCATCTCTTTCACAGTTATATTTCACTCATCCTACCTTATTAATCAAAAGATTTGTATTTATACCGATAAAATTAATTTTTTTTGATAAGAAAAAAAGGAGTAATTCATTAATAAAAAGCCATGTGGCATATGCAATGAATATCTAATAACAAAAGTAAATCTAAAACATCAAATTGAATTATTTTTTTCATAAAATTAATGGTAAATATACTGTCGACCGGCTCTGAACTTGTAGCAATATTTTTGCCACCGACCGCATTCTTTCACATCAATGCGTTTTTTCCGAATGTCGGCGAGTTATAGTATAATTTCATGAAGTAGATGTCCAATTAGCGTGGTGGATTGGACTTGAAATGAGAGCCATATGAAATTTCATTGTTGACTAATTCCTTCATCGGAAATGTAAATCTAATATAATAATTTTTAAATTCTACTTGACAAGAAAGGTACTCTAAATTTTCAAATTTACGATAAATTGCACAAAGGCAATCATTCAAACTCAAACTAACGGTGAAAACAACCTAACTCCCACTGGAGGTGAGAACAACCAAACTCACACTAATGGTGAGGAAAATAAACAACTAAGCTCTCACAAACTGGAGATAAATTTTATTGAAAAGAGACAAAAATATTAAGTAAACACCTTACAACTGAATAAAACTTCATGAAGTACGAAGATTGGGCTTACCACTAGCAATTATGGCTAATGACAACCCTTTATTGAAGTAGACGAAGGTTAGAGTTTTTCGTAAGGAGGCTACGATTTTCCCGATAAAAATATTTTATCCATCACAAAAGTTTCTTTCATTTTTTTTCAAATTGTTTCAAAATAAATATTCACTTCCTAAAAATGAAACAATCAAATTTACGAACCTTCTAAAACCTATCCTTACTTTGAATTAAAATTCACAGTTATAAAAAGAAGGAAAATGCAATCTGACATTTTAAAATTAAAGTAGTAATAATATTATTGACATTTGGTATTTGAAAGAGTTGATCTCATTAATATGTCTTAAAATACATATAAAGTCGAATAAGACAATCTTTTTAAGACGGAAGGAGTGCAACAAAAATGAATATATTAACACTTTAATTAATTTGTTTTAATTTATATGTTTTAATTTTTAAATTTTTATAGTAATAATTTAAAAATTACTGATTTCATCATATTAGTATCAACTCGGTGTAATTATACCCGTGTATTTAACATGGTGGTATCAGTAAGTCCACAGCTGGCCTTGACTATTTATACCCCAATCCAATATTCACAAAGATACAGGGGCCTAACTCACTCCACTGTCCTCACTAGCAAAGCATGTCGCCCTCAATTGTCTCAAATCCCTCTTGTTTCTATCTCTCCTCATTTCTTTTGTATGTTTTGCTAGTCCTGGTCAGTGTGAAATGTGATGAGTCAGCTGTTTCAGATTCTTCTAGTTCTTCCTCCTCTGTTCCTAGTAAGATTGGCAATGGCTACCGTTTAGTCTCCATTGAAAGCTCTTCAGATGGTGGGATTGTGGGTTACTTGCAAGTCAAGAACAAAAATGATGTCTTTGGCCCTGATCTCCCTTCTTTGCGCCTTTATGTCAAGTGAGTCTCATCTTCGTCTTGTATGTTTTGAATGGTTCATTCTAACAATTGAATTGATCTCATAAAAGACAGATAAATGAGAAAATATTATTTCCTAGTTTCAAGGAAATATCTTTAGCCCTTTTTATTAAGAGTCTCAAAATATCCATTTTTATTAATCTTAGTATGAAAAAATTCTGATTGAAAAACAAGAAAAACTTAACTTTGACTGTCATTTGCTTAAAGAATTTCATTATAGACGTTCGATAAAATATTTTTATTTTCAGTAGGTTGAAAACTTCATTGCTTTTATTGGGTGAGGAACATTGCATCTTAATAATAACGAAACACTTATTAAAAGAAAAACATGTGAAATAATCTGCCATTCAATTTTATGATTTGTCTATGATTTATGCACGCACTTGCAGGGCTAACATCAGTGTGGATGTAATCCATACCATAACGTTGGATTCATAGTTTTGTTGTGCAAATCTTCAGGCATGAAACAGAGGAGCGTTTAAGGGTACACATAACAGATGCCGAGAAGCCCAGATGGGAAGTTCCTTATGATCTATTGCCCAGAGAAAAACCTCCCACCTTGAAAAACACCATCCAAAAATCCAGAAAAATCCCACTTTCGCTCTCAGATGGGTCTCTCTCAGGCACTGAGCTTATCTTTGAGTACAAACCCGACCCGTTTAGTTTTTCGGTGAAAAGGAAGTCAAATGGACAAACCCTTTTCGATTCAAGCTCATCTGATTCGGACCCATTTAGCAATTTGGTGTTTAAAGATCAATATCTGGAGATATCCACCAAATTGCCCACTGATGCTGCACTTTATGGACTTGGGGAGAACACCCAGCCTCATGGAATCAAATTATACCCTAATGACCCATACACTCTTTATACTACTGATGTTTCCGCCATTAATCTCAATACAGACTTATACGGGTCGCACCCGGTTTATATGGATCTTAGGAATGTGGGTGGGCAGGCTTCAGCCCATGGGGTTTTGCTGCTGAATAGCAATGGCATGGATGTTTTGTACAGAGGGAATTCTTTGACATATAAAGTGATTGGGGGTGTCTTTGATTTTTACTTCTTTTCGGGTCCTTCGCCTCTTGATGTTGTGAATCAGTACACTGACTTGATTGGCAGGCCAGCTCCAATGCCTTACTGGGCTTTTGGTATGATCTCTTCACTCACTACCTATCAGTCTCTTTTTGAAGTTCTTGCAATAGGATTTGTGGTTGTTTCATTGTTTCATTGATATTACATAGATACTTTGTTGGTTCATTGAGTGTTGTGTCTTTTTTGTTTTGTTCATGAGGATAGCAATAACTAATTTGTAGAAATATAATGTGTGGCCATGTAAATATGCCGTCTTTGACCGGACGACATGATTGCCTGCGTGGGGACTCCGACACTGACCTGTATTTTGTCTTATTGCGTTCTCCTGAGGGCAGGTTTGGTTGTTTGGTTTCACTAATCCTGGGGCAGGTTGGTTGTTTGGTTTTACTCATCGTACTTTAGCAACCGGTTATTCGGGCTGATTAATTTTGGATTGAGATGGAATGCCTTAGTGGAGCATTTGCCTATTCAGACTGGACTAGGTCAGTTGGATTTGGTTTTTGTTCAGAGATGCCGTCACTTATTGCCCTTTTGGTTGATCCTATATTACTTGTCTTCAATGCTTAGTTTCATGTTCTCGCACCATTTGGTTACCATTCAATTAGGCATTTTTTTCTGGCATTTTGATTATTCTTGGTTTGTTGATTCATTGAACATAATGTGCTTTATATCTTAATGAGAATGGTATCAAAAAAATAAAGTTAGTGATACTCGTTTGTATTCTAGTTATGCAAAAGTTGTTGTGATTCACGGATTGCTTCTGACTGCCTGATCACAGGCGCAAAAACTGATCTAATTTGGTAGCACTAGCTGTATTATATTAGCTCATCAATATCTAGATTTGTCCAATTTAGTGAGCTTCTCAGCGCCATCAATTTATGGGGCCTATCTCTTGCCTTGTTGGCTTGTTTTGAAGGTGGAGTGGGGCCTGCTTGGTTGCGCTGATATACTTTGGATGACTTAGCGAATGGATCATTCAGGTTAAGTTTGGTTAGTTAGCATTGGGTTAGAACAACATATTGGAATAGGACCAGAGTGTTTTGGGTTATTGATAATTGATATTATGCTTGATTTATTGGTTCATTGAAAGATGTGTGTTCTGTTTCCTTTGAAAAGGGGTCTATGCTGTGGCCATGTAAAATTTATTGTGCTAAGCAGAATGATTCTGATTGCCTGACTATATGCAATAGAACTGAGCTGGATTGGCAGTATGAACTTATATTACATTATAGGATAATAGATACTCACATATTAAGATCTTCAGTACCAACAAATTGTGGGGCCCATTGATATATCCTAAACCTTGTTTCCTTCTCCAGGTGGTGGTGGTGTTTGGCTGCACTAATAATGCATGGTGGATTTTGGCCCTAGGCTATATTTTTTAACAGCCTTCTGGGCTCATAGTATTTTGTTTTTCAAAAAAAATAAAATAAAAATGAGACCTGTAAATCTTTATTGCCTTCTTCCCCTGCTGTTATTGAGGTTTGTTACCGCAATAAGTTGATGTACTCACTGTATTTGAACTTTTTGCCAGCAATTATGGTGGGAACCTTAGGCTTTTAGTTTCTGTATAAAATATCCTTGATTGCGGGCAACCTTTTGTCTCTTTGGTTGCAAGAGGCAAGACTCTGGTATTTCCCTTTCTTTGTTAATGGCGATATGAAGATGAACGAAATAATTATTTGAATAATTAAACTTAGATTTACTAATTAACTGTAGTATCCATTGCCAAATTGTGTATCCGGCTAAACTTTGATTTTTCGAGGAACACCTTGGCATAAAATTTTAGCCACATGCGTTATATAACCCTGCATAAATTTGCTAATTAACGGTGGTATCTGTTGCTCAATTGTGTATCATCCTAATCCTTGAGTTGTCAAGGAACACCTTGGCATAACATTGTTTTGCAATAAAGCTTAGTTTAGTTTAGTATAAATTTTGCTTTACAACTCCTTATCAATAGACTTTTGGTTTAAAAAATGAAAAGGAGGTGGAGGTCTGTTAAGAATGTCGTACAATGTGTTCATGTCAGATCCAACTCCTTATTTCTAAATCAAATCAGCCTTTGTTGCAAGTTCGCCTTTCCTAGTTTTCTTGTCAAAATACACAATTCTAAAATTTGACCTCATGATTGATTGTGCAATTTGGGAGTTAGAAAGTGGCTTTGTGCTGATATTTTATGAAAAGCTAAGCGGTCTTGCAAGCAGCAAATTATGCAAAGTGCTTGTGTCATCTCTTGTTTGATACCTTTTCTTTTCGCGTGCCCTTTCTCTAGTGCATCCTATCTTTAGCGAAAGACATAATATAGAGATAATAAATTTCATGGAAAGTTTGGAGACAAATAAATATTATTTTCTGATTACTAGCTAGCAATTTGTAGTTAGTTAGTCAAGACAATCATCATTTCATCTGCATTTGATGTATGAAAAATCATTATTCCAGTCTATTACCCATCGGTGCACTTAGTGGGATATCTTTAGGCATCATTGTGGCATCAATCATCTTACCACTTTGTAGGCACAGATATTGCTATTGTATAGGTGACTGATGTAAGGTCCAAGTGTCTTGATCAGTGTGGCTAGTTCTTTATGGTTAAGTTAATCAAAACACCATCAAGCTAACTTTTTTTCGTTTCTTTTTCCCTCTCTTTTCTTCCGGGCCTTTGTGTGATGAAGGGGTAAGATATGGTCCGGATGAATCCTCTATTTATGTGTTGAACATTCTTGCTTATTGCTCAAATTTCTGTTGTGTGCATTTCTTGTGACATGCACACTGTTTGCAAAACTCTGTGCTTTGCTGATGCTTCCTGCTTGAAACATGACGACAGTCTTTTGCCAAAGTTTTTCCCCCTCTAGACAAGCTAGATCACTACTGTGCCCAGTTCTTTTGACGAAGACTGTCCTGTACCAAAGATAGGTTTGCAACAGATCATCAAACTATTCTTTGTCCAGTCCTTGAGAACAACTAATAAATATAGATTGGTGATCTCCCTGATTTTTCATTTTAAATGCAAGATCAATGTAAAAGTGATATGAAGCAGGAGTTTATTTTAAACAGATTGAATCTTGTCCTCTTAGTTCATTGCATTGGGGACAAAATAATTACTTGTTTCCGCTATTTCACATAAATAGTAAGAGAATGAGGTTTTTACTAACAAACATCTTAGTGAACAAATTTCTCGTGGGCAGCTCCACTCGTGCACCTTTCTGCTAAAATATGCCTCAGTGGTAGATCCTGGTGTGACATTCACCCCCCCCCCCCCTTCAACAACCGTGGGATGGCTCCTGCATTTCTCTGACCGCTTAGTCCTATGTTTCTACTGTCTGAGTTTACTAATGGCTTTGGGTTCAATTTTATAATCCCATAGAACATGCTGAACTAGATTCTGATTTTTGGCTATGGGGATTGCTGGGGTATCCTTTCCTCTACTTAGGATCTATTAAAGGGGAGAGATGGTGTTAGAGATGTGGAACCATGGTTGTCGGCAAAGCCCATTGCCACTACATTTTAGGACGATGTAACCCTGAATATAAATTGGGTGAATTTGTACTCTAAGTAAAGGTCTACACATCTGTCTGAGCGATCTGACTTTTGCTAGTAAATACAGCGGAACAACTTAAATTTAGATTTATTTTTTTTTAATTTATTAAGTGGAAGTCTGTTACTATGTTCGAACTGTGTGTTTTTCTTCTTCTTCTTCTTCTTTTTTTGGTTGCATTGTTGTATTGAGGATGATAGAGCATGCTAGAAAGTCAGTTTCTTTTTTTTTTGGGGGGGTGTAACAGGTTTCCACCAGTGCAGATGGGGTTACCACAACCTCTCAGTGGTTGAAGATGTAGTTGAGAACTACAACAAGGCACAAATCCCACTTGACATAATTTGGAATGATGATGATCACATGGACGGGAAGAAGGACTTCACCCTCAACCCTGTTAACTACCCTCGTCCTCAACTTTTGTCATTCCTTGACAAGATTCATTCTCAAGGCATGAAATATGTGGTCATAGTTGATCCCGGTATTGCTGTCAACTCTAGTTATGGTGTATACCAAAGAGGTATCGCCAACGATGTATTCATCAAGTATGAGGGCCAACCTTACATAGCTCAAGTATGGCCAGGGGCTGTTAACTTCCCTGACTTCCTAAACCCTAGAACAGTTGCTTGGTGGGGAGATGAAATCCGCCGGTTCCATGAGCTTGTCCCTGTTGATGGTTTATGGATTGACATGAATGAGGCCTCAAATTTCTGCACAGGGCTTTGCACAATTCCTGAAGGAAAACAGTGTCCTACTGGCACAGGACCCGGATGGGTATGCTGCTTGGATTGCAAAAACATCACAAAAACAAGATGGGATGATCCGCCATACAAAATTAATGCCTCAGGAATACAAGCCCCCATTGGTTATAAAACTATAGCCACCAGTGCAGTTCACTACAATGGGGTTTTGGAGTATGATGCTCATAGTTTGTATGGTTTTTCAGAAATCATTGCCACTCATAAAGGCCTTCAAGCTCTTGAAGGCAAGCGGCCATTCATATTATCACGGTCTACTTTTGTGGGGTCTGGCCATTATGCTGCACACTGGACCGGTGATAATCAGGGGACTTGGAACGACCTAAGGTACTCAATCTCCACAATGCTCAATTTTGGTATATTTGGGGTTCCGATGGTCGGTGCTGACATATGTGGGTTCTACCCACAACCTACCGAAGAGCTTTGCAACCGTTGGATCGAAGTGGGTGCTTTCTACCCATTTTCTAGAGATCATGCTAATTACTACTCACCCAGACAAGAACTCTATATTTGGAACACGGTTGCTGAGTCAGCTAGAAATGCCTTGGGCATGAGGTACAAGCTTCTTCCCTATCTATACACTCTAAGCTATGAGGCCCACACCACTGGGGCACCCATTGCTAGACCTCTATTCTTCTCATTTCCAAACTACACTGACTGTTATAGCCTGAGCACCCAGTTTTTGATTGGGAGTGGTCTGATGGTATCTCCAGTCCTTGAGCAGGGTGCCACAAGTGTCAAGGCACTCTTTCCCCCAGGTTCCTGGTATAGCGTGTTCAATATGACACAAGGTGTTGTATCAAAAGAGGGCAAGTATGTTACTCTTGATGCCCCACTGAATGTGATCAATGTGCACCTATATCAAAACAGCATAATCCCCATGCAACAAGGCGGGATCACCTCCAAAGAGGCAAGGATGACTCCTTATCACCTAGTAGTGACTTTCCCAGCTGGGGCTACCCAGGGACAAGCTGAGGGGAATCTCTTTGTCGATGAAGATGAGCTCCCAGAAATGAAACTCGGAGGTGGGTCATCCACCTACGTTGATTTCTATGCAAGCATAGATCAGGGCACAGTGAAAGTCTGGAGTCGGGTTCAAGAGGGCGAGTTTGCATTGAATAAAGGGTGGACTATTCAGAAGGTGATCGTGTTGGGGTTAAGTGGAACTGCAAGTGCCGTTGACACTCAGGTTGATGGAAATGAGGTGGCGGGTTTTTCGAGTGTCGATATTAGCACATCAGAGCAGCAGTTAAATGAAGACTCTGATTTTGACAGTGCAGTAAACACTGTGATGGTGGAGATTAAAGAGTTGAATTTGCCCATTGGGAAGAATTTTGCTGTGTCCTGGAAAATGGGAGTTTAATTTAACTCATCATGACCATTCTTAGCCTCAAATTCGTAGGCTGTGTTATGATTTTTCAAGTCGTCGTTGGCTTGCCGTAGAGTATTTGATCTGACTAGGGCAAGCAAAGCAGGTAAGCGAGGAATAACTTTTAAGGCACTACAACTGCAATTCTATTTTGTTATATTGAATTAGTGATGAAAGCTTTAAAAGGTAAGTATGAAATACTATGAATATACCGCCAGTAGTATGTCAGGTTCACTCGCGCATTTTTAGAAGGATCACTGAGCAGTGTGCCAGCATCATATTGAAAGAGATACCTTGAAGATCAACATGTGTTGGTTGCTATCGATGTTTATCAGCAATGTAGAGCTGAATTCTTTGTTAAAGACCAACCTGCATCCAATCCAAAACCTGATTTCTTTCGTGGGTGAGGATATCTACCAATTATTAATAAAGATTGGTCCAGTTGATAAGAAATGTTATTGGCAGATAGTTCACTCAGAACTCCTGTAGTTGTAGACGTCTATTGTTTTCCTGAGCACGTCCTTTACCCAGTGTGGTCATTGTCGTCTAACCCATTCAAAAATTTTCTACACTGAAAAGGCATGTTAGGCATCTACATTGGTGCGTCAACAATTAAGTGTTAGACAAGAGAGAATGTGTCAAACAAGGGAGTCGCAAACTTTGCAATCCTGCTGGGCAAGATTGTACATGATGATGCAGTTTTGCAAATATAATTCTCCCAGGCTCCCAAGGTGGTAGAATTGTTAGGTAACAAATTAAAATTGAGTATCTAACATTTTATGCAAAAAATGAATACAATCAAATGACATGATTGGTTAATGGTTTACAACTTATTGTTAAAAAGAGCTGAATTACCTTCGAGGCTGATTAATAAAGATATATGTTTACAGCTTAATGACAATAGTTCTAAATTTATGACATTTAGGAATAACTAGGAACCTTTCCTTCTTTTTTATTGGAATATTTGATCATTAAGCTGGGCACGAATTTTGTCTTATCCCAAAGATAATTCAGTAATTAAAATACTAATAATTATTCAGCCAACCCCACGAAGCTGTGATTAGCTCATGCTATGCTCAATTCTATAATCATCGGTCAAACAATTGATCCAAATTACGAAGACATATCACCTTGATACAAGGTCGGTGAACCATGCTCCATGAAAAGCATTTAGAACAGCAACTGAAGTTATCGGAACCATATTCGAGCACTCAAGACGTGAAGAGCTTGTAAACCATAGTTGCTGCGGAGAGGGTCGCAAGTATCCATCTTCGAGTTACAATATTGAAAATAAATATCCTCAAAATCGAAAATAAATATTCAATACTTAAAGTTTGAAGTATGACTCTTCAAAATTTTATTTTTTTAATCTTTACTTTTCATATTATTTTTGGATCTTGTAAGTACACACAATTAAATCTCTTAGTTAAGGTTCATTAAATGATTGTATACTCTAATTTGTAATTTAAGCATGTATTTAGAAAGGAAAACTTGCATTAGCATTTGGTTCCGTATTAAAATATATAGTGAATTAAAAAAAAAAAAGAGTTGCTTGTATGAGGAGAGAACACTGTGCTCACCAATAATAATAATAATAATAATAATAATAATAATAATAATAATAATAATAAT
>JACYFF010019584.1:121345475-121404584 GCA_017589665.1 Selenicereus undatus | reverse complement strand
ATAATAATAATAATAATAATAATAATAATAATAATAATAATAATAATGACCTTGCTTGGTCAATGAACTATATTCCTTATTTTATAGTACTCTCTATAATAAATAAATTAAAGCATGAACTAATATATATTGTGGTTTTCATTTAACGTGCAGGTGTAACCTTTGTTTGTTTTTCTTTTCCCCAACTTTATTCTTTTTCTTTGAAGCGGGGAGTTTTTGATTCCACAAAATCAGATTATAATTTATTGTGTACCTAGCTTGATGTACAATTTTCTAATTCATGGTCCGCACAAGAAACGTGTCCTGTAATTTTGCATTATCTATGCATTCTGTTCATAAATTATGTAATTTTTCCCCCTAGCTTTAAGTTGGTTACATTATCGTTCTTTGAAACACGACATAACATCTAATATTTTACTAATTGAATCAAAATGCATAAAAAATAGATCTATTGTAAATATAGCTACTTTGTTTATCTCTGGAAGCAAGCAATTTGTTTTTTGTACAATATTTACAGTAGATCTATTTACTATCCACATGCTCTTTCTAAATATGAACTAATTTTTGCAGGCCATAAATTCAGTTAGGATGTATGGGTCGATATCCTATAAATGGTGATAATAGCTACAATGTCCAAGCCATTTTGGTATAACTTTATTATTTTAATAGTCATATGACTTTTCTTATATACTGGTTATCTTAATTGGTTTTCTACATTACTAAAATGAATAGTCACACTGTCATTTTGTTGAATTCGAGTTTTCTTTGTTCAAGGGAGGTTTAAACAAAATAAATAGAATTAAATGTGAATAAGTAGGTATTTAACTTTCAATATAGAATTATCTCATTCAATATCACAAAAAAACTAATTACTTATCAACCTCTTTTTTTTCTTTTTGGTTGGATGTTTCCTTTCTTAAATGAATAAAACTAGGAAAATAAATAAAATAATATTTGTGGTAAATTGTTAAATAAACTAATAAAAGCTTAACATAATGGTCAATGAAATTTCTTAACCTAAACCAGGTTCGATTGTCTCATTACAAAATTACAAATTCCCTTTTATTACTCATTTAAATCTGCACATATAAAGACATGTAACATGTGGAGAGATTAATCTGTCAATTGACTACTACGGTGACGAGTTACTATTGATTCCCCCCCCCCCCGGGGTCGTCTCCCGTGTAGGAATTCTGTTGTCTGACGTGTATTAAACAATTTTATTTAATTATTTTTATTTTGTCAATAACTGGAAGCATACAATAATCACGTTCTAGGAATCAGGATTTTTGCGGTGCGACTTGGAGGAGCGCACAGAGAGACATGTTCTCGGTTCTCCCCCTCCTCAAGCCCATTTGTCAACACGCAAACCCTCTTCAGCAGTCCCTCCCGTCTCCACCTCCCTAACAAGGAATTTAATTTTTTGCCAAAAAAAAAGTTTTATGTAACAAAAAATAATCAAATTGTGCACCAACATCCAAATATACTCTTCATTATACATCAAGTGAATAAGCTGTGAACACATTAATGGAGTATTTTTTTGCTGTTGTTATTTTTAAAAAGTATCACTTGATATAAATCTCATATGTTGAGTTTATAGTGTCTCTTTGCAAGTGCATAATGTTTAATATGCGCTAATAAATATGTAAATATATACCTCATACACTCACTTTAATGTATGTGTCTATATGTTCAAATTAAACGGATATACACTATTAAATATATGTAAATATATACCTCACACACTCACTTTAATGTATGTGTTTTTATGTTCAAATTAAACGGATATACATTATTAAAGTGTTTAAAGGTGTTATATCGGTGCTAGTTCACCAACAGTACATTACGTACTGAGGTTGTTAAAAAAATGCGTTTCAATAACTTATTTAAAGATCCTTTATTAAGAGGATAATACATGTAACATTTAGGATCTCATTTTGACATGATCATTTCTATCATGTTGACTCTATACTAATGAACTCTAACTCAAATGGCATGTAAGACACTTTAAATTTATGATGTCCTAGTTTCAAACTTGGGATGAGGCGTATCCTTGCAAACAGGTGTATCCGCCTCAACAAGGCTTTAAACTTGGCGTTTGAGTTGTGACTCGTTTACATTCCTTACATTGGACTTGTTAACTGCATTGCATATTACCTTCAATAGGGAGCATAATGGAAGCCCTATTTAATGTATATGTACATATATGTAATCAATTAGTAAGATAAATGCAAGGATATAAACTTGCTAGTAATATTGAAGCCAAAAGGCCATTGAATATTTCAATTAGATGCTAAATTTATATTGGTTACTAAATAAATCCTTTTAAGTTTTTGATGACTATTTGACTATTTCCTATAGATGATTATTTTTGAATAACCTTCTTCATCATCAACCTAAATATTATTTTTTAGTGTTATCACTTCTGTTATAAAAGATTTGACATGTATGCATAATTTTTTTTACATGATTAATTAGTTTTTATTCATCACTAGCCCGTTTATCAATTTATTTATCAATGTATTAGTGGAAATTAAAGTGAATTGGAGATAATAAAAACACATGACAACAAAGAGCGGATGAAATTTTGAAGCGGTAAATATCAAAATTCGCCTCAAACGGCCGGGAATTTTTGAACAGTGCATTGCCCTCCGTGCCGACCGTTGGCCCACTTTTGCCCTGCCAAAGTGCCAATACAAATTTTCAATTATTACCTTCTTAAGTTTTACCATCGACGGGTAGGGCTAATTTCGTCATCTCAAAGCCTCCAACCCAATGAGTAAAGACTCCTGAATCCCGCGTCCGGCGTCCCTCACTATTTCGCAGCAAATTTTACGCATGCATTTGCTCTCAAACAAATAATTTAAATTCATTGATAATCAATAACAAATTATTTAAAATCGTGGATGATCAATCACAACTGATCCCACATGTTACCAAGAAACTATAAGTAATTATTTCAATACAGATACAAAACAATATGTTTTTATTATTAGGGCATTCCTTTATTAATATGACATAATAAAAATTATAATTGGATTGAATCATTTTATCAATTACAATAATAATAGTAGCAATTTTTAGTGTCAATTTTTCTTTCATGGGAACTGGAGAATTATTTTGTCAAGTAGAAAATAAAAAAAATTTGATCTTAATCTTAATTTTCAATCTCTGGTGTAAGATTGCATAAATCCAACATTTTATAACTTGACTGTTTAGATTTTGAAGTATTGACTTTAAAGTATTAAATATATTTTATTTTTTCAAATTATAGCGTAAAAAATAATTATAAATATAAATTAAAATTCAAATCAAAAGATGGATTAGAGGAATTATGTATCCAAATTTAAATTTGAAAAAAACACAGACTTAAGTACTTAACAAAATATCCAAATTCAATGGCTTACAGGCTATGGCTCTGTTTGGCAAAGAGTTTTTTGAAGAGTTTTTTTGACTAAAAAGAGTTTTTTTGATCAAAATTGATTTTTTGACCAAGTAAAAAAGCTAGTTTGGGTGTTTAGTGAAAGAGCTTTTTAAAAGAATTTTTTTGAGTTCAAAAAGCTAATTTGAAAAAAACTAATTCCATGAGCTTTTTGGAAGAACTTTTTGAATAATTAACTTTTTCTCTCATAATTTTGTCAGAAAAAACTAATTTTACCAAATAATTTTTCAATAAACAACTAATTCAAACAGTTAATACAAATAACTAATAACTGTTTGTCAAATAGAACCTATATTTCAAACGCTGTCACAATGAGGGGGTAATTAGACACAATAATTCCGCTCTAATGTGGTCTTTGATTTTATTTATTTATTTATTTTCTTGTGGAATGTGGTATTTGATTCGAGCGCCCTATGTCCGTATTAGTACAGTGTGTTGTGTGCCACCCTCAGTGCCCGCTGAGCTGACCAGAGGTTCTAGGGAGGAGAGAGAGAGAGAGTCATATACTCAAACAAACTTGGGTAGAGAGAGAAATTGAGGTTGCTTCCATATATAAGCTCAAAGCCTCCATTTTGACAAGAAATTAAATAGAAAAATTCTGTAAATACCTTAAAAACCTTTCGTTACTTTGAAAAATAAGAAAGGGCAACTTCATCTTTTTCGATTCCTGGCTTTTTTTCCCCCACAGAAATTCAATTTCAGAAGAACTGGGTGCTTCCCCTTTGAGCTGATCTGCAACTCTGCAACTGTTGCTTGTGTTAATTGCAATTTGAGGGGAGCAGCTTCAAATTTGGCTGGTGGGCCCCCCCAGCTTGGGGCACACTTTGAAGCTGCTGTTTGGGTTTTTTGTTTTGCTGGATTTGGATGAGTTGAGGATTACAAGAGAGAGACAGATCGTCTTTCTTGTTTATTAGCCCAAATGGTAATTTCAAAGCTCTCTAATCTTCTTTGCTTTGTTTTTGGTTGGGTTTTGTTCTTTAAAATTTTTGGGGTACCCTTTATTTTTTTCCAGTTATTGGCAGTACTGTTGGGATATTAAGTTTCCTAATTCATATATATGCTTGATTTGCTTGGCGTGTTATATTGTGGGTTTGCTGAATTTGTATGTTCATGGTGGGTTTTCCTTGTATTGGCGTTTTATCCAGTCTTATGGGTGTGCTACATGAAATTCTCTTGAGCTAGTGATTGTCTTGCCTCTCCACCCCCCCCCCCCCCCCGGGGGGGGGGGATGTTATTTGGGAGTGCTTTAAAAAGGGTGGATTGGATTAACATGCCTGAGCGGAGGCATTCCGGACAGACATTTGGATTTGAACTGTTGTTTTACTTTCATGTTCTTCTGAACATTTATGTCCCTGGTGTTTTTTCCCTTGTGTTTAGAGTTTATGTTGGACAAGTGAGGGCTTGGCTGTTTCATGACCATTCATAGTAATGAGTTTTTGCCATTTGCTATGTCAAATGCTTTAATTCGAATGATGGCCTTGGCCCCTAGGTCGGTTTATGTCATATCCATTTTCTTTTCTTATAGCTAATAGAAGAGAATTGTGGGGGAAAATGGGTAGAAGAAACTAGAAAGAGATGGAATATTGAATGGATACGTTGTATGATAAGTTAGGGCAAGCAGCTATGATGGTTAGAGTTGATTGTCATTAAATGTGGATAGATTGCATCACACATCGTCATTCGTTAACAAGGAATAGCATCTTGGGTCTCCATTCTTGGGGCAAGAATTTAGCTTCCATTTGGGCTTTTATTCCAGAATCCATAGTAATTGATGCGATAGATGCTAAGCCGCATGACGAGTAATCATTGATGAACGAGAAATGATGCCTATCCAAAGTCACTGCTTAGTGGTACACAGGGTCATATCTAGCGAGTCATGCTTTGCATAGACGAACTGTTAAAAAAGAGGGGCGGGGTTGGGATATGATGAATGATGGTACATGCCACCAGCTGGAAATTTCTTCTTTGTTCCACACTTCTACTAATATGATACATTATCAACTACCATTGTGTTTCCATGTGAGTAATCAGTGTTTTCTGTTGTTTCCTTATATTGGATGTGTTTCCTTGTGATCTTGGTTTTTTAAGTGGCTATTTGTATGGTGACAAGACACTTACAATTTTATTATCTGCTTGTAAGTCCGAGTTGCCTGATGTGAGGATTCCTTGTTGTGTTTGCAGGCTTCACCAGTCAATATAATCATAGGTTCTCATGTATGGGTGGAAGATCCTAAGTTAGCATGGATTGACGGGGAAGTTACTCGGATAAATGGTGATGAAGTTCATGTCCAAACCTCCAATGGAAAAGCTGTAAGCTCTTTTAGTTAGTAGCTTAATTTTATGGTATCAATCTATTGGATTTCATGTATGCATGCAAATTCCAGTTGTGCCACTGTCAAAAATTATGGAATCGGTTGCAGTTGATTAAATTCTTTACATTTAGTTTTTTTTTTTAAAAACATTTTTCTTTACGTCTGTTTGTAACTTAGCTATAATGGACTGAGCTTCTTTAAATGTAGTTTATTTTCGACGTGTATCCAATTTTAACTGATGTAATTCCTGTTTCTCCACTAGCTGGCTCAAAATGTCGTACATGGAAGATTAGATTCTAGCGGTTGTTTTACGTTCAAATATGCAAACATATCCACTGTAACCTTGTAGTTGATAGAGGACTGCTTTTCCATCTTTCTTCTTATCTCTTGTATGCTGAAATTGTGAATTTCAATGGTTTCCGATGTGAGAAATATACTTCGGCTGATGTTATCTTCTTATTGTTATGATATATTTCTCGAAGTAGGGTTTTGTAAGTTTAAGATTGGACTTCGGGGAGCTGGAAAAAAAGGATATAAGGAAAAAATAAAGAACAATCTGAGAATGAAAGATAGAAACATTGGACATCTACATAAGGCATGCAGGGAATACGCAAAGGTTTTGGAAGTCCACTTAGAGCATTCCCAATGGGAATTTCACAAATTTGGAACTCTACCTTGCCGCATCAGTAAAAGTTCCATGTTTTAGAACTTGCATAAATTCACTTTTCCAACCCATGGTACATTGGTACTCTATTTTGAATTATTCAATAAAATATTTGTCATGGATCCACCCTAGAACATACAACATTTTTTTGAACCACAAAAATAATATTTTTAAGTAAAACAAGGAAAACAAGAAAGGCACAAAAAGACAAAAAACGGAACTCGGCTTAGAACTGCAGAGAGTTCCAACCCGCATTCCATGTCACATTTGGCATGCTTTGGAAGATGACAAATGGAATTGTGGGCCCCACCACTGGCTGGGAATGCTCTTCTAACCACTCCAAACTCTGCAGTCAAAAGCTATAAACTTAACAAAGAACTGTAGTGATGCCATAACTCACAAGTCACCATGAATATATAATAATGCTTAAACACAGTAGCTTTGTCTCGGAGATCAGCAATGTACCAGGTCTGCGCCAGGACTTAGTGTTCAACATAATCCTTAATCATCAAGTGTTTTTTAAAATATTGCTCCTAAAACACCCACGAAAATGCTAGGGATAGGGAGAAAATACTCCTAAGGTTTTACTCTTGAAACATAACTCTGATGAGACACACATTTGTTTTCATTGCCACAATAATCTTCTGATGATAAATGCTAAACTGATTGAAAGGCCTAAATACAACACCACTGCAAGTCTGCAACCATCTCTGCTCCCTAGTGTAGATCCTGCTAGAGCTGAAGTAGGTAGCTTTACCTCTACTAGCAGAGAGAGCGATTTTGAGAGACTCACAATTTTTTTCTTTTTGTTTCGGCATACGACCTCGGGCACTCTTGTTCTTTTTCTTCTCCCCCCCCCCCTTTTTGGGGAGTTGGGAGTGGTAAAAACCTTTTCTAAGAAAAGTATCAAAGAAATAGGGGTAGGAGTAATATAATAAGAAAATATAAAACAAACAGAACTAATAATTCCTACAAAACATGCAAGACAAGCTTCATCAAGGTTTGAACATGCTAATCTTGAATGAGTGATCAAGGCTCCAAGCACAAGTCCAATTAGACGTAAAACTGCTTACCATGTGTTGATCAGAAATTACTAAATGTTTAGCTGTCAAATGAAAGAAAAAGTAAGCCTGCCTAAAGCTATGTGACCGTTGACCTCACGTCCCTAACTATAGGCCTCCAGAACCTGCAATCTTGGGCGGCGTTCTCTGTAAGTCGTAATTTTGCTTCACCTATCTAATCAAACTAATGCCGTGAATCCAACCTATTGGGTATCGGGGAAATTTCAACTGTACCTAGCTGATGGCGAATACAAAAATTTTGTACAACAATATCCAACTTTTAGTTTCTAGAATCGACAAGTGCCAATTGATCTTTATGGCAAATACGAAAATTTCGTACAACAATTTAAAGGGAAAATGCATAATTCTCAAGCAATTTTTTGAAAAGCTTTATCAGGAGAATTTTCCATCGAGGCCATTTTTAGAGGGTATTTCCTACAATACTATCAGCTTAGAGGATGCTATGGAGCTTGAAAAAGATTTTTGCGAGGAAGAAGTCTGGAAAGCCATCAACAAGTTTGGGCATACTTTTTTCCAGCATTGTTGGAGTGTTGTCAAGGGAAAAATGATGGGTTTATTTGCTGACTGTCACAAGAAAGGTCTCTTTAGAAAAGCTTGAATGCTACATTCATTAGCTCACTGCCTAAAGTGGCAGGGGCAGAAGATATTAACAAATTCACACCTATTATCTTAGTGAGAAGTGTGTATAAAATTCTGGCTAAAGTACTTGCCTCAAGGCTGAGGAAGGTCATTGGCAAAGTCGTTGGCCCCTATCAACATGCTTTCATCACCGATCGTCAAATATTGGATGATGCGTTGATTGCAAATGAGTGTATTGACTCTTCCTCAAATCTAATCTTACCGGTGCTATATGTAAGCTCGACATCGAAAAGGCTTATGATCATGTGTCCTAGAACTTTCTTATTACTCTTGAGAGAATGGGCTTTCCTTGCAAATCGAGGACATGGGTGTATTTTTGTATTGCTACCGCTCGTTTTTCAATTTTGGTTAAGGGCGAAGCCACGGGCTTCTTGCCTAGTACGAGAGGATTGTGGCAAGGCAACCCTTTATTTCCTTTGTTATTTATCTTGGTGATGGAGACCTTGAGTATGTTGATGATTAAAGCAAATGAAGTGGGATTTTTAGAAGGTATCCATATGAATAGTTGTAGCTTGGAGGATGTTTTGATTTCCCACTTGCTCTTTGCTGATGATACTTTGATCTTTGGCAAGCCAGATGAGTTTCCTCTGGGTTATTTGAAGTGTATCCTTGTGCTTTTTGAAGTCATTTCGGGGCTCAAAGTTAACTTATTTGAAAGTGTTATCATTCCCATTGGTGAGGTGCTAGAGCTTGCTCACTTAGCTCACTTCTTCGGTTGTGGTGTCGATTATCTTCCTTCTTCTTATCTTGGTCTTCCTCTAGGCCACTTGTAAGAGCAAAGCAGTTTGGGAACCAGTGGTGGAGAGGTTTCGAAGAGATTGATCAGAGCCACTGGAACCTCACTCTTTTTAGAAGCACTAATGATTGCAAAGAAGAAAGTGCTTGCAATCTTCTTGGTCAACTTGCTGACATGAAGGCACCGCTTCAAGGCTGGGTCCTTCACAGTCAAGAGTTTTTGTAATACTCTGGATGATCGGTCGAGTTGCTCTAATTTTCCTGCAAATGCCATTTGGAGGTCAAAAGCTCCTCCAAAAGCTTCTTTTTTTTTTTTGGTTGGTTTGCTTCGCAGCCACTGAGCCACCAAAGAAAAAATTCCCACGGAGTTCTTACTTAAAAGAAGAAATTTTCATAGGCCAAGCAGAGGCTCTGTGTGCCTTAAGGAAGAAGAATCAATCCGCCACTGCTTTGTGTGTTGTCGTTGGGTCTCCTCGCCTTGGCATTTGGCTCTTTCCTTGATGGGCGTTAGTTGGTGCAACCTTTGAAGGTCAAAGATGTATTGGTGGCTTGGAGAAGAAGGATTAAAAATGTTGGGCTTAAGGAGTTTGGAAGATGATCCTTATGGCTATTTGGTGGACTACTTGGAAGGAAAGGAACGGATGGATTTTTAGGGCAAAGAAATTTCCTTTCAAGATTTCAAGCTCTACTTTTTGAGAAAATTGTATAGTTGGAGTTACGTTCTAAACGATGGTACTAATTTGACCTTTTTGGATTTTATAGATAATATTATGCACGGAGCTTGAGGGCATGATGTTTTTGTAATTGCTCCTTTTGTACATGGGCGACATCTCCTTAGTGTCTATGAATGCATCTCCTGATAACTTATCCCAGAAAAAAAAAAAAAATCCCGAGCAATTTTTCAATCACGGGTCCCCCCTGTAAACTGTCCTGGGCCACAAGAATTCAGCAGTGATCCAGCCTTACCTCTACAAATAAATTATGGGAAGGCTAGTTCAGTTGGATCTTAGGCTTGAAAGTATTGATTGCTTGCCATTTGAGTTAAGATTTTGGTTTAGCCTACTGCAGCCAGAGGCAGGAGCAAACTGCCTATATTGCCTCTTTTGACTCTGTGGGGGGCAGACATAGTTGCGCCAGCTCCCGTTATTGTTTGCATTACTCATCCTTGTTGTGTGATAGAAATGCAATAATCAAGAAATCCTGCTCAAATTGATCCTCTGTATGGCTTAGATGGGAAAGGAAATCTGTTGTGTAAGACCATGCATGAGCTCATTTTGTTGCTTTATTACTGACTTCGCATATTGCATGGTTGGCCTTATAGAGTTCACGAAAGGGAGCGTACATCATGTTTTTTCAGCTGTGATGCTTGACAGCTGCTTATGTTCTCTTGTTACGTTATTGTGATGTTTCTAAAGCTTCTACATAGAAAATCATATGTCATATTTACCTTTGAAGGTTGCAGGTCCAATAGGAAGATACTTCCCTCAAATTTGACTTAGGTGTTTCTTTGGTGCAGGTTGTCACAAATATATCTAAGGTATTTCCAAAGGACACAGAAGCTCCACCTGGCGGAGTTGATGACATGACAAGACTTTCTTATTTACACGAACCTGGTGTACTGCAAAACTTGGCTGCTAGATATGAGTTAAATGAAATATATGTAAGTGAATGGAAACTTGTTTTCCATCCTTGACTGTAACGATGATTTAATTTGAAAAGAATAGAATGAATTATAGTCAGAGGCAAAACAATCAAAGCTTGGGTACGTGGTTCTTATAAAATGCCACTTTTTCAGACATATACTGGAAATATCCTCATTGCTGTGAATCCCTTTCAAAGACTACCTCATTTGTATGATACACACATGATGGAACAATACAAAGGAGCAGCTCTTGGGGAGTTGAGTCCTCATGTCTTTGCAATTGGTGATGTTGCATACAGGTTTGTTCTGCCGTTGCTGGTGTTCACTACAATTATTTTCTCTTTGTTGCCTCTAACTAATGTAGTTGTTAATAAGAAAATAGGGCTATGATTAATGAGGGAAAGAGCAATTCTATTCTAGTTAGTGGAGAGAGTGGTGCTGGTAAAACAGAAACTACAAAGATGCTCATGAGGTACCTGGCTTACTTGGGTGGCCGGTCTGGGGTTGAGGGAAGAACCGTTGAGCAGCAAGTTCTCGAGGTAGACTAAATTTTATTGGGCTGTACTTCCTCTCTCTATAGTTATTATCCTAAAGACCAGCATGCACAGCCCCCCTCCCCCCCGGCGTTTCAAAAGTTGTTCTAAATATGCATACTAATGCTTTTGCTGGTTACACAGTCCAACCCAGTTCTTGAAGCATTTGGCAATGCAAAAACTGTGAGGAACAATAATTCAAGGTACATTATGGTTTCAAAAAGTAGACCGTTTTTCTTATTGTGCAGAAGTTCCTTGTTATTCGACATTCTTTGGAAATTATTTCCAAGCTTCTTATTGTGGTGCGTTCACCTTATCCATGAAACTCCAGTCGGTTCGGTAAATTTGTTGAAATCCAGTTTGACAAAAGTGGAAGGATTTCTGGTGCTGCTATCAGAACCTATCTTCTTGAGAGGTCACGTGTTTGCCAAATTTCTGATCCTGAGAGGAACTATCATTGCTTTTATCTCCTGTGTGCTGCTCCGCCTGAGGTAATTTTCTAATGTCTTATTTCATAGGATGCATCCTAGGGTGCGCTGCTACCATCTGTAACTGTTTGTGACGCTATATTTTGTCCTCAGGAGATTGAGAAGTATAAGTTGGGGAACCCAAAATCTTTCCACTACCTAAATCAATCAAATTCCTATGAGCTGGATGGTATAGATGATGCTGATGAGTATCTAGCTCTAAGGAGGGCTATGGATATAGTTGGAATCAGCGAGGAAGAACAGGTAGGCATTTCATACGCCTTTCTAGATGGGAAAATGGTTTGTTTCTCCTTTTTAATTTATATTTTATTTTAATTTTTTATTTGCAGGAGGCAATTTTTAGGGTTGTTGCAGCAGTTCTTCATCTCGGCAATGTTAATTTTGTTAAGGGAGAGGAGATTGATTCCTCTGCTATCAGGGATGATAAGTCTAGGTTTCATCTTAATACAGCAGCTGAGCTTCTTAGGTATAGCTACCTTTAATGTCACACACTTTGGCCCTGTACATGGGTGAAACTTTGCTAATAATTGGCATGAGTAGGTGTGATGCCCAGAGTTTGGAAGATGCATTGATAAAACGTGTCATGGTTACACCAGAGGAAGTCATTACAAGGACCCTTGATCCTGACAATGCCTTGGCTAGCAGGGATGCGCTGGCGAAGACTATATATTCTCGCTTATTTGATTGGTACCAACCAACCTTCTGTTGGTGCTTTTCTTTTTTTGGGCCTCTTTTGGTTTTGCTGAGTATTTTGGAATTAATCATCTTCCTTTCATGTTGCAGGATTGTGGAAAAAATTAATATCTCAATTGGACAAGATCCAAATTCAAATTCAATAATTGGGGTTCTTGATATTTATGGGTTTGAAAGTTTCAAGTTCAACAGGTGAGTTTTCAGATTTTGCACCTTTTATTGTACAGAATGTGAGAAATATTTGCTGATGGTTGTTTTGTTGTGAGAATTTCCAAAGATACTGCAAAGAGGCTATCTGTCAATTTTGTATTCTGTTGATTGTTGAAATTCAATACACTGGAGTAGGATGGGTTAGGAAATTGGGCTTATGGTGAAGTCCTTAGTGTTAATCGATATATGCTTACTAGTTTTTTATATCACAGTTTTGAGCAGTTCTGCATAAACTTTACAAATGAGAAACTGCAGCAGCACTTCAATCAGGTAAGCGTCTTGTTTTTTTTGGAGGGGGGGGGGACACTTGTGTTAGATTTACGAGATCAAGATGAGCACACCTTTGATGCTTTTGCAGCATGTTTTTAAAATGGAGCAAGAAGAATACTCCAAAGAAGAGATAAATTGGAGCTACATAGAATTTGTTGATAACCAGGATGTGTTGGATCTCATTGAGAAGGCATGTGGTGGTTGCAGTTGGAATCTTGTTACTGTAGCAGCCTCCCAGTCTTATCTACGTTATCTCATTTATATGCTAATTCTTCGTTGTTTTATCTGATTCATTTGGTTGTATTTTATCTTGGATCACTCCTTATTTGAGAGCCCTTCTCTGGATGATATTGATTGTGACTTCAATCATCTGCAGAAACCTGGAGGAATTATTTCACTTCTTGATGAAGCTTGGTAAGCATCGCACTTCTATTCTAGCTATCCAACACTATGGCTTTGTTCATTTTCATTCGTTCGAAAATTTTTCTGGTCTGAAAATTTGTCAGTAGATTCGCAAATTTAGGATAGGTTCAGTGGCTCTAAACATTGGTGTTACGGGAAAATTTCCAATCTAAATTTCCACCATATCTGAAATTGTACTGTAGATGAATGGAGCAAATCTTATGTATTGTAGATGAATGGAACAAATCTTAAGTGTTGTAGATCGGTAACTCAAAAAAGTTTGATGTATATCTCTGATGCTTTGTACACTGAGCAGAAGTAGGTGATGTTTCTAAATATGTGCAGCATGTTCCCCAAGTCAACACACGAAACATTTGCTCAGAAATTGTACCAGACTTTTCAGAAAAACAAACGGTTTCGCAAACCAAAACTTTCTCGGACAGATTTTACTATATCACACTATGCTGGGGAGGTTAGTTCTCTGGATGTATGTCTTATTTACAATGATTGGTTGTATTATCGACGATATCTGAAATTGTCTCTGCTTTGTGCTAGGTCACCTATCAAGCAGATCAGTTTCTCGATAAGAATAAAGATTACGTGGTGGCCGAACATCAAGCTTTGCTGACAGCTGCAAAATGTCCTTTTGTCGCTGCACTTTTTCCTCCGCTCCCAGAGGACTCATCAAAGTCGTCCAAGTTCTCTTCAATTGGATCAAGATTCAAGGTATAAATTCCTTTCTTTTTTACATGCATTCTACATGATCTTTTTGCATTGCATTTTGACCTTTTGCTAGTTAGTTCCACTAGACAAACTCAGAGTAGTACATTTCTGTTAGAGTTTAATATTCTAACTAGACTTCGTTTTCAAAATGCTTCGGGTGGCATATTTGGTATTTTGGCAATACCGACTTATCCATTCCATATGAGATTTAGTTGTAATACTGTCACAAATTTAGTACAAATGCAGCACAGAGACTAGGACTTCTTGCGACAGATTGTCAAGGCACTGATTGATGTGTAGACTTTAGTCATGTGTAGTTAGTTTGTTAGGTTTGAACTTTGAAACTACACTGGTAAATGGTAGTTTGGTCCTTGAAGTCCCGTCTTGCTACACAAAGTCTCCCAGGAAGTGCAATGTCTTTGCCAGATTGGTGTTCAGTAGTCATCTCATCCGCTTATTAGTCTTTAGGTTCATTTTTGTTCTCTTCATGCCTTTTGATTTATTCTACAAAATGTTATATGATGTTTTAGTTTTGATGCCTATAACCGTCATCTTTTTATTCATGCTTCATAGATTAGCTTGTTATGTATTGCAGCTGCAACTTCAATCCTTGATGGAGACACTAAGTGTAACTGAGCCTCACTATATAAGGTGTGTGAAGCCAAATAATGTTTTGAAGCCTGCCATTTTTGAGAATGTCAATGTCATCCAACAATTACGCTGTGGTGTAAGTATACATTTTACTTTCAGTTTTTTTTTAAATTTTTAGCTTATTTTTTTTGGGGGGGGGGGGGGGGAGGGGGGGTTTCTTTCTGGGATTTTTTCATCTCTTCGTTAAGTTTGTTCTAGATTTGATGAACTTGTGTACTGTAGGTAACTTGTTCAAGTCAGAATCTTCCTTTGATAATTTTGTAATGATAATTTTTGGCCTCCTAAACATTAGGGTGTCCTGGAGGCAATCAGGATAAGCTGTGCTGGTTATCCTACCAGGAAGACATTCTATGAGTTCCTGCTGCGTTTTGGTGTTCTTGCACCAGAAGTTCTAGATGGAAAGTAAGTGAGGACATATTCAACTATGCTTTAAATTTCACTAGTTTTCTCCTCGATTATGCTTTTAGTATCTGTGTTTTATTGCAGCACATGCTTTCTTGGGGTTCGGTTTGCTCCCCCCCGGTTATTGTTTTATTTTGGCTTTTACTTATAAAAGGCCAATATTTAATTTCAATGCTATTGAAATTTCCACGGGGATGATTTTGTTTCCTTGCAGCTACGATGACAAAGTTCCATGTCAGATGATTCTTGATAAGATGGGATTGAAAGGATATCAGGTGAGCATCACAATCTTTGGTGTTTGCTGGTTTCTTTCTTTATGAATGGTAATTTACCACAAATTGCACCCTTTTAAAAGTCGTCCTGCTTGGTCAAAGAGTGGTCTGGTTTGCTTCTCTGCAGCTTAGCATCATGCCACCTTTCTTTTTATTTTTTTCTGTATCTTCTTTTGTTAAAAAAAAGTGTGAGTGCTACCCAAACTGAAGTTTCATGGGTTTGTGGTTGTGAGTTCACCGTGTATGTAGATGTAGGTGCTAGATTTTTCTTTGATGCTTGATCCCATTTCTGGAGATGTTTTCCTTATTATAACTTGTAAGTACTACTTTTTGGAAAATGGGGAAACATTTAATCTGGGATATGATGGGATGAGGATTACATGTATGTTGGATTATGAATTAATCTAATCTTGTAACTTTCTTACGTTGGTTTTGAAAAAGTGAAATTGATCAAATTATGTTGAAATACCAATTAAACTATGTCTTCTGGCTATGCCATCTGCCAGCTATTGCCAGAGTTGAGCTGAAGTGGTATGTCTGTCTTCATTTAAATTGAGTGATTAGGAAGCATAGCATTGCTAAAAGTCCTGTTTTTCTGCTTTAGAGACCTACATCTGTTCAACATTGATGGAGCTAAAAAACACTTGCTTTTTTGAAGTGTTTCTTGAAATGCAACCACAAGTCACATAGAGATGAAATCTAAATTATCGGAATTTCAGGCATTGGCTGGAGCTGGATGATATGTATTCTTGATTTTGATTTTGTTAGTCATTCTTTTCTTTTGGTTCTCTTTCTGCTTGTCAATTGAGAAACCAGTGCAAAAAGTTCATGCAATGTCCCTGACATGCACATGCACCTCTCCTTTGACATGGCCTTGTGTGGTCAAAAATAGTTGTCATTCTGAATTAATAATTTGGTTCACGGTGTGCTTTCCCCTGGCAGATAGGCAAGACTAAAATTTTCTTGAGAGCAGGCCAAATGGCTGAGCTGGATGCTAGGAGAGCAGAGATACTTGGAAACGCGGCAAGAAAGATCCAGTGGAGGATTCGCACTTACATTGCTCGAAAGGACTTCATAGCATTGCGGGAAGCTGCAATTCAGTTGCAGGCTCTATGTCGATGTAGTTTGCCCTGCCTTTTAGAAATGTTTTCTTTCTCTGGATCAGTTGTGGATTTTTCCTTCATAAATAAGTGTTTCACATCGAATGTTTTTTTCCATGCTTTGCATAAAGCCTTGACTACTGAAGTATTTATCTTGCAGAGGCTAAAAAAAAGAGCCTTTTATTCTTCCATAACATGATATAGTGACTAGTGTTTTGGACCTCAGAATTTCAACAGGCTCTATCTAGCAGTAGTGGAGCGAGCATTAGAATATTAAATTTGATTTTATTCTTTAAGCAAAATAGGCAACTTTATGAGCTGAAAGTGACTGCTAATGTCATGAAGTGGAGCTGTTTATCTGCAGTGTACGAATATTTGCTTTCTGCAGGCTGACTGTAAACAAAGTCGATAATACTGTAGCTGTTTTAAACAAAGGATTTTGATCATGATAACAATCTGCATGAGGCAATTTAAAATTTAGTTTTGTACGGTCACACGAATATGTTTGTCTGCAGCATAATGACCCTGTAGCTATTGATCTTCTGGATTCTGATGTAAATTGGCATCTTCTTCTTGCCTCTGCAGATAGAATGGCCTGCAAACAGTATGAACAATTGCGGCGTGAGGCTGCTGCTCTTAGAATTCAGAAGAAGTTCCGGCAGTATGTTGCTAGAAAAGCATATTTAGCAATACGGTTGTCTGCAATCACTTTGCAGACAGGACTGAGGGCAATGATTGCACACAATGAATTTAGAATGAGAAAACGGACGAAAGCAGCCATACATATCCAGGTATTTAGCTGTTCAGTACCAAATCTTTTCAAAATTTCACCATTATCTATTGTTTGCATATTGGTTGTATATAATCTTTTGTAGGATGCTTTCCTAGCTTCCATCCATTTATCCTTTTATTTAATATCCATATTTTTCCTTGTCAAAAAATAAAAAATAAAAAATCATTATTATCCATAGTCGTTGGGCATCCTGTTCAAAAGCCGAGATCTTAAATAATTGTGTTGAAGTGGTGGTAATTTTAGTTATGTACCCATGCTGAACCGTCTTGATCTTCTAATTTCAGGCCAATTGGCGTTGTCACTATGCTTATGCTTACTACAAGAAACTCTACAAGGCAGCTGTTGTTACACAATGTGGTTGGAGATGTAGAGTTGCAAGAAAGGAGCTTAGAAAGCTCAAAATGGTTCAATATTAACCTTCAGTTGCTCTTCTTGTTTGATTCTTATTCTTATTACAGTATTACCCATTGATCGAAACTGATTTAGGCTGCAAGAGAGACCGGGGCCCTCAAAGAAGCTAAAGACAAGCTTGAAAAGCGCGTTGAGGAACTGACGTGGCGTTTGCAACTTGAGAAGCGCCTAAGGGTATTCTCCCTAATATTAAGCTTTTACTTGTCAATGCATTGTTAGAGTAGTCTGTTTCAGTTCTGCATTTAATCGTGGGATTTCTATATTGCAGGCTGACCTTGAGGAAGCAAAAGCCCAAGAGACTGCTCAGCTACAAGAAGCATTACATGCTATGCAGTCGCAATTGGAAGAAGCCAAAGCGATGGTGATTAAAGAAAGGGAAGCTGCTAGAAAAGCCATTGAGGAAGCACCTCCGGTGATCAAGGAAACCCCTGTTATTGTCCAAGACACAGAGAAAATAGATTCCCTGACGGCTGAACTTGAGAAAGTTAAGGTGAGGCTTCTAAAAAGATACCCTTGTATGTTCACGCTAGCATGATTGTATAATGCATATGCCTATATCCTGCTTATAGCATTTGTCGCATGAATTTATGACATTGCAATCATCGTAATGTCACTTGATACAACTATGAACAGATGCTATTTCTTGCTACAACTTCATGGTTCTATGACAGACGTTATGCAGTTGCTTTATGCTCACCAGGGGTCTTGTTGATCTTATTGGGCCCTGATAATCTCCAAGTCATCGTGTGCATCGATCCTTTAATTTCAGGAGCAATGTGGTAGTTACCCATGGGATGCTTATTTTGGGGATGACATATGGTTTGATCTTTTCCCATGTTGGACTGATCAAAGCATGCCCATTGAAACAATATGTAATGTCTTATGGGTCAACTGGCCACAGTTCCACGAATTTTGCGAACAAGTAAACATTAGTATGCTGGTGCTTCTTGCTACATGGAAAGAATATCAAGTTGTAACTGAATTAAATTTCTCAGATTATGCTTTGTGTGAATATTGTAGTCGTAAGGGGCAATATGACGATTCAGTGCGGGCATGATCATTTAAAAAATGACATATCTCTGAGACTTTATTGTCCTTATACGTAATCAAACTTGAAAATGCAGCGGTTGGAACTAGAGCAAACCTCCTGATAGATTAATGGGTGACAGCTTAAATCACCAATTTCTTGCTCTGAAATCTTCGTGAATTACATTTATGTATCCTAAGACTATCATTTGGTGCAGGCTGTGCTGGTGTCAGAAAGGCGGTTAAAAGAAGAGGCAAAGCAAGCTTATGCAGATATGCTGAACAAAAATGAGGAAATGATAAAGAAGCTAGTGGAGGCAGAGAAAAAGACAAATCAGCTTCAAGAGTCAATGCAGAGGTCTGTAAGAAAGCCTTCTGAAGGATTTGTGACTCTTATTAATTTGGCTTCTGGTGCAAAAATTATATCTCAAATTGGCTGCTCTTTTTTTCTATCTCTTGTTTTTGCTTTCTTCTTCTTCTTTTTTAATAATGTTTCTTTTTCTTTTTTTTTTGGGGGGGGGGGGGCCACAGCTGCAATCAAAAGGCTATGCTCTTTTGTGAAAGTGTCAATTCTTTATTATTTGGTGAAATCTCAGCTTCTAGATCCACCATCTGTCTTTGTATGTTTGGCCTTTATGCTATATATGTTACGACATTGACATCAGGCTTGTCTGACTATCATTCTTGTTATGAGAGCTATATTGAAACTCAGGATGTGCAAATAAGAGTTATTAAATTGATGGCACTAAGGAGCGTTGTAGGGACTGGGGACTTGAATGGTCACTCTCAATAGTGAAGCTTGATGAATAATATATTCCGTACTAGTGCATTACCAATCATTTTAGACATTTCCACTCTCTGGCATTAAATGTGTATGGAAAAGATGAAGTTCAACCAGAATTAAGGCATTGAATGTATGAGAGTCAAAGTTGAGGGGCTCTTAGCTACATTTTGTTGTCCCGGAAAAAAAAATCTTGAAGAGTAATATGAGGTTGATAAAAAATCCCAGCCCATTAAGTATTAGCAATGTTCCCCAAACAAAAAACAAAAAAAAAAGTCGGGGGTATAAACATGTTAAAGACCACACGAGTATACTCTTAAGTCTTAACCAAAACAAATGGTGTAGCTAAGGTAAATACACGTGATATAGGGAAAAGCGGAAAGATAGAAGGCAATGGAAGTGTTTTGCTTATGAGGTGTAGCCATTGAACTTTAGCTTGATAATAAGAAAAGTATTTTCAAGACTTATGAGGGAAGACTTTGAAACATTGTTTTTGATAATTAATTTTTCTTGGCAGAATTATCATTATTTTAGTACTCTGCTTAAAATAGGTGGTTCTTGACTTGTACATAATGGTTGGCTCATCATTCAGCTTGAGGATCTATAACATTTTGACATGTGCTTTTCTTGTCCTTCAGGCTGGAAGAAAAGGTCTCTAACTTAGAATCTGAGAACCAAGTTCTTCGCCAACAAGCTGTAACCTTGTCTCCTACAAGCAAGGCTTTGGCTGCACGACCGAGGACAACAATCATTCAGGTACATTTATGACGCATAATTTATGCCTTTTAAAAGTTCTGTGCTTAAAGCATATCATGATTGTGTTGCCCATAAAATTGCAGAGGACCCCAGAGAATGGGATTCTGGCAGATGGAGAAATTCGAAGAGTATCAGTAAGGCTACTCTGCATCCCTTAAAGCGAGTATGTGTTGGTTCCTACAGTCAACCTCTGATTGCTGTCTTTTTTTGACACTAGGCACTTACTCCTATACCTTACACTCCCGAAAGTGAAGCGAAGCCCCAGAAGTCCCTTAATGAGAAACAGCAGGTTCACAACCATGAGCTGAAATTCATTGATGTGGCTTAATTTGGTTCATGGGTGCTTTTCTCAAGTTCCCATATTTAATCCATCCCCCAATTACAAGTGTTGCATTGTTTTCAGGAAAACCAAGATCTTCTGATAAAATGTATTTCACAAGATCTGGGATTCTCCAAAGGCAGGCCCATTGCTGCATGTTTGATATACAAATCTCTTCTACACTGGAGGTCATTTGAGGTTGATAGAACAAACATATTTGATCGTATCATTCAGACTATCGCGGGAGCTATTGAGGTATGAGCCTTTGGCAAATATACTAGTATTTGTTTCTGCCTTTCAAATGTCTACCTTCTTCGTTGTTCCCTTTTGTAATGGGATAGGTGTTTGGGGTTCTATGTTTGTAATTGTGACAACGAAATTGTTAGAGAATCAGCTTTTGTGTTTCCTTTTTTTGTTTTTTTGTTTTTTTCGAGGGACAGAATAAAAGCGTTCCATGATTTTCATGCTGCTTGGCCAAATTTCTGCTTACAGAATGTGGAAGCTTGCTTAAATGTAGAAGTTGAGAATATGATATTGCCTTTATCTTTGCTATCAGATGGAGGCTATACCTCCTCTTGATAGAAATCCTTCCACTAATTGTGAGCTGGGATTTGAACTTCGCATGTTTAATATGGTAATTCCTGATAAATCTTGTAATTCTACTGACTGAAGGCACAAGATAACAACGATGTACTGTCATACTGGTTATCAAATTCAGCCACATTGCTGTTGCTCCTGCAACGCACATTAAAAGCAAGTGGAGCAGCTAGTCTAACACCACAGCGAAGGAGAGCTTCTTCAGCTTCGTTGTTTGGAAGGGTGTCTCAGGTGAGATCCTATTTTTTATTCAGCTCATGGTAGTAGACAATCCTTTTTTTCTTTGATAAAGATGGCAGTAGTCCATCCTTGTGGTGTATGATATAATGTTGTCTCTCCCTTGTTTTTGCTTTGGCCTTGTACTAGGGTCTCCGAGCTTCCCCACAGAGCTCTGGATTCTCGTTGTTCAGTGGACGTGCCCTTGGTGGTCTAGATGAGCTGCGTCAAGTTGAGGCCAAATACCCTGCTTTGCTTTTCAAACAGCAGCTAACTGCTTTCCTCGAAAAAATATATGGAATGATCAGAGACAATCTGAAGAAGGAGATTTCTCCAGTGCTTGGTTTGTGCATCCAGGTAAGACGCTGTGATTGTTGAACTGTGAAATGATGATCTTCAACATATAGCTTTGAAAAGAACTTTGAGAAGCACCCTTTTAAAAAAAAAAATGTCTAAAGGAATTAGTGTTTTAGAAAAAGGCAAAATAAATAAATAAATGAAATGCTGCAGACTGGTAACAGAAGTTTGAAGTTCTGCTAGTCATGTTTACATTGTTGATTTTGCTGTAACTCAGCAAATTTTGGCTACTGATGATAACTGCATGAAGATTTATCCCAGGAATATTTGCCTGATTATTTGTACGAAGTTCAAACTTCAAATGAGCCATTCCTCTTATTCTTGCGGTTGCCAGCATGCTTGTGCCTGATCAGAACTGAGACATGAAACATCAGCTTCTGCTATGAATCTTCTGTCAATAGCTTGCATTTGGCTGCATCTCATCTCCTTTTTTCTTTTGCACTCTCATAATATGCAATTATGAACCACTTGCTTCTTTAACTAGCTAGGTGGATGGAGAAGGTGGTTCATCAAATTTGTAACCCAAGATATCTTCTCAGATTTATTGATGTGCTCTACCTGCAGGCACCTAGAACATCCAGGGCAGGTTTGGTGAAGGGACGTGCTCAAGCCAATGCAGTTGCCCAACAACAAGCATTGATAGCGCACTGGCAGAACATTGTGAAAAGCCTCAATAACTATTTGAACACTATGAAAGCAAACTATGTAAGTGAAGGAGCTCCAGATTGGAGTTGTCCTTTCTTTCTGGACAGACATTCATTGTGCGTAATTGAAAACTTTGCAGGTTCCTTCATTCCTAATTCACAAGATCTTCAAGCAAACATTTTGCTTTATCAATGTTCAACTTTTCAACAGGTAATATGTTGCTAACATGATTTGTCCAATTTTCTTTTCTGCCCCCTCTCTCTCACATGCTCTTTTCTCTATTAGTATATGTAGGACACCAAGGATTCATGTCCCATGGGCCATAGTTTGGCTATACTAATGTTGTGCTCTGTGTTGGTTGCAGTCTTCTGTTGCGACGGGAATGCTGCTCATTTAGCAATGGGGAATATGTGAAAGCTGGGCTGGCTGAACTCGAACAGTGGTGTCATGATGCAACAGAGCAGGTAACTTGAAACTGCTTATGTGGTAACTTTAAACCCTTCAGAACTTGGTGGAAATTTACAGGTCCTTTGTTCTATTCAAATTCAGTTTGCAGGTTCTGCCTGGGAGGAACTCAAGCATATAAGACAAGCTGTTGGATTCCTGGTTTGTTCCTTCAATCCCCCCGCCCCCCCCCCCCCCCGGCTCCCCTGGGATAATTAGTTGGCAAAAAGCAAATGATCTTTAGATTCAGGGTCTGATTTGGTGTTGAGGTTCCTTGAACGTTCTTCTTCCCTCTTTATAGGAACACATCAAAGCTTGTATTAATAATCTTCCTATTTCATGACAAACAGGTGATACACCAAAAGCCGAAGAAAACCTTGAAAGAAATAACAAATGATCTTTGTCCTGTAAGTCTGGAATTCCCTCCAAGACTTCTTATATGTGGAAGTTTAATGTTGTATGTAGTTAATTTACTCCTCCCATTAACCCCAAATGTCTGGTTTTGTTCCGCAGGTGCTTAGCATTCAACAGTTGTATCGTATCAGTACAATGTATTGGGATGACAAATATGGCACACACAGTGTATCTGCTGAGGTGATTGGAAGCCATCCTGATCTGAATGATGTTTTCTAATGATGTTAATTTAATTGCTATTGATCACCCCCTGGAAAAGCCGACATGTGTGCATTATTACCTATTCAGAGCAGCCCAAAATGATATCCATCTCGAGGCCTGATATAGGGTTACGTGATCTTTGATTTCACAGACTGATCTGAAATTTCCTGCCAAAGTTGCCTGTATTTGCAAGGCAAGCTTACTAGGCCAATTGTCCATAGACGTAAAGTTAACCTGAACTGATTCAACGTTAACCAATACCCCATCAGCTTTAATATGGCTCTATGCAGAACTAGCGTCGCTTGAACCCAAACTGAATGACTCATTTGCGTGGTCTAGTGTTTCGTGGTGGTCAAACAAGTGGGTCGTTTAACTTGGGTCAAACCAGACCGCTGGCGTGTTGATTGGCTCAACATGGCCTGCCAAATTAAACTAGTCGATCTAGGTTGGCAGGTTTCTGGGTTGGTGGATTGCTGAACTTTGCTAGCCAAAACAGTTCGGCACACAAAATGAATTAGTGGACGGATTCCTATTAGCCATGTTTACCTTAAGGCTACACATGCTCCGCTTGGAGCAATATATGATGTGGTATTCATTAGTGGGAGTTGACTTTGAATTTGTGTTCTCGATCACTGAGATGTTATGTGGCATTTATTAGTTGGAGTTGTTTTGAATTTGGCTTCTGGATCACTGGAAATATCTCGATTCTATGGACAGATCATTGCAAATATGAGAGTGATGATGACAGAGGACTCCAACAATGCTGTGAGCAGCTCATTTCTTCTGGATGATGACTCAAGGTAACACTACTGGCTTTCTGAGATCCCCTCCTTCTCTCGTAAGTCTTAAGAATCCATGGTTCAAAACAAAAGCACCTGTCTGTTTACTTTTTAATTATTACTTCTGCAGCATCCCATTCTCGGTGGATGAGATTTCCAAGTCAATGGAACAACTAGAACTTGCCGATGTTGACCCCCCACCATTGCTTCGTGAGAATTCAGGCTTCGGGTTTCTATTACAACGCTCTGATTGATGTCCCACGGTCACACACACATTGTTGGTGCAGATGAACCAAAAAATACTGTAAATTTTCGAGTCCAGGCTGCTATTTATATTGTCTGGTTCAGTCGCTCTTCTCCCCCATTAGATTATTGTTTGTTTTTTCATTTTTAGGTATCCTTTTTTGTCTCCTTTTTGTGGCCTTGAAATATTCTTCAAATTTGCCGCGTGTGGGATCGTTTTGGGGGCTGTAATGTGCATGAAGCATGCACAAAGCAACAGCATTCAGGCCCCCAGGTTGGGAGGGGGGCTTAATGTTGTTGAATGTTTGATGTACATTTGTAGTAGTTGTATTGCCATTGTTTGGTGTAATGGTCATGTAAAGAAGCACTGGTAATATTGTTTGATAGAAATGAAAGCATTTGTTGTTCAGCTGTTCGAGCGCTGTATTGAAGCATCTAAGCCAAGCATTTCCTTTCTTAACAAGCCGTTCAAAGTTCCCTGTTTTTTTTTTGGGGTGGGGGGGGGGGGAATAGGGATTAAAAATACAAGTAGTTAAAAAATACACAGAAATCCATGTATACACAGAAAAAATACAAGCAGTTAAAAAAATAGTCTGTAAGGGGTGCTAATTAGAGAATTTGAGGACAAAAAATTGACACTATTCAGCCTAACCACTTGTTCAAACGAAGCATATTAATTTTTAAATATAATACAATTATTTTTTTCTAATTGAAAGTTACAAAAGTAAGAACAACTATTAGTATAAATCTCACTTTTGCATAACTTAGTGAGATTTAGATGCAGGCAATTTTATTTTTACAAACATCATACCTATAAAGGGGTTAATTTTAAGAGACATTTATAATATAATAGTAATTTTTGATATTGTAATCTTCATTTGGGAAGTGTTCATTTCATATTCATTTTTTCCTCTTACGAATGTGTGTCTAAGAATTTGTATTGTTCTTTCATATATAACTCACCAGTTCAATCAACATTTGTTTTCAATATTAGCATTTATTTATAAATAATTTAACAGATTTAATTTATCACGTTGGACTTAGACGTGTAATATATCCATAAGGAGTGCTAGTTAAGTCATGTAGCAATTAAAAGTTTGGGTGACAATGAGGTGGGTATGGAATTGGCTTCCCCCCACCCATATCATTTTTCAAAATTAATACTCATACCCATAATTATATCAATTGAGTGTTGTAAGATTATACTTATGCCAAAACCCAATGGCGGATCTTTGTTAGGGTCGAAGGGGGCCGACCCCCTAACTTTTTTTAGATGTTATTATATATGTATAATGTATTACCTATAATATACATAAGGTTTGTGTTGAAATTGTGGTAAAACTCTCTCTATTAATTTGGAGAGGTTGGGGGATCAAATCTTAACCCCCATCCAATTGTTTTTTGCAAGTTTGGCCATTGCCCATACCCATTGGATATAGCGGGTATGCGGGTTTTATTCAAGTACATATAGATAAAAAATAATTAAATATATTTTATATCCATATTCAACATTAAATAGTCAATATGTCACATTAGAACCAGACTTCCAACAACATACCATCCCAGACCAGATACAACTAAAAGTTTTCAAACTCATGCAACAAATTAGCATTAAACAGTTACAATTTCTAACAAAATGTCCCACCAGAATCTTAAATATAAAAGCCGGTTAACCGGAGTTTTGATTAATCAAAATCGATTTTTCAATTCAAGAAAATTCTAAATTGTAATCGAACCAAAAGTTTCGGTTAACCAATTTTCGGTTAACCGACAAATTGGATTCGTCCAGAACTCGAGCCTTAACAAAGCCAAAAAAGTTTGCTAATTGATTTTTCGGATCGCTTAATCGTTTTTTCAGTCCAGTTATCGGTTAACCGTGCATCGATAATATAAAAATTATACTTTTTAACCTAAATTTTTCATTTTTTTATGTTTAAGTATTTTTTTAAAAAATTAAATTTTAGTTACACTTCATAAATAAGTAAAAGAAGTGTACTTCCTTACCTTAAATTTTCATTTTTTGGTTTGATTTTTTTTTCATAAAAATGAACTTCGGTCCAGTTAACCGAATTTTCGAACCGCCTGAGCTGTAAAAGAACCCAAAACAAAAAGTCTTTTTAATTTGATTAATTGAACAGATTTTTTAAGAAAAATTATTCAGTTAACTGGTTTTTTAATTTAATTTTTTAATTTTTCAATTACGGTTTTTTTCACACCCTAAATTGACAAACTTTATTTTTGCGCAAATGTTGTTTGCCTTTCCCACAACCTCGAATTCACTCTCCTTCATTCTCAAAAAAAAAAAAAAACTAGAACCACTCTTTTATAAGTAAATCTTTATATTATAAATGCTAGAATGTGTAAGGGGTTGAGTGTTGAGAAAATGAAAAATGCTAACATGGGAGTAAATTTAGGGTATATGTTGCTTCACAACCGTTGGATCAAAATCTTAAACAATTTTAGCCATTGGATTTATCTTTACTAGCCACATTAGGTCTTAGGTTCGATTCCCCCCTCCCTCATTGTATTGTACTATTTACTAGGCACATTAGGTCTCATGTTCGATTCCCTCATCCCCCATTATATTGTATTGCCCATTGTAGCTCTTACAAACCAAAACTTTTTTAATTTTCGTCATTATTGTTATTAATATTTTGTATTTTTCAATACAAATATAAATTTGAGCATGTGTTATTAGAGATAATAGAATAATAAATACGATTTCCATTATTATTTCTATTATTACTATTGTTGTTGTTGTCGTCATTATCGCTGTCGTCGTTGTTATCTTTCCGTTTGAATTTGATAACATAGTCAATATTAATAATGATCATCAAATTATCAAAGAGAGATTAAGAGATTACAATAGATATAAAAATTTTTATTAGTTCATTATTATAAAATACATTAATAATTTAGAAGTTTTAACTTAATGAAACGAAATTATAATTACTGAACAAGTCATAAAACCTTATATGACACCTTATTATTAATACATAATATAATATACACAATTATAAAGAAACAATAAATATTTTTAATTTCCATTATTATTAATAATAATATTTTGTATTTTTCGATACAAATATAAATTTGAGCATGTATTATTAGAGATAATAGAAAAATAACTATGATTTTCATGATTATTTTCATTATTATTATTGTTGTTATTGTCGTCATTGTCGTTGTCGGCGATTTTATCTTTCTCCTTGAATTTGATAACATGGTCAATATTAATTATGATCATCTAATTATCAAAGAGATATTAAGGGAGTATAATGGATATAAAAGTTTTTATTATTTCATTATTATGGAATAAGTTCATGTTTTAGAAATTTTGACTTAAGGAAACCGAATTGTAATTACTGAACAAGCCGTAAAATCTTAGGTGACACCTTATTATTATCACATAACATAATATACAAATTTATATAGAAATAATAATAAAAAATTATTTCCATAATTATTATTATTATTTTGTCTTTTTCGTTACAAATGTACATTTGAGCATGTATTATTAGAGATAATATAAATATAAATATGATTTTCATGATTATTTCCATTCTTACTATTGTTGTTGTTGTCGTTGTAGTTATCGTCGCTGTTATCTTTATCTTTGAATTTGATAACATAGTCAATATTAATTATGATCATATAGATGTAAGGGTTGTGCTGAAAAATTACATATTGTAAGCATGATATAACATATTGCAAGGGTTGAATGTGAAATATAAAAAAAATTTAAAATAAAACACAATCATCATATTAGGCCCATGAAACTGAATTTCTTTCACATTTAATATGATCTATTTAACGGAAGGAAATAAACGAACTATTTTTCTTTTTGTTTCAAAGCATATATATCTTACAATTAAATTTAATTCATTTAAATCTTAAACGTATAATTAATTTTTTAATATTTCAAATAAATTGACCAAAATCTAATCTATTTAACACACAAGAAAAATTGAGATCACTTTCGTTTTCTTTTAAACCATACAAATCCAATAATCAAATTCTCTTCATAAAACACCTAAAATTATAATTATTGTTTTAACGTTTAAAACAAAATACCCCAAATTGCCATAACACTTCAAAACTAAGAAATATCTCAACCCATAAATCTGAACTCAATCCATCTCTTGCAAGACAACATAAGGGCATGACAAGTTTATATCAAAACCCATGAAACTATTCAGTTGACATGAAAGCCAAATGTACAAAGTATGAACACTTAATTATATTAGCATCCCCTAATTGGCCATTTTAAATAGCCAAAAAAGTTATATATTAGCATAAATACAATGTTCAAATTATTTTCGTTGAAAGACAAATTTTATTTATGTTACACGTAAAACTGAAACTAAACTGATTTCAAAATAGTTTGTACCTAAATTCACTAGACAATTAGCCACTTCATAAATTTTTGCTCAACAACAAGAGGAGAAGGTAGATTTTTCATCATTGGCATCATAGATTGACTTATCATCACCCAATTTAGGTCCTGTTCTTTTCAGTGGGAAATGAGGGGCGTGGGATGAGTGAGTGTGGGAAAAAGGGGGAAGGAGTGGGTGGGTGTGGTATTTTTTTTAAAAGTGGGAAGGAGTGGATGAGTGACTGAGTGTGAGTGACAGCTGAATGAAGTTGAAATATTGGTTATTAATAATTTTTTGTTTTATAATGTAATAATTTTATTGTGATAGTAATTAATAATGATGAATTTTTTTTATTTTTGTTCATTCTATTTTATTTTTTTTATTTTTTTTATTTTTTTTATTTTGGTATTTTTATTATTTCATTTTATATTTTTTATATTTTATATTTTATATTTTATATTTTATATTTTATTTTTTTATTTTTTTAATTTTTATTTTTTAATTTGTAATTTGTAATTTTTGTAATTTTTGTAATTTTAATTTTTATTATATTTTTAAAAATTTTTTCAGTTTTAATTTTTTAGTTTTTTTGTATTTATTTTTTATTTTCTTATTTTCTCATTTTTTGTATTTGTTTTTGTTTTTTTTTGAAATTTTTCGTTGGTTGTTTTTCTAGAATAAAAAAATAAAAAATAAGAAATAAATAGATACAACAAAATAAAAAATAAAAACAAAAAATTTAAAAATTAATAAATAAAAAATAAAAATAAATGCAAAATATTTAAAATTTTAAAATTTTAAAGATAAAAAAAAATAATAAAAAAAAAAAATGAAAACAAAAAAAAAACGAAAAAGTAAAAAAATATCAATATATAAAAAATATAAAATATAAAATAGAAATAAAAAATAAAAAATAGAAATAGAAAATAAAAAATAATGAAAAATTATAAAAATAATGAAAAACCAAAAAAATAAAACTGTTTCATGACATTCGAAAAATTAAAACTGCTTATAATTTCCATCAGATTATTCATACACACAATTACGTAACTTGTAAAAATTTTTAAAATATGAGAAATGGTTGTTTTATGTAGGTATGGGAAGGAGTGAGTGAGTGTGGGAAGGAGTGATATTTTTTTTAAAGTGTGGGAAGGAGTGGGAAGATGGGGAAAAATGTGGGTGAGTGTGGGTTGAGTTGATTTTTCAACGAAAAGAACAGGGTGTTAGCATGGTTTGTGACAAATTCAGTATCTATTGTCTCCATCATACTTATATGGACTTTTGTCACCATCATATACTTTTTAATTATTAATCCAATTAGTTATGCACGAAGTTGCTGTATATTTAACTTTTTTATTGAATTTTTCCATTATCTCCTCTAAATTATAATATTAATCATGTCTACCATAACTATTTGTTTATTATTTTGATAACATATCTACAGAATATCTATTTGAATATACTCCGTGCAAGAAGTAGCGGCTAGAAAGCCTATATAAAAATAAAGTTGGCTTACGGCAAGAATCGGCTTGCGTCAATACGTCGTCGTCTCGCTGGCGACGAGATGGCTCCAGGGTTCCCAGCCGCTGACTTGAGCCGTGATTTTCTTTTCTTTTTTTTTATCTTTTTTTTTTTTAACTCAGCAAAATTCTAAGTACTTATTTGTTCCACAAATTTAAAATCCTACAGCAAGCTAAGCGGCGTCGTTCATATTTCCCTCTTAAACCCTAAGCCCTTGCAGCCAAAATTACGCTCCTCCGTTTCTTCCTCTTCATAAGCAACGTCTATTTAATCAAGCAAAAGACAGACCAAACGTCTTATACCCAAGCAATTTAACATACATAATTACATGCGTATAACATATTGATTGGCACAGACATTATCAACCAATTCAGTAATGTCGTTGGACGGGAGTTTCAGCTTGTATGTGGAGTTTGAGAGGTTAATTGCCCGATGTCCAAAGCTTGGTGCTGTTTCTGGGTTCAATTATCTCATACAGAAGGTACCCAGCTAAAAAAGTTTGGTTTTTATTAATCTATTCATGCTGTTTATGTGATTTTGCTAATGTTCTTGTTTTCTGGATTGATTGTATGAAGGGGGATGAGTTGAAGGAGGAAGAAGTAGTGAATGCAGTGGCGGGTGTGTTTCTCCACCCGAGCTATACAATCCCTATACTGGGTTGTTTTCGCCCGATTGCTCAAAAGATTGTGGACCGTGTTGTCGAATTGCTTAAACTAGTACCGGGTTTGAGGTTTGATCATGGGCGGGGAGTTGTAAATTCTGGAGAAGATAGATTTTTTGTTGGGTGCGAAGAATTTAATGATATAGAGGCTGCTGGAGTGATTGATGTCTATGCCAGAAGTGGGAGGTTTTTGGATCTTCATGAGCTTGCAGGTCTTGCCTTTTGCCGAGCCCTTGACTTGGCACCTTTCTTGAAGGGGTAGGTTTCTCCTGGCATTTATAGTGGAATTGCTATCTTATTTTTGGTCTTAGATTGAGTAGTAATCCTTGAATATTGAGTTAATGTACAACAGTTACTGTCTTCTGCTGCGCTTCCTTGTGGTCTGCCTGGTTGGCATTTCTATTGCATCAGGTGATCTGTGCATTTGTTTGGTTCATCATTGCCAGCAATTGATTAGTTGCTGAAGATTGAAATCATTTGACTACTTGTTGTGAATAGATATTCTTGATTTTTGAACATGCACATGGTGATCCATGTTGTGTCCGCATAGCGCAAACTGCTGAACGTAAAAGGTTGGAATTCACTAGTTATTCATGAATCAACTGAAAAAAGAGAGGTTTGCTTAAGCAAGAATCATAAAGCTTCTCTTCTCTTTACAACAGAGTCTCATTTTCCGACATGTGTTTGGTTGGGCCTCAGGTTGTCACATTATGCTGCAAACTCTATTGGTGGGGGGGGGGTCATATTTTGCTCCCTCTTTTTTCTTTTTCTATAATTTTTTTGATAAGGAAAAATATTTATATACTATATAAAAAGATCAAGGGATGGATGCATAAAAAGCATCATGCAAAAGGTTAGTTACATCCAAAATGCAAGCTATCCACAAGGTTAGCCACAGCAAAAGCTAAAGTGCAAAACTTCCCTTTATCCCAAAAATAGACAGTCTTGGTGAATTGTCTTTTTTTTTTTTGGTAAGTAATCAAGAAGTATATTAAAAGGACACCAAGGGGATGTCACCCATTTACAAAAGGGGCAAATACAAAAACATTATGCCCTTAAGCTCTCATCCATAATGCAATCGACAAAAGCCAAAAAATTTAAATTTTTGTTACCGCAACGCCCGACACTCCAACTATACAACAACCTCAAAAAATAAAGCTTAAAATCTTGAAACGACACGGCTTTATCGTCAAAGATATGACGATTTCTCTCCTTCCACGTAGCCCCCCAAATAGCCAAAGGCACCATGTTCCAAACTCCAAGGACCCAACTCTTCTTCATCCTTCTCCTCCAAGCTACTACCACATCTCTAACATTAGAAGGTTGAACCCAACTAATCCCCATAAGAGAGAGAGCTAAATCCCAAAGTGCGGAAACCCATCGACAATGTACATGAAGATGATCCACGGTTTCTTCCTCCTCCAAGCACATGAGGAAACCCATCGACAATAGAGAGTCTTGGTGAATTGTCTTTTTAAGCGTTGAAGGGGAGTTTTATCATTCTCAAAGACTCTTCGGTTTCTTTCTCTCCAAATACCCAAAGAATCACACGAGGAAAAGCCAATGCCTTCTTCCTTTTTTACTTTCCTACTAAAGTAACCCTTCCAAGCCAAAACATAGAATTCGAAGAAACCGAAGACGTTCCCAAGCAGCTTAAAGCAAGCTCCCAAAGTGCCCTAGCAAACTGACGGTGGAGCAACAAGTGTTCTACTGATTCTAAATCCCTCTTGTATGTGTATCACTTATTCATCAAGAATATGCCCCCTCCTTTGAAGTTTGTCACATGTCAAAATTTTCCCATGCGATGCTCCCCCCCCCCCCCCCAAAAAAATAAAATAAAGGGAGCCAGATATCTCCAAATTAGCTTGAAAGGGAATCCTCCTTCAAAGAGAATTTGTAAAGACGGATTATTCAAATGTAGGAGTGTCAACTAATATGATTTAATCCTGAAGTTCCCTTTAGAGTCCAAATTCCATGTCTCCTTTTTCCATAATTACTGTTAATTCAGGTCTCTCAGCCCTGCTTTTCTGGGGATCCACCCTGCTGGTTTATTATTCACAGTTTCGCATGGTGAATCTGATAGAGAAATTTAGAGCTTTTGCTTGTGATAAAATATATGGGTCGATTGAGCCCAAGAATTATATTGGATTTTTTTTTGCAAATAAAGGATAAATTCATTGATTAAAAGCCATATAATACTCATAAAAAATATCAAATCCAAATGAATACAGATCTAAAATAACATAATAAATCGCTCATTTAAGAAAACTAATTGCTAACGCAACACAAAGATCACTCGTCTTTCCTCATACACAAAAAAAAGATCACTCGTCTTCACTTACTAGTTGATTCCTGATGCAAAATTTGGAAAGGAGATCCGTAAACCTAGTATAGCTTTCTTGTGAAGGACACCTATTTTCATAGATCGTATCAGGCAAATTTATATCCATTGAAAGCGCGCAGTGCAAGCAATCAACAATTTCATCCCAGATTTGACGAACATGAAACTAGATTTGTTGAAACTCTCCAAAAGGGAGAGAAAGGACCACCCATCCAAAGAGGGGGAGAAATCAACTATCACAAATGGAGAGACTAAATTTAAACCAAGGAAAAACAGTACAAAAAACATGGTAATTGAAAATATAAAGGCTTAGCCCCTTTCAAGTTCAACCACAAGAGATTAGGGTTTCTTTTAGAGAGAAAAGGATTGAGAGAGAGAAGAGGAGGCTAGGGTTTATTCTTGGAAGAAAATATTTTGACACTGACTTTTTTTTTGTTGAGAAAAGTTTATTAGAATCCTTTCAGTCCATTTACTGGAGTAACTGGACCTTGGTCTGGAGTTTGAACTTGTCCCTTTCTGCTGTAGACATCTGTGAGTAAATCGTGGTTTTGATTTGGTTGTCAGATGAATATTGCTTGGTACACACACACACACACACACACACACACACAAAATCCGCTCTCAAGGCCCCATTAATGATGTGGGCCCCCTTCTGCTGGCCGGCCATGGGGAAGAGGGGCAAAAGAGGAAATCTTCAAAGGCCCAATTGCGCTGGTGGAATTTGAACCCTGAGCATCCTTTATGGCAGTTTGAGTCAAATACTAAGACTGTGCTGTCGAAATTCACTGCTTGTTTCTTCATTTCAGGTCTATTGACTACTACTATGAATTTGGCGGGCCGCCATTTGCTCGTGTTCTTGATATAGGATCTTTTTCCAAGATGGGATCTGAGGTACTCCTTTCTTTGTTAAAATTTTGGTGATTTTATGTCTATTAATTGGTGTTTTGTCCATGGGATAACTGGGTGATATGTGCTTTCTTTAAAGTAAGTTGTGGGATAGAAATGCTCTCCTATTCCTCCATTTTCCATTTCTATGGCACCTTTGTCACTATGGGCTGTGTGGTGTACCTGTATTAGTTTCGAGGCGTTCTTTTCTAAATGGTTTGTGGGTTTGGTCAGAGAAAGGGAGGCAAAATTTAAAAATGTGGTCTTAACCATTGCTTCGTATATCTAATTAGATGGTCGAATTTCTGGTGATCGAACTCTTTCTTTTGAGATAGTATAAATGGTTTTTGTTGATTATCTTTGGGTGAAGTGGGTTGAAATAGGTTGAAGTAAGTTAAGGTGGGTTGAAGTAGGTTGAAGTGGGTTGAATTCTTTTTATGTGATAAATTGAACTTGGTTAAAATAGTGGAAGTTGATTAAAATGGGTTGTAGTAGGTTGAAGTGGGTTGAAGTAGGTTGAAGTGGGTTGAGGTTAGTACTTTAGAATCGACTAACGAAAAGAACAGGGCTAAAGTACTTTTCTGAAGTGTTCTCCTTTTTATATAAAACATTATTAAAAGGCACCTTTTTTTTCTGGGGTGTAGAAAGGTGAGCATTGCCCGCGCAAGTGGGACAACACTGGGAGGTTGTCATTGTTGTTGTTGTTGTTGTTGTACAAAGGTGAACATTGTATTGCTAAATCACCAAAAATACATTACATCCATGCCATAGCTCAAGCATATATGAACTTGCACTAATTCAACTTCCTCCAATTAATTTTTTTTTTTGATCAGGAAAAGAATAAATATATATCATTAACAAAAGGCTGGATGCAAAGTTAGCTTCCTACAAAAGGCTATACACATCCCATATGCACAGTATCCACAAAATCTAAGAGATCAAGAGAAGAGTAACAAAAGATTTTTTTAATAAGGAGAAGAGTAACAAAAGATCCCTTTGTCCCAAAAATAGAGAGTCTTGATGAAAAAATTTTTAAAACGTTGAAGTGACATTTCCACACCCTCAAAGACTTTCCTATTTTTTTCACGCCAAATGCTCCAAAAGATTGCATGAGGAAATAATCTAGCATTCTTCTTTTTCGCTTTCTTACCAAAAAAGCCCTCCCATGCATAGAGGTGATCCGAAATAGAATTGGACGTAATCCAAGAAACTCCCAAGCAACTAAAGGCTAGATCCCAAAGAGCTCTTGCAAAAGGGCAATGAGGCAATAAGTGGTTCACCGATTCTGCTGCAGCCTTGCATAACGGGCACCAGTTCACCAAGATCTTACCTCTCTTTTGTGAATTATCGTAAGTCAAAATACTGTCATAGGTATCATCTCAAACAAAAAAAGACACTCTAAATGGAGCTAGAGATTTCCAAATGATCTTCCATAGAAAACACATTCCCCATATTCGATGCAAAGGTGAAGAAGGCACAGAGGCAAGCCTCATATAATAAGACTTCACCGTGAAGCTCCCTTTAGGATTGAGATCCCATCTGACTGAATCAAGAGAGGATTGCCCTATAAGAATCCCATTTAGCTTAATAAGCAAGCTTATAAGGGAGGCGTCATCCACTAAGGCATCACGAATAAAAATAGGTGACCAAATGCACGATCCATTTACATTGTCGCAATATGCAGCCACAATAGCTTCTTTATTCTCCGCAAGAGTATAAAGAGAAGGGAAAAGGTCCCTCAAAGGAGCAACTTCACACCAACGGTCATGCCAAAACAAAATGGTAGAGCCAGCGCCCACCTCAAAAGAAAGGTAAGGAAAAAATCTGCCCCATCCTTTACAAATAAACCTCCAAAGGCTTACTCCATAAGGACCATTTGGTCTAGAGGGAAACAACCCAAGCCCCTTCTCACCATACGTAGTACAAATCACCCTCCTCTAAAGGTTGGTCTTCTCATTCATGAATCTCCATAGCCACTGACCAAGCAAAGCCTCATTAAAGAGCTTCAGGTCTTTGACTCTCAACCCTCTTCCTGACATGGGAAGCTTAACAATATCCCATCTCACCAAATGATTCTTGAAATCAGCACCGAAGGAGCCCCAAAGGAATTTCCTTTGAATGGCTTCCAACTTGGTCGTCGCTGACGTCGGTATCGGAAAAAGAGATAGGAAGTAAGCGGGAATGCTACGAAGGATGCTTCGGATGAGAGTGAGTCTACCACCCTTGGAAAGATAGCTAGCTCTCCATCCAGAGAGCTTTTTCTCAAATCTTCCCATTACTGGCTCCCAGATAGATTTATCTTTGAGTTTTGCTCTAAGAGTGAGACCAAGATAGTAATCCGCTAGCAATTTGATATTATCCACCTGGCCCACGGGCAAAATAGAGCTTTTAGCCAAGTTGACTTGTAGATCAAACACTGCCTCAAACCAAATGAGAATACAATGCAGGTTCACCATCTGCTCACAATCATTGTCACAAAAATGATTGTATCATCAGCAAAGAGAAGATGGGATACATTAATGGTAGTTGCGTTCGTTCGGCCCACTGAAAACCCAGATAGGAGACCTGCTGAAGTGGCTGTAAGCAACATCTTGGTGAAAACCTCCATGACCAACAAAAACCGAAGAGGAGAGATTGGATCCCTTGGCGAAGGCCTCTAGAAGCTGAGAAAAAATCTATAGGAGAACCATTGACAAGTATTGCAAAGGAAGCCGAAGAGACGCATTGTCGAATCGAAGTGATCCACCTCTCCCGAATCCCATTCTACTGAAGACATAAATCAAAAACTCCCAATTGACATGGTCATAGGCCTTTTCAATGTCCAACTTGCAAACAACTCCCGGAATCCCGGATTTGATTCTAGAGTCAATAAGCTCATTTGCAATGAGTACGGTATCCAGAATATGAGTACGGCATCTAGAATCCGACGACCCCCTCAAAAGGCATTCTGATTCTAAGAGATAAGAGACCCTATCACACCTCTCAATCTTTAGGCTAAAACTTTAGAAAGAAGCTTGTAAATGCATCCGACTAAACTGATCGGTCGGTAGTCTTTAATATCCAATTAATACACCCAAACTGTAATTATATCTAAGGCTGATACAATTTCTAACTATATTTAATGGTGGTACAATTTGTAATTATATTTAAGGCTGGTATTATCTAATCTATATATATATATATATATATATATATATATTTTGTGTGTGTGTGTGTGTGTGTGTGTGTGTGTGTGTGTGTATATATATATATATATATATATCAAAAAGAAAGTACCTAAGGAAAATCTATACCTAAATAACAAAATTTTGGAGGTTTGGTTATTCCTAGCATATTTCCAAACCTAAAATAACTTATTACAATCATGAATGTAACACTTTAAATGAAAATTAAGTTAAATTTAGCTTATCATAACTAACACATAAGTAAATGCATATTTTTTGGTTTTCCTCTACTTAGACTATTGTAACATATTAAAAACATAAAAAATAAAAAATAATTTTTTTTAAGAGATTCCAATTAGTAATTAAAATTTCAATAAAAAGCATTTATTGTTATCTTATATTTTTTTTCCCTAAAATATCCATAAAATGAAAAAGAATTACCATTATCATTGATATAAAAAGCAAATTATAATCAATAATGTTTAAAATTGAAGTACTGCATGACTGACTTATGCGTTACATGGGGATTAACTGTAGCTTTGACAAAAAGTATTGAACTCTATAAATTATATTTAGCAAATAACTCCTTGGTAACTCCTAATCTAATGCCAAAACAACTTTTTAATTATTTTTTATCAAAATTAATATCAAAAGTTCTAAAATAATAATATTACTAACAAGTTGCATGCCTTTTGGAATGCTTTTAAAGCAATGTTACTCAAAACAGGATGTAGAAATTATTTGCACCCACAAAAATACAGAAAATATGATAGTACAATTGTTGTAAAGTTTAACCATTAAGTTAATGATAGTCTATTTTTAGTGTAATCAATTAAATTTTACATTGTTAATTGTATGATTAGCTCAAAAAAAAACAGTTGAAATTAGAAATTACTCAAAATTTTCTGTGCATCGCACGGGTACCAAAGGCTAGTTTTTAGATATAGAAATATACTTTGCCGTATATACAGTACACGTGGCTCTGTACCTGTGTCCAATTTTTGGGTATGGATGACGGTGTCTTCAATTATTGCTTATGCCGAGTCAGATGCAAGGATCTGTACCCGTGTCCGGCATGCCGTACCCAAGTCCCGGCAACATAGAAAAGATGAAAGAGCATCTTGGTATTCTTAGTTTATGCCCAACGAAAGGGTACCACCAGAGTTCTTGCATCTTAGTGCTGACCATGTGATACCCAAGCTTCGTGCTGTACGTTCCCTGCAACCAATTTACAGAGTTCAAATCAGTCCTTCTTTCATAAGATCTTATTGAAAGGCACTGTTGCATTAGCCTTTCTTTAATTTTTCCTATTATTCAAAAAAATTGCTTTTCCTATGGCACAAGTGAAAGAGGATATCAGGGATGGGGGCACCTGGCAGTGGCTGTGGAGAGCATTAAGTAGTCATTTAGAGTTTTAGTAATGACTTCGTGTGTATACAAGTATACAACCCGATCCTCACATTCAATCATTTTCTAAAGGTTTCCATGACCGTTTCACTTAATTTCCTTTACAGTTTACACAAGCAATATACGAAACCTTTTGTTTCGTATATAAGAAAAATTATTAATGTTTTCCATTTTCCTACCTGAGGGGAAAAATCTGAAATAACTGAACTTTTGGTATGTCTGTATTGTTACGCCTTATGCCCTTATCATGTTTTTGGACATCGAACCTTCACGTCTTTTTCTAAGATGGCCTATCTCCTTCAGTTGATGCATAGTAGTATTCAACTGCTATTCTTGTTTTCCATCGGGTTAATGCTCTACGTCCCCTGTGTTTGTGGTCTCTAACAGATGGCAGGGCATTTACGGGATGTTGTTTGGACATCTTATCGTATCCTTCTGCTGGACCCAGTATACTTTTCAACTCGTTGGAATTGGTGCTGCTTCTTGGATCTTTTGCATCAGTCTGGAAATTTTGAGTCTTCTTTTGAAATCGGGCTGGCTAGAGATATAAGATGGTGTGGAGTGCAGATAGTGTGTGCTCTTCTGAGGTTGCCAAACAGAATAGTTGGCAGCTTTGGTATACAGCCTGCAGAGGTGCTAACATGTTTGCTGCGGTTAGTTCTTGTTATCTTAGCTATTCTTATACTCGTTCTCTGTGCAAACAGAAAAAAGGTGATTATTAACTTTCTGGATCGAAGTCTGATGATCAACTTGCTATTATTTTTGTTTTATGATAGGTGGTCTGAGTTCTGTTGGGACGTATCAGCAGAAAAGGCCGGCTGGTTTGCTATAAGAACAAAATCTGCGGGCTATCTAGATGAAGACAATGGGGTAGACTTTATGGCATTTGATGCAATGAAGCTTCTTGAGTGTGAGCGACCAAAACGTTGTGGAACACAATTTAATAGGTAAGTTGTCAATTTACTTCAAATCCACGCCACGGGAGTCCAACTAGGTGAGGTAGTTTGTTAGATCCTAGATTTAAAAACCGTTGACTGCCCTTAGTCCATAGAAATGAGATAGACAGTGTAGAGACGTGTTTTGCTTCAGTCCACTGTGATCTATGCTTAAAAAACAGCCTAAAATTAGCATTTTCACTATCGCAGAAGTGGATACAAGTTTGCAAGTTGCTTATGCAAGAAAAAAAAAGCCAGTGGGAAATTGCAAGTGTCGACTGGCAATTCTAGCATTACAAATTGTGAAGCATGGACAATGACACAAAACACGGAGACATGTACACGGACATGTCATAGAAAGGATTTTTTTTTTAAAAAAAATGCAAGATGTAATATTCTTGGTGGACAGCGCAAAATATCAGCCATTATACATTTATCATCCATAAATGGGGTTGCATGCATTTGGAGGCAAACAGTTCAAGTTGTCCATGGTAATGTGTGCTAAAAAAGTTGGTTAACATGAATAATAAAAATTTTTGCAGTTAAACCACAAGCTTTTTGCAGTTAAAGGAAAACTTTATCAACACCTTTTTTTTTTGGGGCAGGGGGACAACAAGAAGATTTTCTTTTCCTCTTTTGATGTGGCTGAGTGCGTGGATAGTTTGTATTTTGGTTGTATATAGTCTTTTGTAGGATGTTAGCAATGCATCCAAACTTTTGACCTCCGTTTATTAATATATTACTTTTTCCTTTTCAAAAAAAAAAAAAGCAAAACATTTGTACTATGTTTTGTTTTGTGGAAGTGGATTGGCTCTAAGTAGAAAAAGAAAACACAAGAATGAGAACAATGCCTCCTTTGTGTGGATTTCGCTAAACCAGGTCTGAGAGATATAGATGTAGGTTGCCTTATCCTTGAAAATAGGGGTTGCCAAAAAGGGGGGTTTCCAGGAGAGCGCTTAAAAAATTTGGAGGAAAAAAAATAGGGGAGTAAAAAAGATCTTGAAAATAAATTAGAAATGGTTGGAGAAGGAAATAAATATATAAATAGTTATACAAATGCAATGGTGGACAATGCACAAACAAAGATACTTTGGATGCGATGAAGTTGAATGAGATGGTACTATGAGAAGTTAAATCATGTGAAGTAGAGATAACTTGTTATGGGTTTGCGAGGTGGATATCGAGGAAATAACTATCCAACAATAATGACACTAGTGCAAGTGCTTGGAGATTCAATGGAGATAGCCTTGCTTTTGCAAGTTGAGAGGTTGATTTGAGAGTTCCCAATTTTTTTTGGTGACCTCCCACCCACGGATTTCATGGATTCAAAATGTAGCCGTTCCTTGACGAGCATCGGAAAGGTTTTGGAGTTAGGTGAACTGAGTTTTCACCCTGTGAGAACTGCGATATGAAACGCGATTGTCGCATTAGAGTGATTTTGACCTAACGCGATTGAAATCAGGTTTTGAATCCTTGCACGGATACTTGAGTGGCTATCCATGCAAACTAGACCTAAAAGCGCATGTCCTAGGTAGAAGCTAAAAAAAAAATTCACTAATGGCCGAATGGAAATGAAGAGGATAACAAAAGTAAACACAGTAACAACAACTCCCATTGTGGGTTCTGCTTTTGCGGGATCTGAGGAAATGGAGATGTAGGCAGCCTTATCCCTATGCACATGACTGCACATAGAGAGATTGGTTCCAATAGACCCACATAAAAGAATGACAAAAGTAAATGTTTAATAAAAATTACGTGACGATGTCCTTCCCAAATTTCAAGCTCTGCTTTTAAAGGAATTTGTATAATTAGAGTCAAGTGCTTAATTGTGTAAAATTGTGACTTTTTCTCTTTGGGCCTGGTAGATAATATTATGCACAAGAGTTTGAGGGCACGAAGCTCTTGTAATTATCCTTTTTGTACAAGGGTGACATTTCCTAGGTGTCTCTTTTATGTAGACCTGGCAAATGGGTCATTCGATTCGGGGTACGGGTTGGGTAAAGTTCGGGTTGGGTCATGTTCGGGTTAAGTGACATTTCGGGTCGCTTCGGTTTGGGTCGGGTTGATTTCGGGTCAATCAATGTTTGATCAAATACGTTCATCATGCTAAAACAAGCAACTTTGTAGAAAATTTCGGGTCGGGTATGGTTCGGTTCGGGTCAATTCGGGTTTCGAGTCCACATTTGGGTGAGCATATTTCAGGTGTCGGGTCGGGTATGGGTCTGGATCGTTCGGTTCGGATTTTGAGTCTTGGGTCAGTTTTGTCAGCTCTATTTTTATGTTCTTTTTGTTTACTCATTGAAGCAAAGGAAAAGTCAAGGAACTTTTCCTCTTGCCTTGACTATTCTCATGGTGATTGAACTTACCCCCCCTCCTAAAAGAAGTAATAGTTGATCATGTTTTCCATGCAACTCTTAGTTACTTGTCATGCAAATATCTAGTAAGAAATATGAGAATTTAGAAATCATTTGAATAAAATAACCATTTCTATCAGTAGTATTACTTTGTTTAAAGTTGGTTAGTCATCAAAGAAATTTTTTTTGCTTTGTTTAAAATATGCAAATTATTGGACTTGTTTTTGATTTTGTAGATAGTATTATGCATTAGAGCTTGAGGGTGTGATTATTTTTGTAATTTCTGCCTTTGTACATGAGTGACATCCTCTAAACCTTTTTAAATACAGATTTTGATATTTAATTACCCGTTAAAAAAAAATCCTTTGCCTCACTGGTATCAAGCATCTTTTTTTTTTTTTTTGATAAGTAATCAAAAGTTGTGTTAAGAAGACACCAAGGGGATGTCGCCTATATACAAAAGGAGGCCATTACAAAATACCCTCATGCCCTCAGGTCTCTACAGTAATTTTGTCAATAAAATCCAAAAAGGTCAACTTTGTACCATGAATGAGAACTTGACTCCAACTATGCAAAGTTCTCAAGAAATAAAGTTTGAAATCATCAATAGCCCTAGCCTTGTCCTCAAGACGCCGGCCATTCCTTTCCTTCCAAGTGCTCTACCAAACAGCCAAAGGCATCAACTTCCATACACCTAGGACCCAACTCTTCTTTAACCTTCTTCTCCATGCCTCCAAAACATTTCTTATGTTTGAGGTTGCACCCAAGTAACTTCCATCAAAGAAAGAGACAAATGCCACAAAGGGGAGGCCCACTGACAATGGACAAAAAGGTGGTCTACTGACTCCTCGCTAAAACACATTGGACACCTACTGGCCAACTTGAAGTTCTTCCTTTTGAGCATGTCCTCCGTTGGAACCTTTTTTTGTATGGCTGCCAAACAAGAATGCATGCTTTGGTAAGAGCTTTAGACCTCCAAATCGCTCGGCTGGGAAATCAGGGGTAGACAACCCTTTGTACATTTCTCTGCAATAACTTTTGACACTGAATTGTCCACTAGAGTCATGAGGCCAAAGAATTTCGTCATCACCCTCATAGGAGACCTTCATAAGACATAGCACACCCTCTTCTTCGCAATCATTCGTGCTTCTCAAGAAAGTAATATTCTAGGGGTACTAATTGCCATTCTAAGAGACGGCTTCATGCACTGTTGCTTCTTTCAATCAAGCCATCCTACAAAGATCCGGGAATTGAAACTTAAGATGTTGATCATCACACAACACATCATGCCAAAACAAGATCCTTGACCCATTTTTCACCCTATAATGCTCAAGAGAGCGAACATGGTGGACGTCACTCATAAATCATAAGAGATTTCCTGCAGCCCGCCCCATGACTGTAAGAGCTCTTCTTACTCCCCGGCCAGAATTGTCCAACCCATACTTCGTTTCGAACACATTTCTCCACATAATTTCGTCTTCCTTGATGAAACTCCAAAGCCATTTAGCATTGAGAGCTTTATTCTTATCGCGGGGATGTCTAATGCCATGGCCACCCTCATGTGCAAGGTGGGAAACATCGTCCCAATTGACCTATGAAAACTATTGTTTGAGTCACTGCTGGACCAAAGGAAATCCCTCATGATTTTCTCTAATTGGTTGGCAATGCTAGCTGGCATGGTAAATAAAGACATGAAGTAAATACGCACACTAGATACGGTGCTTTGCAGTAATGTTAGTCTACCCCCTCTAGAGAGCAGCTTAGATTTCCACCCAGCTTGTATCTTGTGGAACCTTTCCGCAATTGGTTTCCACATGGCTTTGCATTTGTAAGGAGCTCCTAGCAGAAGGCCAAGATAAGAGGATCGAAGATACTCCACCCCACAACCAAAGAAATGTGCAAGGTGAGAAAGCTGTGACACCTTGAGCTGGTGAAAAGTCCGGTTGCTTCACCGTTGACTAGCACAGAGATGCGAATGTTAGAGACACAAAAGAAAATCCATCTCCTCCACCTACTGGTGAAGCCCATTTTTTCAAGAGAAAGCATAAGAAAATCCCAAGAAACATGGTCATAAGCCTTCTCAATGTCAAGCTTGCAATGAAATTAGATTTGATACTGATTTGATTTGATACAGGAGTCGATATGCTCATTAGCTATCAACGTTGCATCCAAAATTTGATGACCTTGAATAAAAGTATGCTGATTCGAGCTTACAATTTTGCCAACAACTTTCCTCAACCTAGAAGCGAGGACTTTGGCTAGAATTTTGTACACTCTCCTCACAAGGCTAATAGGCCTAAACTTCTTAATGTCGTTTGCACCCGCCACTTTGTCAAGCAAACCAATAATAGTGGCATTCAAGCTTTTCTTGAAAGCACATCTCTCATGAAAAGCAGCAAAGAAACCCATGATGTCCTCTTTAACAACATTCCAACAATGCTCGAAGAAAGCAATATTGAAGCCACTGGAGCTTTCTCTTTCCCTAAGTTGCTGATGGAGTGCTGCACTTCCTCCTCTGAAAAACCCATTCCAAGATCCAAGGCGTCATCAACATTGATGGAATCGTAAGAAATGTCATCCAGGAGAGGCCTTAATGGATGCTCTTCATGATAAAGACTTTCATAGTAATGAAGAATAGCACCTTTCACAGTGGAATCCTCATCGAAAATCAAATCATCCACTTTGATTCTAAGAATGGCAGTGAATTTTCTCCTGGAGTTAGCCACTCTATGAAAAAATTTGGTCTTGCTGTCACCAAACTTGATCCAATGTTTATGGGCTCGTTGCCTCCAAAAGATGTCCATCCTCCAAAGCACCACAGAGAGCTCTTTCTTCACCTCAACTCTTTGGACTCTATCTGCACGAGTAATGGAAAATTGTTTCTCCTTTTCGTCTAAGAGTTTGATCTTCTCCACCAAAGTAGCCATCTTGCTTTCTAAGTGCCCCCAAAACATCTTTGTTCCAATCTTTCAACAAAATTCAGTTTCTTAGCCAAAATGAAACTAGGGGATCCGGAAATATTAAGCTCAGCCCACCAACATTGCACAAGCTCGGAAAAACCTGCTACCTCAAGCCACACACTTTCAAATTTAAAAGGCCTTCTGGGAGCAGGAATATCACCAGCATATAGAAGAATAGGAACATGATCAGACGTAATCATGGGAAGGGCAACTTGATGGACCCCCCCCCCCCACTGAAAATTATCCTCCCAATCAACCGATTAGATGAATCTATCAATTCAAGACAAGACTGGAACTCCATCATGGCCAGACCAAGTAAAGTGTGCACCTTCTAGATGTGGAACAATAAGATTACAAGAATTAACGAGTGCAGAGAACTCACCCATAGTCGAAGTCAATCTTCCTCCGGAGGATCTCTTGGAATGGAACCTAACCACTGGTATCAAACATCTTGTAGTCCATCGGATAAAAGCATTGGGATAGCTGCGTTCTATTTCTTTCAGTGGTTGCAAACAAATGTGATCTCTTTGTAGTACCTTTTGTCTGACAGTTAAGCTTTTATCCAAACGTCTGCGACATTTGTTTTCAACAGGAGTGTTTGATCTTGATCTTTGTCTGTTATAAGTTAAGCTAATCTTTATCTTGTTTTAACTTCTGGACTGAGATCAGGGATGACAACCCTTTCCTCTTGACATCTTCAACCAAAAAGAGTTTTGAGAGGGTAGTCTTAGCAGTGAATCAGAGATGGCCAATTCTTTTGCATGGTCCACCTGGTTCTGGGAAAACCGCATTGATTAACAAGTTAGCTCAGGAAAGTGGAAACCAAGGTAGGACTTATTCTGCTTCGTTGCCATTGTTATGGTTTAATTACTTTCGGTATTTGTTCTCTGGAGGTTTATGTTTTCTTCTGATCTGCTTCGAGTGGGGTCTCACTTCGTGTACTTCTTATTGGTACTTGTTTTCTTCCTTACCGAAACTTCTATTTTCCATGTCAGTTTTCTGTCTAAACCTTCTTTGGGTTGGTTTTTATCTAGTCCAGCATCTTTTTGTGTGTGTGTGTTTTGGCAAGTATTTCTGCTTGTGCTTTTTTACATGCCTGTTGCTCACCTCACTATATTTTGCATCTCTTGTGCTAGTTCTCTCCATACACTTGGATGAGCAAATTGATGGGAAGACATTAGTTGGAAGTTATGTCTGCACAGAGCAGCCTGGCGAGTTCCGGTGGCAACCAGGTCCTCTGACTCAGGTTGTTTCAATTTTAATGTGTTATATCCTTTGTATAAGCCTGATGTCATTATTGTTCTATTTCTGTATGTAGTTATTTGCTTAGAACTGACAGCTCCTTTTTACAGGCTGTTAAAAATGGTTTCTGGGTTGTCTTCGAGAATATAGACCAAGCAGCTTCAGATGTTCAGTCAATCTTATTGCCTCTTCTTGAGGGTGGAAGTTCTTTTATGACTGGTTATGGAGAGGTAATTTTTGTTGCTGCTTCAGATCCATGCAAAAAATGAGAGGTGATATAGATTTGTTGTGGCATTTGGATACATGTTTAAACCCTCTTTCTGTGCTGTAGTAGCAAATACGATTGGAGAATAATGTTTATTGGTCTCATTGTATGGCTCTTGAGACGTTAAGCTTCTGTGTTCATATACACATATATACACCTTATATAATGCATTTGGAATTGTGGAATTTAATATTCTGGGATTTTGTAAGGTAAGTCTTCGCTGTCAGTCAACGTTTGTTCTCCTTGAAAGGTGCATACATATTGATGAGTTTGATATTAATGAATCTTGTTTGCCCTGTTTTGAGTTACTCCTCCTTTTGGTAACATGCTTGGGTGAGTTTCGTACATATCCACTTATTGTGATGACTGAACATGAGCACAAAGTCTAATAATTGCTCTCCGGACGTTCAGCGGGCGATGTGAACTCGCCGCAGCTTGGTCAATGTTTAGTATTTGGCACCTGTCTAGTAAAACAAGACTACTGTTCATGTTTGCTCCAACTGACTCAGATACATATCCTTGCTGAGGATTGAAATTCTTTCAGGCTATAAGAGTAGCAAGAGGTTTCCGGCTATTTTCAACAATGTCAACTTCCAAGGTTGATATTTCTCATCGCTTTGAAGGTTTGTATTGGGGCTTCTACTCAACGGTCGTCTCTATTGTTTGCTCTGCAAATGCATTCTCTTGCTTTTTTTTAAATAAAAAGTTCTGTGCATCTTGCCTTCCCTGGTAATGGTGGGATCCCCATTATGTGGTTCATGATTATGATGGTGTTATTGCTTAGATGATGTACTGCATTCTTAAGGGGGGAGCTTGTTATCATTGTTCTTAAAACTGTTTCTGATACATCTCTATAATCCAATTTTTACTGACCCTAAATTGATGGTTAGTTTCCTTATTTTCCTGGCTAGCATTCCTTTCAGTTTTAGGGGGTATTTCTTGTAGCTTTGTTTCTTTCTTCCTTCAGACATGCGTTCTGTAGAAATGAAGCTATCTTGGACTTCAGCTGCCATTTGACATTTCTCTTAAAGATAGTGGCTTAAACAACATAAATTTCATCAATGACATTGATACCTCATTTTGGTCATCTGAGGGCGAAAGATCTTACATTCTCATCTCAATGAAGAAGCATATAGAGGCACAATTTTTTTTTCTTATTTTTTAAAGGAGGAAAAAATTGTATTGGATTGTTTGCCTAAATAAGCCCATCACGAAATGTTAATTTTGGATACTGTGAATTTGACTATGTTCTTGATGGGATATCTAATATTGATTCAATAAGAGAAATGTCACTGCTTTGTGATAGTTTTGATTTTCTATTACATAGCCTGCTGTAATATACTGTCATAATGATGTACTCTGCACTTTTTGTAGTTAATTTAGAAGGTGTTTTTAGCCTTTCCAGTGAGTTCGTATTTACACATTGTCATTCAAAAACTCCGTTGTCCTTCTGGTAGGTAAAAGCACTCTTTCTGCTCTTTGGAGGCGGGTGATGATCACCCCAGCAACAAGCAGTGAGTTGGTGAGTATAGTGACTACATGGTATCCGGACTTGGAGCCCATTTCTGGGAACCTCATAGGTAATCTTCGATCTAAGGCGTTGATCTTTGCGTCTTCTTAGGGGTGAGTATCTTCAAGTATTATCCCTTTGGCCTTGCAGGAACCTTCGAAAGGCTTGGTGGAATCTCCGAATCATTTGCGTCTGGTAATGCCAATTCTAGCTGTAGGTTCTCGCTAAGGTATGTAACTGGCGTCAAGCTTTGTATCAGGTTATCTATCCTGTACCATGTCAGGGTCAAACATTTTATCATGTTGATCTATACCATTCTGCAAAATCCTTGCCTTCTGTTGTAACTTCTGTTGTTTTCTCAATGATAGGGATCTTCTAAAATGGTGTAAAAGAATAGCTGGTTCAGGCTTCAGCTTCGGTGCTGATGGTCTGTCAGCTGACATGCGCTGTAGGATCTATCTGGAGGTCTGGTGCTTTTGCTCTATCCTAACCCAATTTGAATTATTTTTCCAGTTATAATCAGTGCTCTAGCTTAATAGCGTGCATTTTGATTACAGGCTGTGGATATATTTGCAGCCTCTGCTTGTTCTCCTGCAAATCGGATGAGCATAATCAGAAACATTGCAAAATGGTGGGCGGTGCCTGTTCCAGAGTCAGAGACCATACATAGTCTTAATAAACCTGTACTTCAGGTTACTTTTGTTTTGATGACTTGCATGTTAAGTTATCTTGCCACTTGCGTCATGTAATTTACCATATCTGACTTAAATAACCAGGATTTACCCGGAACTGTACAAATTGGTAGAGTGAATCTGCAACGAGGTGAAGATGCTGTAAGTTGAGGATATCTTTTTAGATATGTTTGACTGTTCATATCTATTGTGTCAGTTATTTTATATTTTGTTTTTTACTGAGTTGCTTTGGTCTTCCAATGCTTCCCTGCAGTTCCACCTTGAAAAGAGACCCTTTGTGCAAATTCGCAGTTCTTTTCATGTGTTGGAGAGAATAGCTTGCTCTGTCAAATGGAATGAGCCTGTCCTTCTGGTTGGTGAAACTGGTACAGGAAAGACTACGCTGGTGCAGAACCTGGCACTAAGACTTGGTCAAAAGCTAACTGTTTTGGTATCCCCACTTGTACTCTTTTGTGCTATTTCATGTTTATTTTTGTCAAACAAAGGCTAATTTTACTCAGATATGATGCATTGGGATATTTATGTGGCTTATTCCATGATTTGTCCCATTTCTTATATGGTATATTGTGTGATGATGCTTCAGAATTTAAGCCAGCAGAGTGATATTGCGGACCTGTTGGGTGGTTTTAAACCGATGGATCCTCAACACATATGCGTGCCACTTTACAGGGAGTTTGAAAACCTATTCTCAAGCACATTCTCTTTGAAGGTATTGGTAACTGTCAACTTGTTTATCTGTCTCACTTTTAGCCTGGCTTGACATACTATTCTCTTTTAATACTCAGGACAACGAGAATTTTCTAGCTCGTTTGAAAAAACTTGTGAGTAACAAGAATTGGACTACATTATTGATTGGGTTTCAGAAGGGTGCACGGAAAGTGATTGAAATAGGTGAGTCTGGTCCTGGAACTAAGCGAAAGAGGCCTTTGGAAGAAAAAGTTCTTGTGCTGTGGGAAAATTTTTCTCAGAAAGTTGAGATAGCCCGGAGACAGATTGCTACCTCATTGGGAATGATATTTTCATTTGTTGAAGGAGCCTTTGTTACAGCACTTAGAAATGGCGAGTGGATCTTGCTTGATGAGGTTAATCTGGCTCCTCCAGAGACACTGCAAAGAATTATTGGTGTCCTTGATGGGGAGAGCGGCTCACTATGTTTAGCTGAAAATGGGGTTGTTGTGGATAGACATCCTAACTTTCGCATGTTTGCCTGCATGAACCCTGCAACTGATGCTGGAAAGCGGGATTTGCCATACATGCTGCGGAGTAGGTTTACAGAGTACTTTGTGGATGATGTTTTGGAAGATGAGGACTTGGCCCTATTTGTTAGCCAGTTTCTCGGTGATAATCGAACTGACAGAGATTTAGTAAAGAAAATAGTGCGTTTCTATAAGGTTGCTAAGAAAGAATCTGAGGAAAGACTGCAGGACGGAGCCAACCAGAAGCCACAGTATAGTTTGAGGTCTCTTTACCGTGCTTTGGAATACATACGGAAAGCAAGGAACTTCGGTTTTCGGAGAGCATTGTATGATGGATTTTGTATGTTCTTCATGACTTTGTTGGATGATCGCAGTGCTGAATTGATGAAGCAAAATATAGTGTCATATCTGCTTGGAGGGGATAAACAACTACCGCCTCCTGTACCTGTAGATCGACTATTGGACATCAAAGAAAGACCAGGATCTGAACAATTTTTGAGAGACTATGTAATAACCAAAAGTGTTGAGGAGCACATAATGACCTTGGCACGAGCAGCATTTATTAAGAGATATCCTGTTCTGTTGCAGGGGCCTACATCTAGTGGGAAGACTAGTCTTGTGCAGTATCTTGCTGCGAAGACAGGTCATGAATTTGTGCGCATAAATAATCATGAACATACTGATCTTCAGGAATATTTGGGCTCCTATATCACTGATGCCACCGGTAGACTTGTATTTCATGAAGGTGTCTTGGTTAAGGCTGTTCGCAATGGACACTGGATTGTCTTGGATGAACTTAATCTGGCACCTTCTGATGTCTTGGAAGCATTAAATCGATTGCTAGATGATAACAGAGAACTTTTTGTGCCTGAATTGCGTGAAACTGTGCGTGCTCATCCAGACTTTATGCTGTTTGCAACTCAGAATCCTCCTACATTCTACGGTGGACGTAAAATGCTTTCTCGTGCATTTCGTAACCGGTTTGTTGAGATACATGTTGATGAAATCCCTGAGCATGAGTTGACTGAAATCTTGGAGCGAAAATGCCAAATACCTCGTAGTTATGCCAAAAAAATGATCGAAGTGATGAAGGAACTACAGCTGCGCAGGCAGAACAGCAAAGTCTTTGCTGGCAAACATGGATTTATAACTCCAAGGGATTTGTTCCGATGGGCTAATCGTTTTAGGAAAGATGGGAGATCATATGAAGACCTGGCCAAAGATGGATATTTTCTTTTGGCAGAGAGGCTTAGAGATGACAATGAGAAGAATATCGTGCAGGAAGTTTTGGAGAAGCATCTTCGTGTGAGGCTTAAGACAGATGAGCTGTACAAGCAGGTGCTCTCCCTAATCCCTGAGAGCATTCATGTCCAATTGTCAAACTCTTTCCATATTATTGTTTTCTAATTTGTGCTTGTTGCTTTTTCTAGCAATTTTACATTAGTTTCAGTTCTTTATGCAAGTTTCTATTTAAGATTTCACTGATTAATATGTGCTTCTCATTACTCGTGGATGAGTTGTTTGGCGTCCAAATGCACGTGTTTTGGCTAATAGAAAAGCCTTAAAGATGGGTTGTCACGTTGGTGATTTTTTTTAGAAAGAATGAGGATTGTCTGAGATTTGATAGATATGTATGTGATACTAGTATCTCTCTCTGCTGTGCCGTTCTATTGCAAACTTTGGTCATTGGTTGCCAATTTCGTACTTGGGTAACTAGAAAGAATGGGTTGCTGTGATATGCTGCCCATCAATCTATGATTGCGAAAGTAGAAGGAATTACTGTCCTAGTCAGATAGGTTGTTTTTAGCTTTTTATCTATATATTATTGTGGCCTTTGATGTCAACTGCTTCATTTACTTGCCTTGCAAAGACTGCTTTTGATTTTCTTGTCCAAGTTCTTGTTTTGTCCAAATATTTTTCTTTAAAAACCGCTGTACGAAAAATTTTAGGGTTGGTCTTTGGTAGTCTTCTGTGTTCACTTCTGTTCGCTTTGTGTTTTTCATGATTATCTTCTGATCCGCTTGTTTCTTTTGGGTTGATGATGATTTCCAAGAATCTGTTTCTGTCTTTAGGCTCTTGGTACCTTCTTTTTGTTGAAGGTGGAGCATTTCTTAAAAATGGACTGCAATATGAATTGATTCACCCAGATCTCTGAAGACATTGTTTTTGCATACTGGCTATATAGTCGAATATATGTTGACATATGACTCAGCCAGAGGTGTTGAGTATAGTATTTATCTCTCAGATTGAGGGAAGGTCCTTGTTTGTGTTTGAGGGATTCAATTTCAAATCGTTGCTATGAGGTTGTATAATTCTCTTGTTTTTCTCCAGCCCAACAATGACTGCCCTAGTTGATTTTCAGAATATTATAAAGTATATTATGTATTTCTATTGGGAGTTATCACATTGTATTAGACATGTTGATTGAAGTGATTAGTTGTACGCAAAGTATAGTCGAAAAGTTTTGTTAATAAACTATGGAAAGTTTCTCCAAGTAATATGATGCAAATGGTCATGCAGTTGCTACAGGGTTGTTATGTTGTATGTGATTGGTTATTCTATGGTGGAAGTTGGGTCCTTCGAAGGGCTACCCGAAAGTTTGGCAGCGAAACTGTATTTTAGTCTAGAGGTATTGTTTTGACGAAGACAATGAAATTTTCCAATAGATTCATCAACACTGTTGAAAAGTGGGAGTGTTGTTTGCTATTGAGATTCATTGATGCAATTGCAAAGTTTTTGTTTTGCATATTGCGAGGAGTTGTATCTGAAATGGCTTAATTTATGCCGTTTCCTTCATTTATTATGCAGGGGCCTGATGAAATGGACTTCTTTCCTGAGAAATTTGGAAAGTAAGTAATGCACTGTCACTTCTTTTGTTTATGGACAGAACATTCAGGTTAGTGTTTCTCTCTAATTTGTTTCTCATTCAATTTGTAACTAAATTTTTGTTCGCTGCAGTATTGTTTGGACTAAAAGTATGCAGAGGCTGTATTTCCTTGTTGAGCGGTGTTATCAGCTGAAGGAGCCTGTACTGCTTGTGGGCGAGACAGGTGGTGGAAAGACAACAGTTTGCCAGTTATTGAGTACGGCTTTAAATGCCAGATTGCACATTTTAAATTGTCACCAGTACACAGAAACATCAGATTTTATTGGTGTAGGTTGTCCGTTTCATTTCGTTAATGTTTCTGGATTTCAGTTTGTTGATTTAGATGTTCATTAGAGTCCTGCTGATGTAATTATGATGAATTGTAATAGGGATTCTATCCTGTTCGTGAGAGGTCAAGAATAGCATCTGATTTCAAGGATTTGATTGATGAACTTTTGTCCTCAAGGGCTATCATTTGTTACCCGGAAGTTATTGTATGTTTTCTTGGCAATCTTGGGCTGCATCCATTACATGAATAATTGGTCATCTGCTTATATTGCAGTGTTAATCTTTCTTGTTGCAGAAAATTTCCTCAGATATTAGCAAAGCTCCATCTATTCTTGATCGGCTTGCAGAAGTCTTGGATAGGTATAAACAAGGTCTGATCCCACATTCCGATGTAACTGCACAAGATCTTGCTGCATTTGAGAAAGTGAAAGGGGAGCTCTATGAGCTGTATCAGAAGTGGCAAACAATCTTCATATGGCAAGATGGACCACTTGTGCAAGCTATGAAGAAGGGTGACTTATTTCTTGTGGACGAAATCTCTTTGGCTGATGATAGTGTGCTGGAAAGATTGAACAGTGTGCTTGAGCCAGACAGGAAATTGGTGAGTATTGTATTATGTGCTCTCTTTGTGTTTGTGTGTGGGTTGGTGCTTTTTTTTTGGGGAGGGGGGATTGTGTGTGAGTTTGTTCGTGCGTGTGGCTGGATTATCTTCTGGATATTGTTTAAGTTTTGAATTGAACCCTGAATTGTTTGAAGCTAATCATTGGAGAAGCCATCTGAATGGCAAAATTCATGCTCTCTAGCTCTACTTGGTCATATTATCTATGAAATTGTAAAAAGTCAAGCTTCATCAGCAATCGATCACTTGATCTTGACAGGTTGTTTAACTTATATGGATTATATGTTATATATGTAAAACGTGTCTTGGTAATTATATGTTATATATGTAATGAATACGAAATCAGGAAAATAAGTCACTGTGTGCATATGTGATATAACTTCTTCAGGATGGTTGTCTGATTAGATATTTGGTATCTCATTCATATTACTGCCTTTACTGCAGCACTAGTTGATATTCAGTATCATTAATTGCTTCTTAGTTGAGTCCATCCAGCACCGATAATAATGATACATCATGAGCATGTTGCTGAGGGATTGTCAGCATTGTTGCTTATATTATGCGTGTGTGAACAAGTTATCCAATTCATGCAATTCATAGCTCTCATAATTGGACATTGGAAATCTGGAGTTTGAGAAATATGATTACTTGTCATAAATCTTACGATAACTTGTTTATAATCTTGTATAGTGAAGTCTGTCAGCAATTATTGGCTTTTTGCAGTCTTTGGCTGAGAAGGGAGGACTTGATTTAGAGATTATCACAGCAAATGATGAATTTTTTCTTCTTGCAACAATGAATCCTGGGGGTGATTATGGTAAAAAAGAGCTATCTCCAGCACTTCGCAATAGGTTCACTGAGGTATGGGTTCCATCTGTATGTGACCCTGTTGAACTGAGAGGAATTGCTAAAAGGTATGCTGAATGATTTGAGTTGCATGTGAAGAATCATATTTTCATATTCTTTGCTTGACCTTTTAACTTGACTTTCTTTCATTACTCTGCTCAGGTTTCTTAATCCTGAGCTCCATAATTTTGTGGACCCTCTTGTGAATTTCTGGGAGGTATGACTCTCAGTCAATGTCAATGGTCAATTTCCTTTTAGTAGTGATTAGATGTTAGCCAAGTGGGCTGCCATTCTTCCCATTCTTAGATTCTTGCTGATAGATGTGCTAATTTGGGAACAAGGATCAATACATGTTTGAATCTTGATGTTTTGTGCTGAAAGAGGATAATAAAGTTTAACATTGGTGCATCAATATTTTGTTGAACATAGCTGCATAAGCATGCTAGTTTGGCGAGAAGTAAAATGTCAGTCTACTTGTCTTGTCCGCATGCCGGCTGTATCCAATATTTAAATATAGTGATTCTGTACTGTAAACTCATGCCTACTGAATTTCATCTTGAATCATGTAATTTTTTCTGTCATGGATTCTTTCTGTGCAATGCTTTTGTTCTTTACTGGGATTCTTATTTGGTTGGGTTTGTTATCCTGCAGTGGTTCAATCAGCTTCAAACAGGCAGAATCCTAACTGTGAGGGACCTTCTTGCATGGTTGGACTTTGTTACAAAGACATACAAGAGCTTCGAGCCTAATTTTGCATTCTTGCATGGGGCATTCCTTGTTTTGCTGGATGGAATAAGCTTGGGTATGACTTCTCTTCCGTTATGCAGCTTTATCGTGGCCCTAATGGTTGATATCTCTGTCCCTTTTGGTTTACCCTTCTTTGATAGCGAATGGATACACTAAGTTTGACTTGTTAGGGCTTCCTTTGTGCTCCTTTTCATTGGGTTTTCTCTTTCACGTGCTTGTCTTTCTCACTTGCTAGTCTGCATTCTGTCGTTCATGTCAGCATGTTTGTGACAGAAAGGCTGCAATAAAAAAAAATCAAGGCAGCTTGAAGTGCTCCTGATGATTTCTTTTTTTGTTTTGGGGGGGGGGGGGGTGGGGGAGGTGGAATTATTTTGGGGATGGGGTTTCACATATCCTTATCACTGAAATCGCATGTATGTTTTTTTTTCCCCTCTGGAATGCCAGGCATGCCACTGTGAGGCATTTTTCCTTAATCAACTTTCATCAGTACCTGAAAAGGATTGCCTAAAGTTCAGCTTTTGTCTGTCCGAAATGTGACGAGTACATTTCTGAATGCAAAATATTTCTGGATTGACATTTTCTTCATAGCAAGTGTCAATGTGGTTAACAGATGTACTTGGAAGTATTTGGTGAGTAAAGAGCTGGCTTTGGTGATTGCAATGTTAGTTTCTTTAAGCGCCAGCAAGGTTAACTTTTCTATAGCAGCCCTTTTACTTGACTAGTCTTGAAGCTATCAAGTTCATGATCAGACATGGCTTTATAAAACTCTTTTTAACCATCACCATCTCAATGACCATAATATGATGCTCAAGTTGGAAGCCATTCAAAGGAAATTTCTTTGGGGTTCCTTCGGTGCTGATTTCAAGTATCATTTAGTGAGATGGAATATTGTTAAGCTTCCCATGTCAGAAGGAGGGTTGGGAGTCAGAGACCTGAAGCTCTTTAATGAGGCTTTGCTTGGTAAGTGGCTGTGGAGATTCATGAATGAGAAGACCAACCTTTGGAGGAGGGTGATTTGTACTAAGTATGGTGAGGAGGGGCGTGGGTGGTTTCCCTCTAGACCAAATGGTCCTTATGGAGTAAGCCTTTGGAGGTTTATTTGTAAAGGATGGGATAGATTTTTTCCTCATCTTTCTTTTGAGGTGGGCACTGGCTCTACCATTTTGTTTTGGCATGACCGCTGGTGTGAAGGTGCTCCTTTGAGGGACCTTTTCCCTTCTCTTTATACTCTTGCGGAGAATAAAAAAGCTATTGTGGTTGCATATTGTGACAATGTATCTAGGTCGTGCATTTGGTCACCTATTTTTATTCGTGATGCCTTAGTGGATGACGCCTCCCTTATATGCTTGCTAATTAAGCTGAATGGGATTCTTATCGGGCAATCCTCTCTTGATTCAGTCAAATGGGATCTCAATCCTAAAGGTAGCTTCACGATGAAGACTTATTATATGAGGCTTTGCCTCTGTGCCTTCTACACCTTTGCATCGAATATGGGGAATGTGTTTTCCATGGAAGATCATTTGGAAATCTCTGGCTCCATTTAGAGTGTCCTTTTTTGTTTGGGAGGCTACCCATGCCAGTATTTTGACTTACGATAATTTGCAAAAGAGGGGTAAGATCTTGGTGAACTGGTACCTGTTATGCAAGGCTGCAGCAGAATCGGTGAAGCACTTATTGCTTCATTGCCCTTTTGCAAGAGTTCTTTGCGATCTAGGCTTTAGTTGCTTGAGAGTTTCTTGGGTTATGTCCAATTCTATTTCGGATCACCTCTATGCATGGGAGGGCTTTTTTGGTAGGCAAGCGAAAAAGAATAATGATAGATTATTTCCTCATGCAATTTTTTGGAGCATTTGGCGTGAAAGAAATGGGAGAGTCTTTGAGGGTGTGGAGATGCCACTTCAATGTTTTTAAGATTATTTCATCGAGCCTCTCTATTTTTGGGACGAAGGGATCTTTTGTTAGTCTTCTCTTGATCTCTTAGATTTTGTGGATACTGTGCATATGGGATGTGTATAGCCTTTTGTAGGATGCTATCTTTGCATCCAGCCTTTTGTTAAAGATGTATATTTATTCTTTTCCTGATAAAAAAAAATATGATGCTCAGTTGGAGGGGGTCTGGGGAAGGTAAGGTGGGTCAATCTTTACTAGAGTTTGCCTATGAAAATTGTTGGCTGTTGGAGTTGTATATGCTGTAGATGTCAACTTCGTAAAAAATCATCAACATTATCAATTTTCCCGAATAGGCCCTACCTATGTTTTTTTTTTTTTTTGGTAAGTAATCAAGAGGTATATTAAAAGGACACCAAGGGGATGTCACCTATTTACAAAAGGGGCAAATACAAAAATATTATGCCCTTAAGCTCTCATCCATAATGCAATCAACAAAAGCCAAAAAATTTGAATTTTTTTTACCACCAAGCCCAACACTCCAACTATACAACAACCTCAAAAAATAGAGCTTAAAATCATGAAACGAGAAGACTTTGTCGTCAAAGATACGACGATTTCTCTCCTTCCATGTAGCCCACCAAATAGCCAAAGGCACCATTTCCCAAATTCCAAGGACCCAACTGTTCTTCATCCTTCTCCTCCAAGCTACTACCACATCTCTAACATTAGAAGGTTGAACCCAACTAATCCCCACGAGAGAGAGAGCTAAATCCCAAAGCGTGGAAACCATTGACAATGTACAAGGAGATGATCCGCAGTTTCTTCCTCCTCCAAGCACATAGAGCATCTACTTGGACCTCTAAAATTTCTTCTTTTAAGCATGTCATCAGTAGGGATCTTTCCTATGGCAGTTGCCCACTCAAAGAAACACACTTTTGTGGGAGCTTTAGACTTCCAAATGGATTTAGCACCAAAATCATAACCATCCAAGGCATCAAAATGTGTGGAATAGAAACCCTTGACGCTAAAGGATCCCTTAGAGTTAAGTGGCCACACAATCTCATCCTTGCCTTGTGACAAAACCTCTTTGGCAGCAAGTACGGCTAACAAATTACAAAAACTGTCCTCTTCCCAGTCATTAAGGTTCCTCGCAAAAGTCAAGTTCCAATGGCTAATGTCCCCATTCCAAGAAACAACTTCTTGTACTGTGGCATACTTCAGACGAGCTATCGTAAAAAGATCGGGAAAAATAGTCTTTAAAGGTCGATCCCCACACCACACATCATGCCAAAATAACACCCTTGAGCCATCCTTCGCCTCAAAATGCACTAAGGATTTGAAAAGCTCAAGACCTGTTAAGATAGATTTCCAACAACCAACACTGTGGGAATAAGAACTCTTCTTACTCCACCAACCCAACTCATCAACGCCATATTTTGCCTTGATCACGTTTCTCCACATAGCATCATCCTCCTTTGCAAACCTCCACAACCATTTGGTCTTCAAAGCTTCGTTCATAACACAGAGAGGTCTTATGCCAAGTCCTCCCTCTTGCTTAGGACGACATACTTTGTTCCTATTAACCCAATGGAGGCCATTACCACTATCAATAGAATTCCAAAGAAACTACACAAAGTGCTTTTCAAAAGTGTCAATCTACCCCTTCTAGACAAAATCTTAGACTTCCAACCTGCCAATTTTTTATGGACCCTCTCAATAACTGGTTCCCAAACAGTAGGCCCTACCTATGTTAATGATAAACCATTAAGTGTGTCTCTGTTACCTTAGCTGGAAAAGCCTTTGGGAATTTTTATTAGAAGAGCGGGGTTCAAATCTATTTGGTGAGTAAAACTAGAATGGAATGGAATCATTCCTGGTACCTAGGGGAATTGGATATTAAACTTGAATCCTAAAATCAGGTGTTTGGAGAAAAAAGGTATGGAATCAAGTTTCAGTATTTGTTGTTTGGCTAGAAGTCGTGGAATGGAATCAAAGTTGTTGTTTTAAAAAAAAAATAGTTTTATGAATTATGATATTATAAGTTGTATTTTTGCATTTTTGTACTTAACTACTTATTTTAGTGTTATATATATATATATATG
>JACYFF010019584.1:121254334-121340475 GCA_017589665.1 Selenicereus undatus | reverse complement strand
CCCAAAAATAGAGTGCCTTGATAAAATAATCTTTAAAACATTGAAGTGGCATCTCCTCATCCTCAAAGACTCTTCTATTCCTCTCACGCCAAATGCTCCAAAAAATTGCATGAGGAAATAATCTTGCAATCTTCACCTTCACTTTTCTACCAAAAGAGCCCTCCCATGCATAGAGATGTTCCAAAATAGATTTGGACATGACCCAAGAAACTCCCAGGCAACTGAAAGCTAGATCCCAAAGAGCTCTTGCAAACGGCTACTCCCAGCCTTACTGACCTTAGTAATGCTGCCTTTTAGGTCTGGCCTTGTAATGGGCTATGCTTTGCTTCCCTTTTCTTTTTCACCTTTTTTTGGGGACCACTTTTGCCTCGAGGTTTCTTAAGAAAACCAATCAATTTTTTTCTACTGTAGTTTTTCATTCTTGTTTGCTTCTGCATTAATTCCTAAGGACTTGAGCAAGTGCTTTTCAACACACTGTAGAACAGAGACTGCCCATACCTGTTACAGTGGATTATCTTTTGGAGCACATCATGATAGCGAGCCATGCAGCAATGACTTGGCTTGTACAATTTCCTATGTTGCATTCATGGTCTAATTTTGTAGAAATATGGCTTATTTTCTGAGTGGTACTTCATTGATGTCTATTGCAACAGGACATTAATTCTGGTATTGCTGATTCAGAGCTGTTGCAAATGGAAAATTATGGATGGGCTGATGTCAGCACGATTACTGATGTTTCAGAACTTGATGAAATGCAATGTGATAATCTCTTTGGTATTCATCCATTTTACATCGAGAAAGGTAACAGCTTCAAGTGCTTTATGGTTGACACAAAGGAACCATTTGGTTCAATGAAATTGGAATGGAATGGATTCAGGAATAAAAACTCATACAGATGGGGATGGTGATCCCTAATATCATGTGTTTGGTTCAGTTCGTAATGGAAAAATTTGAGACTGATTTATGGGCCTCTATATATACCAGGGGACCAGTGGTGTGGGAGAGGTTTACTTAAACTCACACTTGAAGGTTTTAGTGGTATCTTAGGTATGTGATGTAGGTGGAAAGAATGTTGGGGAAATTTAGAAGAAGAGTTCAATGTAGGGGTGGCGGGTCCACGGGTCCTGAACGGATCCTTGCTGTCTCTCACATTAAACATTTTTCTTTGGTTACATTTCAACATGAATTACTATATTCTAAAGACAAATAATTGAATTTAGAAGACATGGTATTTAATAAAAGAACATTCTAGCGATACATACTATAACTAAGTGTTCTAACTTATGTCTTACACACCAAAAATAATATTTTAATACAAACCACAATGACAGAGGCCCTATTTGGCAAACAGTTGTTAGCTGTTAGCTGTTTGAATTTGAATTAGTTGTTTATAAGAGAAGTGTTTGAATTAGCTATTTGAATTAGTTGTTTATAAAACAAGTGTTTGGTAAAATTAGCTGTTTTTAAAAAGATATTCAGTGAAATTTCATTTGTGTCCGTATCTCTAAATTACTTTTTAATTAAAAATAATTTTTTTCATTTACTAGTTATCTTATTTTCTCTCCAAAAAGAATTAAATTGATGTCATATGCACAAATTAACTTTATTGATACAACCTTAATTTGTTACTAGTTGTACATAATTTGTATTCTTATTAATCTTTTTTTTCTTTTCAACTTGTATATATCTATCTACACAATAATGATTCCTTAAAATATTTTTTTGTCATTTGCTACATATTTTATTATTGTGAATTGAAATTTATATATTCGAATGATTTAATCTTGGATAGATTAAATTTAAATAATACAAAACATCAAATATCACTATAAAAGGCTAATGGCATATGGTATAATTTTGCAAACTCTTGGGTAGTTATGTCATTTTCACAGACAATTATTCCCAAAAGGCTAATGGAAATAGCCTTTTGAGAAAGAGCTGTTTGGATCCAAATAGCTCTTCCAAACAGCTCTTCAACCAAACACCAATTTAGCTATTTTGAGTCAAAATAGCTAAAACCCTCCAAAAAACTCTTTTTCTCCAAAAAGCTCTTGCAACCAAACACCCCCAAAGTCCACAAACGTAACAAAATGATTCCTCTTCTACTACATGCCTTGAGCAAAGTGGCTTTAGGGTTTACTAGTTTAGAGTTACTTTAGCCAATTACCTTTGCTATTTTTTTTTAAAGTTAATGGGTCTTAAACGGGTCTTGGACTCGTATCCCTTGGACCCAGACCCGCTTAAGACCCATTGGGTCTCATTTGATTGGACTCGGACCCTCTGATTTGGATCGGGTCTGATGGGTCTGGGTCCAAAGCCTCAACATTGGATCGAAGTACTCCAATACGTGACGTGAACATGACACGACACGGACACTGGCACACTGCAGCATGTAATTTTCGAAAAATATAAGGATACAACACGTTGTCGGGCACGTTTACTAGTGGCAACTTTTTTTTTGAAGTTGAATGAATTTTTTAAAATATAAATTCAGGTAATAAATAAATATTCTGCATTTTCAGACATATAAAACTGCAACAGTAATGAGAATATATTCACGTGGTAGTTCCTATTAATAATGGAAAAGTGAAAGTTGAATTGAACAGGAAACAAAAACAATAGAAAAGGAAACATGTTTACACCTGGATTGCCCTTCACTTTTTTAATGGGTCCTAGCTAAAGCTGGGAAAGTCTGACCTGACACGAACCTGACCCGAACCCGAACCCGAACCCCGACCTGAAGTTATTGAGAGAGACCCGACACGAATTGATTTCGAGCCGAAGTTGACACGATTTGACCGTTTAGCTTGAAAACATGTTATTTTTCAATTTTGAGTAGATCTAAACTAATTGTAAGGCTGACACGCAATTGATCCGTTTATTAAATGGGTCAATCCGAGCCGACTGGTCGTTGTGCCTCTCCCATCTCTCTATCCCGCCAAACAAAACGAAAGGCAAGTTGAAAATTTTCAACATTTAAACACTCTTTGCTAGAGGGGAAAAAAAGACCCCCCCCCCCCCCCCCGAAAACCTGTTCTCTTAGACCTAAAAATGAAGGAAGTGCAAAGTGGCTGAAGGTGCTAGAGGCACCAGAGATGGCAGACGTTGTCGGAAAAGGTTCCTTTTTGGTATGAATAATTGGCAGTGCTTTTTATTTGGCGTAATTGGTAAATAGTTGTACTCGTAGAACTCATTTTCTTCTCAATTGAATGATCCTATTCCCGTCCCTGTCCTGCCACCTCCACCCCCCCCCCCAAATTGGAAAACAGCAAACCAAATGACCCGTAGATTTTAATCGGAGGGTCACATCTTGCGGCTGGAATAATTGGCAGTGCTTTTTATTTGTCGTAATTGGTAAATAGTCATACTCATAGTACTCATTTTCTTCTGGATTGATCTTTGTGTTAGTTGTGCCTAGGTCCTGTGGTAAGGATAAATGAACATGCATTGATTGTTAAAGAGTCTACCCTGCTCATATTTATCTCTGTATTAGTTGCTTAAGACATATTATCATCGTTGCTGTGCCCTCGGAAGTTGGAACATTGTTGGATCATGGAGCATTGTTTGCTTATTTGTAGGCAATCAGCGTCTGGAAGATAAGGGATTTGAATTTTTGGCTCCTACTACTCGTAGAAATGTCTTACGGGTCTTGCGTGCGATGCAGCTTTCGAAGCCAGGTTTCTATCCCTTCGAGATTCATGGTGAGAATTTAGTGTACCTGTTGATTCTCTAGTGTTAATTGACCCCGGGGAATTGCAGTGTTGTTGGAAGGTAGCCCTGGAGTTGGGAAAACAAGCTTAGTTGCTGCCATCGGAAAGTATTCTGGGCATAAAGTGGTGCGGGTCAATCTATCTGAACAGGTCAGAACTTCAATTTTAATCTTCTTTGATGTTTGCTTATTCCTCCATCATTATGTTCCTCTTTGCTTTTCTTCTTTTCTTTATAAATATATGGCCCTTTGTTGCTTTTGCGTTGGATTTTAAGTCCTTTCTGACTGTGGACAGACTGATATCATGGACCTTTTGGGATCAGACTTGCCTGTTGAGAGTGAGGAAGGGTTGCAGTTTGCTTGGTCTGATGGCATTTTACTACAGGTAGGATTGTATATCTCTAGTTTGAATATTTGCAGTGTCGTTTGTAACTCTGTGTACAGCATTTCCACAATCATTGGTAGGGATCCTGGAGGTGTTTGGGGAGCGGTCAAGGTGTATATAGCCTTACCGTTGAGGGAAAATGTGAAAGAGGTGAATTCAAATAATCATGACGAATGAAATTTGAAACTATATATAAGCTAATGCCAAAATAAAAAAATTTCTCCAATGTAGTATAGGTAAAAACAGAGCAAGTAATAATACGGATAATAATGGTGATGACGATGACGGTAATGATGTCAGTGTAATATAATGTTGCATTCAGTGTAGAAAAATAAGGAGGAAAAAGGGCACATTCCGAAAAGTAACAGTAATTTTATATGTGTATCAATCATACGTTGCCTGTAGGGTTTGATGGATCTTGCTGGTAGGCTTTCTTATACCTTTCTATCAAATTTTGTTGTTGCTTTAAATGATGACCAGTCTGTACTGGTTCTTTATTTTTCTTATACTTATTCTGTATGATCTGCATTTGCAGGCTTTAAGAGAGGGATGCTGGGTATTGCTGGATGAAATCAACTTGGCTCAACAATCTGTTTTGGAGGCATATATATTTCTCTTTACTTTCTGTTTTTTCATGAGTTGGAGCTTCTTATTTTGTTCATGTTCATCTTCTACTAGAGTCTCACTCTGTCTCATTGGACTGTTGACATGCTAGGGCTTGAATGCTGTTCTAGATCATAGAGCTGAGGTTTTTATTCCGGAGTTGGGTCGGTCTTTCAAGTGCCCGCCATCTTTCAGAGTTTTTGCTTGCCAGAACCCTTCACACCAGGGCGGTGGGAGAAAAGGTCTCCCAAAATCATTTCTCAACCGGTTTACAAAGGCATGTGTTAGTGTTGCGGTGTTTTCATTTTTCAGCATTAAAATCCTGCTGCTCTTGCAGTATTTGAAATCATACAAGCATAGATTTCCAAGTCAAAATAAAAGTAGTTTCTTTCTTTCTTTGTTGAATCAGGTTTATGTGGATGAGTTAGGTGAAGAAGATTATCTTTTCATATGTGGTTCCCTATTTCCAGCGATCCCGAAGTCCATGCTTACAAAGTTGATTTTATTTAATATGCGTTTGTATGAAGAGACAATGCTATATCATAAGTTCGCTCAGGAGGGTTCTCCCTGGGAATTCAATCTGCGTGATGTAATTCGCTCTTGTCAGATAATCCAAGGTATATTCATGCACATGGACATATCTATGTTTTGTTACATTTAATTTTCTGTAATACTAATTTGTTGTGCATTCTGCAGGTTCACTTGGAAAGGTCAACTGTGATGGCTTTTTGAATATTGTCTATGTGCAACGCATGCGTACTGCAGCTGATAGAAGGGAGGTACTGCGATTATATGAAGAAGTTTTCGGAGTCAAGCCCTTGATAAACCCTTTCCCCTGTGCGCAGTTGGATCATCATTACTTGAGAGTTGGGGATGCCTATATCAGGAGGAATCATTTCCAATCGATTAAGACTACCAGCAGTGGGCTGAAAATTTTACCGGGAATGAGAAATACCTTGGAAGCTGCTGCACAATGTATACAACAGCAATGGCTATGCATATTGGTTGGGCCCACGTCTTCAGGGAAGACATCACTCATAAGGCTGCTGGCACACCTAACTGGAAATGTGCTCAATGAAATCAATCTTTCATCTGCAACTGATATATCTGAATTACTGGGGTCTTTTGAGCAGTACAATGCCTACAGAAACTTTCGCTCTATTGTCGCTCAACTTGAACACTATGTAACTGAGTATTGCAGTCTGCAGTTAGATTCTTGTGCTGATGAATTTTTGAGAGAGAGAAAAGCCCTTATTAAGAAATGGCTCACGTTTTTCTCTGATATAAGTTTTGGACATATGTCGAGACCGGATTCTATAGATGGTGAAAATTGGAGGACATGCATTTCTTTGTTAGTTGATGTTACTGAACTCTTAAAATCAGAGTTGGAGAGGCATATTTTATCTGTATCTTGGTCTTTGGAGGATTTATCTAAACTTTTGATGAGACTTCATAAGCTTCAGGAAGATACGAGTGGACGCTCGGTTCCTGTAAAATTTGAATGGGCTTCAGGCTTGCTGATAAAGGCCGTGGAGAATGGAGAATGGATTGTCCTAGAGGATGCCAACCTCTGCAATCCAACGGTAAATGATCTTCATATCTAGACTAAATGCAGATGGGTGCCATCTCCTTGGGGTTGCTATCAACATATTTTTTGATTACTTTTCTTGTAAAAAAAGAAATTAGAGTATATGTGTGATTACCTTGTGAACTCAGCTAACATATTCACAAAGTATTGAACCTTACGTTCTCAATTTCGACCATCTTATTTAGCTTTCTAATTTGTGGTTTTTGTATAATGCAACTTATTACAGGTGCTCGATCGGATAAACTCATTAGTTGAATCAAATGGATCAATCACTGTAAATGAGTGTGGAAATGTGGATGGGAAACCTTTGGTTCTGTCTCCCCATCCTAATTTTAGGATGTTCCTCACAGTTAACCCAAGACATGGTAATGTTTCCCGGGCTATGAGAAACAGAGGAATCGAAATTGTCATGATGCAACCACATTGGCTACTTGATGATGCGAAGGAGAAGATTCAGAAGGTTGAGCTAGATGATGTGAAGAGGTTTCTCTCTTTATCTTGCATCCCTAGTAGTCTCTTGGTTGATTCCATGGCAAAAGCACACATGCATGCTAGAAATGAAGGTCTGCACCTTGATGTCCATATTACGTATCTTGAACTCGGGCGTTGGGTCCACCTATTCCGGCAGCTTGTGATGACTGGAAATGATATGCTGTGGAGCCTTCACAGGAGTTGGGAGCACTCATATCTTTCATCATTAGGAGAGTCAACAGGACTGGATATTGTTAATAAAGCCAAATTCTGTTACTTGACAAATGTGGATCCTTTTGGAAGAAATCTTGCTGTTAATGGCGATGTTAGTGCAGGGGATGCTCAGTCAGAGCACGAACCAGTGGCCTTTAATGGAGAGTTGTCTCTTTGTTTGCCTGGTGGATGGCCAGCACCACTAGAACTTAGAGATTTTGTCTGGCATTCAAAGGAAGCTTGTGTGAAACAAAGCTGCATGTATCTGGAATTTCTTGGGGTGCAGTGTGCGTCATATGGACTTGACTATCCCAAGAGTCAAGGGTTAAGGGAGTGTGTGAATGCCAAAGGCTCTAAGTCCATCTATTTGCTTGATGCGAGGATGTTGCGGGAAATGATTTATCCTAAATGTCTGTATGGTGAAGTTATGGATTACGTTGTGCCAGGGAAATTGGACAATGTTCTTACTGGCAAGAAGCTTTTGTTTGCTGCTGATTGGGTTATTGATCAAGCCACTAAAGAAAGTGATCTTGAGCTATATCTTTTATGGTTTAGCTGGTTTGACTCTCAACTGCGGCCGTACTGCAATTTCTTTGGCTCTTTGGCTGGTTTACTTAAAGAGGAACTGAGACATCCAATCTGGGAATGTATCTTTCAAATTCATCATGAGATTATGTCCAACGAGGTTGCAGATATTGCCTTGCAGTCGGTGCCAATTCTTTCTTTGGAGTCTGCTGATGTTCTGGAAAGCATATCAATATCCTCTGCAAAACGTCTCTGTAATGCCGTTAATTGCATCGGATTGTTAAGGCATAGTTTATGGCAGTGGAATACTGAGGTCACTCGACAATATGGTGACAAGTGTTTAGAATCTGTGATGAGATCCTTGCGGAAGTTAGAAGAAGAAGTACTCAGTGTGATTGTTGAATCCTCGTCATTTGATATGCTACACCAAATTTACACAGACCTTCTAGAAGAACATATCTTATTTTGGTATGTTGCATTGTCATCGAAGTTTGAAAATCTGCTAGTTCATTGGCGTACTTTGATCAAGCTCGTGTTGAAACTGAGAGAACTCTTTCCTGAAGCAGTGGAGGGCTTATTGGTGAGCTTCATAAGCTGTACGCTATTCACTACACATTCATCTTTTTATAAAGGAGGGTGGGGGTTGAGAATTTCCTTGCTTTGCCCCCCAAAATTTGGTCCATCTTTTGTGTCCCACACAACCAATGGGTATAACAACGATCATGCAGTGTATGACTGTATGTCCGCTAAGGCCTATATTATTCTGGACATAAGAGAGACTGTCAAAGACCACCTTTAAATTTTTTTTTGAGGAAAAAAGAGTCAAAGAAAAAAGTTGAAAATATTCTTTTATCAATTTAAAAAACGCCAGACAAGAAAAAAGGGGGAATGAAATAGGTGCAGGTGTACACAGGTTGTAATCTTTAGTTAGCACTAAATACTCCTTACTAAGCACTAAATGCATGTTCCCAGTGGGAACTTCTCATGTTGATTTAACCTTTTTGGCATTTTCACAGAGAAATCTCGATATGATGTCAATGAATCTGGGCAATAGATGGCCTTACTCTTTGAATTCGGAGAAGTCCTTGTTATGGGCACATGGGGGTCATCCATCCTTGCCACACTCCGCTGATATATTCTACAAACTTCAGCAACTTGTTGGCTTTGCCAAATTATTATGGCCAAGAAAAATGGCTTTGCTGAAACAGAGTATGTATTCTTTATTTCTTGGCATGCTATTTCAGCTTTAGGTACAATTGAGTTATGTTTAACACATATTGCTCCAAAAATGTATCCTGGCAGCCGATCCACAACTTGTCGAGCTTGCTGCATCAACCAATGCAGAACTTCGTTTTCTTGCAATGCAAGGTGAGTCCTTTGGCGCTATTTCTATGAATTAGCATCATTAGCCATTCTTTTCTCTGTAGTGGACTGTGGACCATAATTTCGTCATTGGATTGATTTTGGAGTCCCTTGGCAGTTGGTCTTGTCTGTTTCCCCATTGCTAAATAGATGTAGCAAAGAGTGCATTCAGATTCTAACATGTAGTATTCATTCTGGATGTATATTGTTGGATTTGCTGGACAAGTATGTGCGCTTTTAATTGGAGTTGCCCCCCACTATATATCTTTGAATCCTGTATTCCTCATGGGACGTGTAATGTTTAAGAGATGATGTGACTGATGTCGAGAAATTTTTCTCTGTGTTCCCTGTTTTTTTTTTTTTGGTGGGTGGGGGTCAGAGGAGGAGATGGGCTGAAATGGAATGTGTAAGATTTGGTTTTATGAAAGAGAAGTGTATCTTTTTTGCTTTTGTATGTCATTGATTTTCCTATATTTGTTGTTTACTTCACTGCCCAGTTGACAGGTATAATGTCTTACTCTTTTCTCCCCTGGGGTTTTTTAGGTGTTTGCATGACATCTTCTATGATGGGGAAATTGAGTGAAGTTGAAAGTGTTAGTGAAAAGTTACAAGAGATGTACGAGGTATTTGTCTTGAACCACTGGGCTTCTTTAATGCGAGTTTAGTATCAAGTGTGATTGAATAAATTGAAAGTGTTAGTGAAAAGTTACAGGAGATGTACGAGGTATTTGTTTTGAACCGCTGGGCTTCTTTAATGCGAGTTTAGTATCAAGTGTGATTGGATTATTCATGCAGATTTTATCGGGGAGATTTGAATGTGAAAAGAACAAATTGGAAGCAAATAATGGTTCTCAAACAAGCGGCTATCGCTTGGTAAAATCTGCTTGTTGTAAAATTGCTGCTGAAGTTATGTGCCAGAGGTCTGTGTTCGAGTCTTGGATGGAGAATCTTCCTCTGGTTGACGACACAAGCCTTTGGCTTGATTTATTCTTGCTGGAAGACATATCCAAAATCATTCTTGCTGATGCGAAGGATCTGCAGTTGGTACTATCATCTTGCCTCTCTTTCTGCATTCGATGACCATTCTTTTAAGATTCCATGTCCTTCTATTCTTTCTTTCTATGAATCCTGAAATTAATTGTGTTGAGTTGGAGGATAATCATGGAACCAAGCCATTGAATTATTAATTCTGGGTTTTTTTTTCATCTCAATGTTTCTGATAACCAGTACACATAATTTATTTGCGTGCTATAGCATCTCTGAGGTATTCCATTCTGAAGAGATTTGGGAAGTGAACCGTGGACGTTGATATCTGTAAGATGTAATGCCAAAACGACACTCTGGAGTACCTTGAATCCCGCTAAAGACTTGACAACTGCAAACTGCATGCTACCTTGATGACAGTTTTCTGTAACACTTCTTTCTTTTCTGCTAATCTCCATAACTGTTTGTCTTAAGAGCTTCATCCATAGTGCCTCAAGGCCTCATACCTCTCGCGGTTGTGTTGCTAACAGTGTGCTTAATGAAGAGAATGCAAGTCATTTGTTTTGCTTTCTCATTTCAATAGCTAGCAATTAAATTTATTACATTAATTTGTTTAATGTCTTATTTAGGGTCGTCTTTGGATTGTACTTCAATGAACAATAGAAGTCATCTCAATCCTGGAGCTTGCTTTTTATTTTAAAAAAGAATTTCCTAAATGATGCAAATATGACTCAGTTGGTATGCTGTGCAAATTTTCATGGCAACATTTTTGGAATTAGTAGCTATCAATAAATTGTTTTCTTTCAAGTCAGCTATCTAATGTGCTGTGGAATTTATATGAAATTCATCCTCTTCCCAATACCCTGGTCCTCACCTATGTTTGTGCTTAATTCATTTCAGGTTATATCTGGATTATGTCATGATATACGGTATTCTTTGGATTTCTCTATCAATTTTTCCTCAAGGCCACCTTTAGATTTTGTACCTCATCAAGAAATTTTATGGACAATTGATGTTTGGATGTCAAGTCGTGCAGGTCAGTGGATTCTATCTTTGGATTATTTGTCATTTCTTTGTTTTAATCTAACATTTCCGCTCCATGTTGCAGCTTGTCCAAAAATTCTTGGTTCTGTTCTTGAAATGTGGTTTAAGTGGCACTCCTCCTTGTGGGATTTCCCCGTTGTCCATAAAAAGGTGTTCTTGCATGTGGTCCACCGTTAAAAAGCATAGAAAAATACAATTGTCAAATAATAGACCTTTTTGAGGAAACCGTTTAAATTTCAGCCTTTGCTTTTGTAGGATGTCCCAGGAACATATGCTAATGAGCCCCTCCTTCCTGAGATGCTTGTTCAGCCTGTCAAAACAAATACTTTGCAACAGATTCTGTAAGGAGTATTGCATTTACAATCTTTTTCTTTTTTCCTTTTTTTTGGCTGCTTTTCATTCTATCCGTATGTGGCTGGGTTCATGGGCAACTCTGCCATTGTGTTTGTTTGCTTGATGCCTTCTGCACATAGTTTATTTGTAAAGTATTCTCTATCATGTGGATGAGACACAAACTCTTTTCTTTCCCTTCTTAATTTAGTTGATAGATTTGTGTAAGATTGTTATGTCTGAATGGCTGCTTTCTTGTGTGTTCACAAGTGTTTTCAACAACTCCTGATACTGGAGTTTGTTCTGAAAATGGGACTTTCTCTCCAAAGCGTTTTTTTTTTTTTTTTGGGGGGGGGGGGGCTCATATTTATAAGAAGATGAAATAGTTAGAAAGTTAGGCTATGTCTCCTTAACAGTCTTTGAAGACTATCGGGAGAGCAGCTAAAGTTATTACTAATGGTTCCTTTTCGACACTTTGTTGCGCTTCCTGTTTTGAGCTGCCTTTGTTTTATTATATGGGTTGGTTGTTTTATCCGATTAATGTGTTGGTATCATTGCATCTTACTTTATGGAGAATGACTAAAATAGATGAGAGTAAGAGATGATCAATGTCAATTATATCTGTATTTTAATTTTTTCTGCTACAGGAGAACTGCTTTTGTTATGAGGGATTATCATACACATTGCTTCAAGCTTAGGGTTGCCTCATCCAACCTTTGGCAGAGCTTTGTGCCAAATTTGGACCCTCATTCTTCACTTTTATGTGCTGCTCGTTCCTTGTTGTGGCAGGTATCTGTCATTTTTTTACCCCCCCCCCCCCCCCGGAAAAAAAAAAACAAAAGCCGCCGACCCCTTCCAAAATAAAGGGAAAAGGAAGAAGCAGCAGAAGAAAAAAGGGGCAACTGTGTAATCTATTTTTTGTTTGTTTGCAGATCATATCTGCACACAGGAAGTCCTTCACACCTGATAAATTTGCAGCAATCAGTTCATGTTTTGTGTCACTTCAAACGAATGGAGTCAAGGTAGTATTTTCATTATTCTTAGACTTAGTACGTGAAGCTCCAACACTATGTCTCTGTGGTTAACCATGTAGTTCAAAAGGTCTTAACTTCAAATGTGATCCACTTTCAGACTAGAATCAGCCGAGCTAGATGACTATAAGAAATTCTGTGGAACTAATGTTTTGATTTTGTCGATGTGATTATTTTAGAGAATTTGAGGGCATGAGGTTAGTTTGTGATTGCTGTCGTTTTGTACATGGGTGACATCCCTCGGCGTCTTTTTAATGCTAATTTCTTGATTACTCATCAAAAAAAGATATTCTGTGGAACTTGCTATAGCAAAATTACCAGTTACAAAAAAATTTCAACAATAAAGTTTAGACACTGGGTTTCAGTGTCTTTACTCTAATTTAATTCTTCCTATTGTTTACAGCATCAAGACGTCAAAGCTCTGCTCTCTCTTCTTGCTTCGGCCAGACATCAGAGATTTGTTTCCATTGTAGAACCATTCATCGAACCTCTACTGAATGACGTCTTCGATATACACTCTTCACATGGTTAGTTTTGGTTGCCATTTCTATATAACACTGATAAAATTAGATTTTAACAATTTATTGGCATTCAGAATCATTGTATCGCGCAAGCTGTGCCTGGTTAAGACTTGGGGGACTCCGATTTCACCTGTTAGTTGCTTGTGGAGGGCTGGATCCAGCTGTTAAGTATAATTCCAAGTATATGAAACTACTAGAGAAATGCCAATCACTAGCTTTGGAAAATGAGGTATTGAGTTTTCTCAATCTCCTATTTTCATATTCAAAAGTTATCGTCACTAGGTTCCTTCTGTTCACAGTATACCGTGTTAGATTATATAGAAGTCTTGATGTGATTGGGTTATGTGAATGAGATTGTGTTGCATAGCGGCCACCAACTAATCAGCAAGTCAGATGTGTGGTTTTGTGAGATTGGAATGTTAATATAGCCTTGAACCTTTCAGATACCACCCCCAACCCCCCCCCCCCCCCCCAAAAAAGAGAAGGAAAAAAAACCGTGTCAGACAGTGCGAGTGGTCTCCCTCTCCTATCCCAACTAAGGAGGAGGCAGTATAGAAGGAAAAAGAACAGAGATTTAGAAGCACAAGTATTTCTACTGCTAAGAGGTTTCCCATCCCACTTGAATAGTGTCTTCCCTAGGGCTCAGACTCAACAGTTAGCATATCCAAGCAAAATATCTCTGCCCCAAATCGATGTTTGCTTCATGCATGGTTTTTCGTTTTCTGGATCCAACGTAGTCTGGATGATCATATATCTTTTCCTAGGGTATCAACACTCACCTTCGGGGGGGGGGGGCAGGGGTTGCTTGTTTGTCACCATTGAGGTTATTTAGAGCGTCTTTGCAATCGAAGGGTGGTGGTGTGTATGCCTGACTTCCTCGGCTTTTTGTTGGGCTGGAGACTGGTGCATTAGACTCTTGTTCTGAGGGATTGGAATTCTGCCTTATTCTTTTGTTGTTCACCTTTCTCATTTGATTGATGATTATAAAACTATTGAACTTGCAAAGGAAGGGAATTATTTTGGTGAACAGATGTTCTATGTGCAAAGTCGATTTGGAGTCTCCTGATCACCTACTACTACATTATCAATTTGCAAGGGCTCTATGGGAGTTATCCTTTAGTTGCTTGGGAGTTTGCTGGGTTGTCTCGGATTGTGTGAGGAATCATCTTTTGGCTTGGGAAGGTGCTTTTGGTCGGAAAGTTAAATAGAGAAGCGTCTTATTGATCCCACATGCGATTTTTTGGGCTATTTGGCGAGAGAGAAACAAAAGTGTTTTTGAAGGAGAGGAAACGCCCCTGCAACGAATCAAAGATATCCTTATCAAGACTCTTTTTGTCTGGGATAGTGGGAACTTTTGTGATTCTTCTTTTGATGTAATTGATTCTGTGGATAGGTTCCATCTAGGGTGTACATAATCCTTTTGTGGGATGCTTGCTTGCAACCATCCCGTTGTACATTATTCAGTTTAATATTTTACTCTTTTTCCCTATCAAAAAAATAAAACTATTGAACTTATTATAGTTATGTCATTGTGAATCTTAATCTTAAATGTGTCTAAGATTGTTTTCAGAAGACCAGAGTTTTTTCGGGTGTATCATTTCATCTCTGGTAGTCTGGTGTATGAGTACTTCCTTAAAATCTGGTTTAAGAGATGTGCTTTCAGCGCTAGTATTTCTCATATGCTATCATTGACAAGTATGCATGTACTTTCAGCTGCATTAATGAATTTTGCGGTTGATCTTTACATGCCATTTCAATTTAATGTTCTCAGGTGAGACAACATTGTAACTACTTAATCGGTTCACTTCAATCAAGAAAGTTCGACACACGAAGAGCAAGATTATTGCAGAAACTTGAACTTGAGTGTAAAGCAGTGCAGAGAAAGGTACTGTGCAGTTAGATTCGGTTTTTGGTTTTGGTTTTGTGTTGTATTTCTTTCCTTTTTTTCCTTGTCGCTTGGCATTAGTTCATAATTGGACTTTCTGATTGTTGCTTCCCTCCCCCTTCCAGAAGTCATTGTCCAATGACTTGGCGCATTATTCCCTCGTTAAGGAAATCTTGCCCGTTTCCCTAAATGAAGATAAAGGCCAAACATACCGAAAGAATTGACATGTCACAGATACTGTTTTGCACAGTAGCCAATCTCAGTATATTAATTTGCTTTTTTCCTTTTATTATTGTTTTGGCATTTCATTTTGATATTCCAAATGATAAACTTTGTAAGTATATAATTAATCACAAAATCATGCAACTGCCTTGTGAAGAATGAATCACAGTGTCTATTCTTAGTGAGTCCTCCCAAGTTACGTACTCACGTCATCCAGCTGACATGTGTCAGGAGATTTGCTTGGAAGTCTCTGGGCAATTATAGTGTATATTCATTCGTTAAATGCTAACTCGTCAGCTTTCTCTGTCTAGATTGTCTTTCGGTCAGATCCTGGAAACTTTATGAAATTGATGGATGAATGCAATGAGTTCTCTGAAAATGTGAACTTGGGGTTGAAGCTTTTAAAGGTGACTGAACTATCTACGAACTTGCCGTCTCTTATAATGCAAGCAAGCAATTGGCAGGTATGTCTTTTCTTGTCTAGCCCCCCCCCCCTTTCTTCCCTCTCTTCTTAGGGGAAATGAAGCTATGAGATGTCATGCTTTCAATTTGTTCGCTGATTGCCAAGGATTTGCAAACTGAAATATTTTGCCTTTACAATTAAGCCGAGTCACTTGCGTATCATACATTACGTTCTGGTGGATGGTATATTTACAGGGAGAAATGACATTTTTAGTGTTGTTTCATGTCCCTTTAATTTGCTTCTTTTTCGCCCTCAAACATAAGTTTAGGAGTTGACTAATGGCAGCTGGAACTAGGGTTGTCAAAGTCTGACCCGACCCCGACCCCGATCCAAATTTACTGAGAGAAACACGAACGCGACCCGACCCGAACCGATTTCAACCCGAAGTCGACACGATTTGACCGTTTAATGTGAAAACTTATTATTTTTCAGTTTTGAGCAGATCTAAGCTATTTTCAAGGCCGACACGAAATTGACCCGTTTATTAAATGGGTCGACCCGACCTGACCTGTTTGACAGCCCTAGCTGGAACTAGGTTAAGGTGTTAGCCTTAATATAATTTCCTTTGCTTTGTCGCCCCCCCCCCCCCCCCCAAAAAAAGGGGAAAAGGGGGGAGAAAAAGGAGTTTAAAGTTTGAGGGGTAGATAGAGGTTGTGGCAAGATGTAGTAATCTCACCCATGTCCAAACAGGGCAGCGACAGAAACACTGAACCCTGAAGCTCTCACCCATAATACAATCGAAAAAATCTAAACTGCTCCAAAATGCAATTTTTTTTACCGTTTAGCAAAACACTCCAACTATACAACATTCTCAAAAAGTAGAAGTTGAAATCCTGAAAGGACATAGCTCTGTCCTCGAAAATACATCTATTTTTCTCGGTCCAAGTAGCCCACCAAATAGCTAGAGGAACCATTTCCAAACTCCAAGAATCCAACTATTCTTCATCCTTCTCCTCTAAGCCACCACAACAGCTTTCACATTTGATGGTTGTACCCACTGAGCCCTCATCAGAGAGAGACAAATCCCAAAGCAAAGAAAGCCCATCGACAATGCACAAGGAGATGATCTGGAGATTCTTCCTCCTTGCAACATGCACAACACCTACTTGAAGCGCTAAACATATTTTTATGCCCTTATTGGGAGTCTTTCCTTTGGTGGCAGCCAAGCAAAGGAGCAAGCTTTTATGGGAGCTTTAGTTCATCAAATGGACTTGACAGCAAAATCCAGGGCATTCGAGGCTTCAAAATGTGTGAAACAAAACTCTTGATTGTAAAAGACTCCTTAGAGTAATGCAGCCAAACAATCTCATAATTGCTGTGAGTGGGATTTCTGCTAATCACATTACATCCCACTCCTTCCGGTTCCATCCTTCTCCATCTTACTCCTTTTCACTCCATTGTGAAAAGTTTTTTTAAGCTCTTAAAAATAAACAAATGTACCCTTTGTCTTTGAAAATGAAAAATTACTAACAAGTAAAACAATGATAAAGTAAGACCATGGTAAATTATTTGTTAGACATAATTGAAATCTAGGGAAAAAAGAATGTGTTTTAAAATATAGAAAATATGTTTCGAAATGTGTCATATCTTTGGGTATGATGTTTTGGATGGTTTGGTTAGTAGAAGGCCTTTTTGTGGGACGGGAGCTTGAGAAACAACAATCCATGGCATTGGAGATAATTGGATAGAAATGTTGTTCTAGGAGTTTAAGAAATCTTTGCTCTTTTGGAATTGATGATGTAGCTTCTATGGACGGCCTTTCTGCCCAGGCTGTGACTAGTCATCATATTCTGGATTCCTCCTCACCATCACTGTTTATCATTCTTAACACAATCTTCTTCTTCTTTTTTTTTTTGATCAGGAAAAGAATAAATATATTTCATTAACAAAAGGGTGGATGCAAAGTTAGCGTCCTACAAAAGGCTATACACATCCCATATGCGCACTGTCCAGAAAATCTAAAAGATAAAGAGAAGAGTAACAAAAGATCCCTTTTTCCCAAAAATAGAGACTTGATTAAATAATCTTTAAAACATTGAAGCGGCATCTCCACGCCCTGAAAGACTCTCCTATTTCTTTCACGCCAAATGTTCCAAAAAATTGTACGAGGAAATATCTGGCATTCTTCTTTTTAGCTTTCCTACCAAAAAAAGTCCTCCCATGCATAGAGGTGATCCGAAATAGAATTGGACATAACGCAAGAAACTCCCAAGCAACTAAAGGCTAGATCCCAAAGAGCTCTTGCAAAAGAGCTTTCCTTAATACAATCTTTTTTTCCTCCCTTATTGAAAAATGTTACATTTTCTACCTAGATGATAGAAAAATAGTGTGGATTTATGTGATAGGTTGAATGAATATTCTCTACATCTCTTGTTAGTCTGAACTATAAATTTATGCATGCATGTGCAAATGAATTACCTTGAAGCATTTGAAATTCCATGGATGAAGAAAATATGTGCTGTGCAAGTACATCTGCATATTGCTAATGCTGTCGAAAAGCATGCAGCAGTCCCATTAGTTTTACAGGTTACATGAAAAAAGGAAGTAATTCTTGGATTATTCTGCTTCAGGCAACAGCAACTCGCTTTATTGACCGCTTATCAGAGGAGTATAGTGGTTATGTTGATATTATCCAGCCCATCCAAGTTGCAATATATGAAATGAAATTAGGTGTGGCAATACTCTTGTCAACTGCAATGCAGAAGGAGTTTCTTGATAGGATACAAGAAGAAGCTGATCCTGTTCTGGTATTAGATTCACCGTCTTAGATGCTAATGTTTGTCTCTGCAACCTTGCTCCTTAAATGTCTGAAAGTCTATTGTATTGCAGGATGCTATTTATTCATTTATGAGATTTCCTCATGGCTATTCTTTGGAGACTCCCGTCCATATCAACTGTGGTGCTCCTGAGTTTCCCTTCTATACCATTGATTTTCCAGCATGTAAGTTGGTCAAGAAGATGGAATTATTGAAGAAGCTAATTGCTGCTAGTGAAGGGTTGAATGGAGGAAGAGAGGTTTGCTATTTTTAATGCTTGTAACACTGCTAAATTTAATTGCTGCTAAATTTAATGCTTGGAATTATAAAGAATTGTGACTCTTATAATGATTATTGTATGGCAGGTATCATCTGTTCGGCTGGAAGCTTCTCTTTTTGAGAACACACTTGAACATCTTATGAATCTTGTGGCTAACTCAAAGCTGTTGACAAATGCATCTTTCATGGTGAGGATTTGCCTTCATAAATTTTGCATTTGATAATATGAATAGGTAACTTAATATGCTTCAATGATTCTCTGGATTAGGTATTGGATATGGTGTTTGCCTTCTTCACAAGTTTATGGAAAGATGTTAAAGTTAATGAGCAAACCAAAAGGGACAGTGAAGCTCAGGCATACAAGTTCAGGCCCCGTGCCTTTAAGCTAGACGATGTTTGTGAAGTCGATTTATCATCTCTTAATAATTCTTTCTCAGGAGAGAGTTTCACAGAGTGGAAAGAATTGCTCCATGATGAAGAAAGCATTCCAAGGGTAAGTTTCTGAATTCTGATTTGAAGCATAGTACTAGCATGTTTTCTGTGCTCTTATACAAATTTGCCCAAATACAGGAGAAGGAAGGCACAGATCAGGCTGATAGTTCTGGAGACTGGAATTTAATTCCAGAGTCCATGCTGAGCAACATGGTGAATGTGCACAATCAGTTTTTTGGGTCAAACAATTTTGTTGAAAGTGTATGTTCACTTGTACTTCGTCCTGTTATGGGCTTTCTCTGGGTTTATTTTTTACCTTCTTCCTTCCTACTTCATCTAATTTTGCTTGATATATGCGGGGTGGCAATGATGTTCAAACGTCTCATTGTACTACTGGCCACTAATTTTGTCCATTTTGTGCAGCCTGGGGTTATCCAGGTGTCTGATGCAGCCAAATTACATTCTTTTGTCAAATCTTATAATCTTGGAGCAAATATTGTCAAAGGTTGACATCGCTAATTCTAGAGCTTATGAAACATCACTTGTCTCTCAGGATGTCATCCATCAGAAAAGAGGCCCTTACTTTGCTGTTCTTTTTGTTTCCAGATTTGACTGGACTGTCTGCTTCCTGCTTGGATGCTAGACTTGTAGCAGAGCATATCCTCCGTCTTTGTGTTGAGCATGAACAGAAATTACTTTTACCTGATAAGTCAAGTGGTGTACGGAACTTTTATAAGGTATTGTGAACAATTTTGTTGTCATTTAGACACTCGTCCATTGTTGTCAAATTGCCATGAGCATCCTTTTCTGCTTCTCTAGGATGCAAATTCTCCTGTTGTGGCAAGCATGGTCCCACATCTCATGGCTCTGAGACAACAAATTGTCTCTCTTTTGAAAGAAAGAGATGAACATCCTGGATTGCAGAAAATTCAGGACATTATTGACATGCTGTTGGCTCTCCCCCCGAGTACCTCCATTGCTCAGGTAGCTTTTCTTTTGTCGGCGATATTCCTTTTGCAGGTTCTGGAAGTAGTTATTTTTAAAATGGAAGCTGAATAGGAATTGTATCCCTGTCAATTTTTTTCTTTAAGGCGATATGTTACAGATCATGAATCAGCCAAAGATAATTGGTCCCTGCTTTCTGTTATATCAATTGTTAAGTTTGTGTTCTCTAGGACGGTAAGAAGCTGTAAGTTGAACTTAGTTAAGAATCCGTAGACATATATGTGAAACTGTATGTATCGGTAGAAATTAGGAAAAAGATTTGAATCTTTGGAATTATGGAAGAATATGTAGAAGCTATAGAAGAAACTTGTAGAAAATAAGATGGGCATATCGCTCTGGTAGAAATTACCAATATAAAATGTATTATTTATTTATAGTCATATAATTAGTTTGTTGCATTTTTAATTTACGCCTGGGAATTTGTTGTAGTTTTTAATTCTTCCTGTCTAATTATTCATTGTGGAAGTCTGGGGCATTAATACATATTTCAAATTGAGAATTTCTAGAATTTTGTAGTAAAAAAAAATCAAGAAAAGTAAGCGGCCGTAAGAACCCCTAAGAATATAAAGGTGTATAACTCCATGAGAAACTGTAAGAAACTATAAAGGATGTATTGAATTCAGAATCTGCAGAAATAAAGCTGTGCAGAACAGGCCCAAGTGTGTCTTTGGGAATCATGATGTAATGTTATCATCACAGACCATTTGTGTTCGGAAGGGTGACATTTGCGGGGAAATAGCATGAAATGCAGATTGGAACTTCAACTTTCTTTTTGTACATTGTGGTACAGCAGCGTAGAAGCTATTACATGCCACACCAGTGACTGGGAACCTTCCCGCTGCTTTGCGGTTTTTACCTGCATGTATGAGTTTTTACCTGCGTCATGGAATTCAAGTTGAAGTAGAAGGATTTTTATGTTTTGTAACTGTTCTTCTTCATCCTGTGAATTGTCTTTGGTTGCGTCTGCTAAAGTGTCATGTTCTCTTTGCTAAAGGCACTCTCAGGGCTGCAATTCTTGGTGAACAAAATAAAGATACTGCAGGAAAATGGTGCAAAGTTTCCTCTTAATGGTGAGTGCTTTGCTTTTTGTTAGAAAAGAATGCCAATTATTTTTGTTTCATAGCTTTGACGAGTTCCTTATCCTGTGGATCTTGTAATAGATGAACTAGAACCTATTCTTGCCCTTGTATCCTCTTTCCAAAGGATGGAGTTTGAGACTTGGAACAACATACTAGACGAAGTCATTGTGCAATTTGAGATGAATGCTGCAAAGGTACCATTTTGCTCTATCAGCAGTGTCATTTATTTTTCTCTGAGATAATTTTGTCTAATTTGGCAGTAGAAACAAATTTGATTATCAGAAATGAATAATGATACTACAGAGAATCATCTTGTTTATGTGACATGTAGAATCATATCTTGGCAAGTCTCTTGGTCTTTGGTTGGGCATATTTGAAAGTTGTCCATAGGATCTCCTTGATCCGATTGGGCTTGGGAAGACAGCTGGTGCTGTAGTGCAGAACAATCATCAATCATCTTGGAGATTATCTGCTGCTTGTCATTGATCCTTTTGTAATTTTCTAAGTATGACTTTTTTCTATTGTGGAGGGTGAAGACTCGACGGTATAATCTAGCTTTTAGTGATTTGACCAGTGCTTCAAGTACTGGCCATAGAACTATAGTTGTGCAGTTGTACCCTATCTTAGTAGTAACGTTAGGTTAACATGAGGAGTGATCGATTAGAGCATGTTATGGCTTAATAAATCTCCTGAAGTTGCTTGGTTTATATCTTGTTGGAGGACAAAGGAAGCTTACTGTTTCATTAGATCTTTTTTCAACTACTGATGGTTTATGTTCCTCATTTCCACTTATGAGACTATTGGTTATATTGATTGATGAGTTGAATGGCAGATCCCGTAAAGATACAGTCCTATCTGTGGTAGGCTTAAGTTGTGACATTGCTGCCCCCCCCCCCCCCCCCCCGGGCCGGGGTTCTTGCTACGTTCTATTGGGGCATCTGATGTTCCTGATTGCTTCATTTGGTTGGTGCAGTTATGGTTTCCGCTGTACTTGGTTCTGCATCGAGGAAATACTACAGATACTGCTGAATATGCCCAAACCACATTGCAAAGGCATGTCTTTGTAATAATTTCAATGGAAATGCATGGATAGAAATTTATACAAAATTTAATATGGCTTCAGATGTAGAATTTCTGAGTTATGTGCTTTTGAAACAATTGTCTATTTTGGCTTGTTTTGCAGCTTGGAGGATTTGATTTGGACATCCAATGTAGGTGAATTTCGGAGACGCTTGCAGCTTATACTCTCATTTTATGGTCAGCTTGATGCTGGTATACAGCTGGGATGCTATGCAAGGTATGTCGGTGCAAAAAATTTCTAAGCTGAATTTTTCCTTTTCTTTTCAATGTATACTGTCACTGTTTAGCCTTCCGCTTGTTCCTGCCAAAACTGGAAAACAGTAGCTAGTCTGCCTAGTGATAATGAGAGAAACCTGATGAGTTAACTTTTGTTACAAGCCTATAACCTTTCCAAGTTTTGTTGCTGATGGAGAAAAGGGCTACAGGTTGTGTCAATGATTATGTTAAGATCCAACTAGATGCAAATACTGGGTTTTTCCCCCCATGTTTAGTTGTTTGACTTTTGATTGTGCATGACATTGATACTCTCACTTTTAAGTGTCCCTTAATTGTCTGCTACAGATGAAGGGTTTAATCATCTGATCTAGAGTGCTGGTTTTGGTTCTTGCTTGCGAGTGCAGAAACTCCCTCTCCCTCAATGGGTTCTTTCCGAGAATTCTATTGTTGCTTCTTGACTGCTTCCTCTTTTTGTTGTGTTACAAGTTATTTATTCTGAAACTCTGCACAGTCGGACAGGTGTGATGGAAGATCCCTGATTATTTAAACTATGGCTTATGCTGCATTTGCTAGTCATATGATTACTGTTCTTTGGCTATCTTGACAGCTTCCTCTTTTTATTGTGTTACAAGTTATTTATTCTGAAACTCTGCATGGTAGGAGAGGTGTGATGGAAGATCCCTGATTATTTAATCTATGGCTTATGCTGCATTTGCTAGTCATATATTTACTGTTTTTAGCTATCATGATATTGTTCTTTGTTCTTCTTTGCCCCCACCGCCCCCCCCCCCCCACAAAAAAAAAAGAGAATTCTATCTTTGTGTTAAAATTGACTTTGTAGACTTGTTCTTTGTTGTATAAGATATTAAGATGCATAATGTTACTATTAATGCTATACAAGCAGGCTCAGAAGTTTACTTTTTATTTTGCAGTTCTTTGAACAAGGAAAGTAGAGATCTTCTGTACAATGTGTTTGGCTTCTATGTGCAATGCCTGCCTATGTAAGCTCGTTTAAAAATTGTTATTTTCTTTTCCTGCTGTAGCCTCTTATTTTCTGTATTCTTCAGAAGGCAGCCACAATTTTCTTCTGACTTTATTTTCTTAGAATTATGGAGCACATTGAAACCAGAACAAAAAATATTAGAAAAGAAATGGAAGAGTTTCTGAAGCTTTGTCGATGGGAACGTCCAGAAAAGCTTGTGTCTATGGAGAACACCAAAAGGAACCGTCAAAAGCTGAAGAAGTTCATGCAGAAGTACAGTGTGAGTAATAATAAGATTTAGATATGGACATATGCGTAAATATGAAATTACTGGGAATATGGATTATGTGAAGTTTTTGAATTTTTTTTGTGGTTGGTAACGATCATGATAAATCCTCATCTAAGCCAGCTACGTATGCTTTCTTTAGGCATCTGTTTCGTGAGCTTTACTTCCTTCTATTGCTCTGGTATTTTAAGAGAGATTTCTGTGATTAACGGAGCTGGACAATAGACATATTCTTTTGAACTTTTGTTTAGGTTCTGTCGTTACGTGAACTGTGAAATAATTACTCTCAAACAGAATGATACTTGGATGTAATGCAATGGCACTTATTTATGACTCCCTCTATCTTGAAAAAGTTGTCAAATTTCTTACTTTTTGATGTCCTATAATAGTTGTCAATGCAAAATTGGAATTACATACTTAATGTTTTACTGTTGTTTAAAAATTTTATACCTATTTATTTCAACCAATAACATGAAAGATTTTGTCCTGAAATATGGAGAACTTATTTATTGCTAAATCGGAAAATACTTGCATGATACTGATGCTCTTGCTTATAGTTGTCTCTGAATCAATCCACTTGTTAATAAGCTTCTTTCTCATCTTTTTTCCATTACCTCCGATGCATATTGGTACAGGATGCACTCCAGCAACCAGTTATGCTTGTTCTTACACAGGAATCTGCGCGAAGAGGTTTGAAGCCTCCAAAGCCTGCTAAGAGTGAAGAATTATCTGCATTTGATATGTCCCAATTTGTTGATGTTAGAAGGTTGAATTCTCTCTCATTGCTGTAAATCAAAAATGAACTTTTGCATTTCTGAACGTGATCTCTTCTGTACAGGGCTGCATGGTATTGTAATTGGCTGAAAAAAGTTGATGATGCAATGCAGTATTTGCACTTGGGAAGACAGGAGGCACAAGCTTCTCTTTGCAACTCTAATGGTGCTGAAGTCCTTCCATTATTCTGCTATAAATGCTCGATTTCTTACTGCGTTAACCTATCTGTAGTACCCGTGCTCATACTGTGCGGAAATCCTGAGAACAAAACATCTCTGAAGGAACCATGTTGTAGTTCCATAGGCCCCCTTTTAATGATGCCTGGACCCATACTCCCTGTAATTTCACTCGTGTGCTGAGCCTGCATGGCACTCTTGTTCCACAAAGTATTTCTCTGTTGCTATGATGTCCCCCAGCCGCTTTTGGCACCTCCTTCATCTTTTCCTTGGCCATACCATTGATATTAATACCCTAAATTCACTGGATGTAATTGTTAATGCAGAGGATGAAGGCAGCAATGGGAATCATTCCCTTTTGAAGTCCCCATGCCCTTCTTACCAGGAAGAATGGAGTCAGGTACGGCATCAGCTTGGAAAAATATGCAGAGCTGTAATGGAAACTGCTGATATATGGAAAGATGAAGGGAAATCTCAAGTGAAGACAAGGGCTTTCTCTGATCTTCTCAAGCTTTTGGAAAGTTGTGGATTATCAAAACACAGAAACACAGTACTGAAGCTTTTGGAGAACAATAGTCTATTTAACTCCAATCCTGCCTTATTAGATGTAAGAATTTCTTGCTTATCATAACCTTGATTCCAGAAACTCCAGTATCTTTATAGCATATCTTATCCTGTGCTCCAATGCTTTGTCCCACATGTCCATGCATTGCTTTCTCTTAATTATTGCGTTGTTCTCGTCCTAAAGATTCGAAACCTGCAGGATCAACTTAAGACGAGTCAGTCAAGTTGGTGGTTTTTTCTGCCATCCTATGATGTGGGGCATTTGCTACGGAAGCATGACAACCTGTCCTCGCAAAAGGTTGATCATACTGCTTTCAGCCACTTTAAAAGTTCAGCCAGCGAAAGTGTGGAAGACAAATGGAAATTTGCTAATCAGCACTACTTCAAGAGCTTGGCATCAGTGAGGCAACTACAGCAGACCTCTGTTAATTTTCACAAGGACTTTACGCCTGATCAGGTAGATTTTATTCAACATTAGGTGGAATATTTGATCTCAGGTGGTTGAGGCAGCTTTCCTCGTGAACTGTTCATAGTCTAAACTGTTTCAGAAACATCTAGGAAAATCTAACACTTTATTGGGCCTGTCCGCAAGGACTATATGGTATTTAACTAACAATTTTGGGATATAAAATTATGAAACAATCCTGAAGCTCAGTAATTCAGACTTTGAATTTCTGGCAAGCCTGGTTTGGGGATCTCAAGATCGCGTTCTGCTTTAAGATGGGTTATCCTAGATTTGTGCTCCTCAAATTGATCTCTATTTTGGCTTTCAGCTTATGGAGAATCAGGTTTGTATCATAGTATTGTTGTTCAACTAAAACACCATACGAGGGGCCGAACTTTGTAACATTTCAGTGTAATTAAACCCATTTCAGTTGTATGCTTGCCTCTGAATTCATGTATAAGACATAGTATAAGCGTGTTTGTAAAAAAATGTTGATCTTATTTAATGTTTTTGAATTAGATCTATTAAAATAGAAGTCTATGAAATTCACTTGGTGCCTTGTGCAGGTTAATCGGTCAAACAGCTTCCTTGAACACCTCGTGATGATACAGATGGAGCAACGTGCAGCTGCGTATAATTTTAATGAGCTCCTGAAACATTTGAGCGAACGCATCTTGTGTTTAAGAAAATTGTGTTCAGCATCTGACTCTCTTGCTCAAGGAAGCATCGGTGAAGGCATTGTTTCTCCAAGCCTACATCGTCTTTTAAGTTGCATGTGGCAGCAAAAGGTAAGATTGATCCCCAAAGATTCTAAGGCATTCATTTGTATAAATATTTGTGGCTCATTATAGTTCTTTTTTTTTTTTGTCTGTATTGCTCATTTTATACACGAAACTTTTGCAGGGAATATTTGATACTTTGTGCTCCTTGTTGGATGAAGAATACGTGATGCTAAAAGCAGTGCAAAATACCCATTTGAGTACCTGTCAAAGCATTAAACCTGCAGTGAATGAAATCCTTGCCCTTATTGAACACTTCAGTCCATTGTTCAAGAAATCAAAGGTAGGGATATGTCACAAAACTGTGAGGTTACCCCTGCCTCCAAGATTCTTCTGTTTGCTGGCTTTCATAGTTTTACATCTTAAGAGTATTTGGATGGTGATGATTTACTCTCTCTTTATTCTGATAGGCATTGTTGGATGATGAACTACTTGGTAATTGTGGGTCCACAATTAAAGTGGCAGCTTCTACTCCTGCTGTTGTGATGTCAAAAGATTTGGTACACTTAGTTACCAAAAATTTCCACCTCATGAGGGAGCTTCAAGAGCGTTCTGCTGCTTTAATTGAGCAGCGACTGAACAAGAGATCCGTTGAGGGTATTCTACTGGGTCATTTTGAAGATGTAACTCGCAAGGTAATGATGCTATTTCTCTTTTCTTCCTACCAAATCCTTAATTCCCTTTTAGGAGCATACAGACAATGGGGTAAAGAATACTCATTGCCTTTCCAAAATTTGCAGGCCAGGCAAATGGAAGAATGGTTCCATTCCTCCAATTGGTGCAAGCATCCAATACATACTGAAAATGTTTCTGGACTGCAAGCTGGATTGTATGCGTATGTTAATGATGCATTTAAGCATGGCAGCAATGCACTTCAAAAGCTAGGATCTTGGAATAACAGAAATGTCTCTGATGATACATCACTAGAGAAGATCACATCATGGAAACTTCTGTTCAGTTCTTATGCTGAAGATCTCCAGCTGGATCTTGTTTGCAAGGACCTTGATAAAATAATTTCATTTGCTGTAAGCCTTTATACCCAGATATCTTAGGTTTACATTTATATTTTATCAATAATTTAGCTGTTCACTTATAAATCCTTCATCCTGTAGGGAGAATTGGCAGGCAATTTTGATGTGTCTTATGAGACCAGTGTGCAAATTAGGCATCTGGAGGAGTTGTTGAGTGGGCTATTGGCCTTCAGCAATGGTCTTTTGGATGATTTTCTGGCTGTCCATGAGTGGGTATGTTACTCTTTTCACACTTCTCGTTTCAGTGGTTAGGTGTTTATGAAGAAGTCGGGTTGGCTGACTGCTTACATCAAATTGTACATCCAGGTGTCAATCCTGACCCATAGGCTTGCAGAGATTTTTGCTTCATGGTTTACTGAAGGGTACGGTGTACCAACTGAAGAAGTAGATGATGATGCCTGTGAAGCTCAAGATGCTAAAGGGACTGGCATGGGGGAAGGTGCTGGGGTTAAAGATGTGAGTGACCAGATAACTGATGAAGATCAACTGCTGGGGAACTCTGGAGAGGTGTGTTATCTGCAACCATTCACCTTAATAGCTGGAGATAATTTTGAGAATTCTCATGTGTAAATTCCACTGTTTCTTGTTATGTGCACGTGTCTCACAGAAAGAAGAGCAAGATGCCTCGAATGAATTACCAGGTAAGAATGATAAAGGAATTGAGATGGAACAGGATTTTGATGCTGGCACCTTCAGTGTGAGTGAAGATTCCGGGGATGATGAGCATGATGACAACGGTGATGATGAGGCTGAGCAGTTAGACAGCGCAATGGGTAATACTGGGGACGATACTGAAGTAGTTGATGAAAAGCTCTGGAACAAGGAAGAAGATGAAAATCTTGATGGTGGAAATGGGAAGGATGAGTCAGGACCTTCAATGAAGGACCGTGATCCTAATAATAGGGAGCTTCGAGCCAAGGATGAATCTGATGCTAGAACTGATGACTTAGCTGAAGGAAATGACATTGAATCTGATAAAGATGATGAAATGAATGATGATAAGGATGCTGGCAATGATGCTCTTGATGACAAGCTAAATACAGAGGATATGAACGTTGACAAAGAGGAGGCTTCTGCGGATCACACGGGGCTAGATCTCAATGAGCCAAATCAAACTTCTGCAGAAGATGCTGATGAAATGGAAGTGGAACCAACCGAAGATCCTATGGATGGAGATGGAGCTGAAGAGACAGAGGACCAAATGGATGGAGATGCTGAGGACAATGCAGGTGGCCCTGAGGATGAAATTTTAGAAAAGGGGAAATCTGACCAAGTCGGTGGATCTGAGAAGGATGATGCTGAGAAAAGAGATGATGAGAATGGCAATATGGATTTCACTGCCCCTAGCAGAGATATGTGTGAGCCCGGAAATACGGACACAGCCAATAATCAGTTCCCCAACGCAGAAACATCACAAGCAATGAATAATGAAAGGCAAGAGGCCAATTCTATGAGTGCAGCGCATGAGATGATGTCGTCTATGAACAGTGATGCTCATAATGACCTTGCTTCTTCAGAAAATGCCAGCCAAATTGAAGTTATGATGGGTAACTCGTCAAAGGGTAATCTCACCAATGATCAAACAATGTCCCATTTGCCACAGCAAGATTTCTCATCCTTCCAGAAGAATCAACCGAACCCCTTACGAGATTTAGGGGATGCACTTCAAGACTGGAAGGACAGGGTTAAAGTATCTGCTGATATCCCAGACACAAAAAAAGAGACTGCTGATGAGATGGTAGATGAAGAAGCAAATGAATATGGATTTACTTCCAAGCTTGATAAGGGAAGAGCCCAGGCACTTGGATCTGCTTTGCCTGACCAGGTTGACCATAGTATGACTAATGAGAAGCCTTATGGAGATGGCGTTGGAGCAAATGAAGAGGATAAATTTGAAGACTTCCAGAAGCAGGACACTGATGCTGAGCCCGTGACACATCACCCCATTTTGGTGAGCAGGATGGAGGAAAAGATCAAGACGTGTGATTCCTTGGATGAGATGCCTGTAGAAGATATCCAAGAAGCCCGCAGCAAGAAGGAATCTGGTCCTGGTGGACATATGGAGAGTGTAATTTCTCTAAAGAAGTCTTACGTGGCACAAGACATGAACCAGGGAAGTGAGCTTTCAACCGGTGGGGATGAGCTGGGCAAAGTGCAAAATCTTGTGCAGCAATTTAACAACACGCAAATGAGTGCTGCTGCTGTTTGGAGAAAGTATGAACTCCGCACATCAAGGTTGTCTCAGGAGTTGGCCGAGCAACTGCGTCTTGTCATGGAACCTACACTGGCTAGCAAGCTTCAGGGGGATTACAGGACTGGCAAAAGGATCAACATGAAGAAGGTAAATATTTACTGCCCCTTTTTTTCTGATGCCATTGCTGCACGTTTTATCTCAATATCTCATCATGTCATTCCTTGTGGACAGGTAATTCCATACATAGCTAGCCACTACCGGAAAGACAAAATATGGTTGAGGCGCACTAAACCTAACAAACGTGATTACCAAGTTGTGATTGCGGTGGATGATTCTCGTAGTATGTCTGAAAATTGCTGTGGAGATTTTGCAATTGAAGCTTTAGTAACAGTATGTCGTGGCTTATCCCAGCTAGAAGTGGGTAAATTAGCTGTTGCCAGCTTCGGAAAACAGGGAAATATCAAGTTGCTCCATGACTTTGAGCAGCCCTTAACGGGAGAAGCTGGGATGAAGGTTAGTACAGTACTTTGCTTGCATTGCCTAGAGACAACCAAATACTCCTTTGCATTGACCCCCCCCAAAACAAATCTTGGAATATGATTGCTCAGGTTTTCATTTCTTCAATGACCATATTGTGCTTTTGCTTTTTGCACTTTGGTTGGAACAGATGATCTCAAGCCTAACATTCAACCAAGAGAATACGCTAAGAGAGGAGCCAATGGTTGACCTTCTGAAGTATTTGAACAACATGCTAGATCAAGCGGTGGGTAATGCCAGATTGCCTTCTGGGCAGAACCCCTTGCAGCAGCTTGTTCTGATTATTGCTGATGGCCGTTTCCATGACAACAAGGAGAAGTTGAAGCGGTGCATCAGGGATGTTTTGAACAGAAACTGTATGGTGGCATTTCTAGTCTTGGATAGTGGTCAAGAGTCCATTATGGACTGCAAGGTATGCCCTCCTGACCCTTTCTTCTATTATATATCCTGAGTTCTTGCCTTGTCTTCAGAAAATTACTGTCTGAAACAAGAAACTTTCAGATATATTTAAAGGATTACTTCTTCATGACAAGCAACGTGTCAAGCTCAAGATTGAGTGAACCCTGCCAAGACCTTACAAAACTGACCTGTTCGAGTTACCCTAGTCCAATGACCTGGACCTATGCCAAATCCGATCGCCAAACCCAATTTGGGATTGAAATCCAAATTGACATCCCATATTACGAAATGGCCATATGATACATTCCCCCAAAAATATGATACATTCCCCCAAAATTCTTGGCGAATTGCGAGACAAGTTTGTTGGACAATATTGATCGACTCGGATTCAACCTGAATCTAAATGACTTGACCCAAACCTGAACCAAAACTGAAACTTCATAGATCCGAACATGATCATACCCAAAAGCATGACCCATTGTTGAACCGACCTATTCGGCAGGTCTAGTCTTACCGTAGGATCTGGAAGGGCCTTGAACTTGAAGTTTCGGCCAACCAAAAAAGGGGATCAACACCTGCTGCTCACTATTTGCTCTTTTTGATGAAGGATTACATATTCAAGAATGGATTGCTCGAGAAGGCCGTCCCATATCTGGACTCTTTCCCCTTCCCATACTACATCATACTGAGGAATATCGAGGCACTTCCCAGAACACTGGCTGATCTTTTGAGACAGGTATTCAAGTTATACCTTTTATGAATAAGCTAATTTAAGCTTTGCTTGATGCAGGTCCTTTTTTTCTCATGTACTGTTTCTCTATTCTGACACTGAGACCTTGTGTTCGTGGTGCAGTGGTTTGAGCTGATGCAGCATTCAAGAGACTAATTGATTGAGATTGAGCCACTTCATCATATCAGAGACATGAAGCTCTGTGATTGGTCGTTAGTTTTCAATGTTAGTACCATTGCATGCAGCGTAAGAAAATAGGAATTTTGCTGTACAGAGAACAGTCTCAAAGAAATTTTGGTAGTTAGATATGATGCGGAGTGTTTTAATTGTTAAATAGGCAGGAGAGGGAAACAGATGTATATACACTGGAAGACTGGTCTTGTAAACGTTGATTTTCGATTAATATGTCTCCTCTCGATGAGGTGGTTTTGTCTCGACAACCACACCTCCCCCCCCCCTTCTCCACGAACTCGCTTAGTTGGTTCTTTACTTTAGTCTTATATTCTTTTTTCTATTTGGCATCTTACTTTTTCATCTAGAACTCCCCCAAATATTTCAGTAGTGAAAAGTGGAAGTGGTTTGATGCAAAATCGATTGATCTTTGCGTTTGTTGCTTTTAGTTAATAATTATGGTCTTTTTGAACAAATTTCTGAAAAAATGACTAGAACAGATTGATATTGCATCCTCTCAATATTTAATTGACCCCATGTGTTTTGTTTGCTAGGTTTCCATTCCTAATTGCTTTCCTTCTAGCTCGTCCATGGATTATTTGCATCTTTGTGTTTCCCACAACAGGAGGGAGCCGTTAGAGGGGAGGTAGGATAATACCCTCCAACTGTGATGTTGGCGATTTGTTGCAAGATCATTATGAATTAGGAATAGTACTAGCTACGCACTTCATCTTAATTGCTGACAAGATGTGCTCCTTTATTCAATTAGGGTTGGATGCAGTATGCATTAGGTGGCATTACTATCTTTAAAATACAACAAACGGTCCAAAAGAAACAAGGAAGTATGTAGGGCAAATTTATATTCTCATATTTGTTGTATAATATCTTCTTATATATTTAAAGTTAGGAATGAGTGAATCATTCTTTAAAGTTACTATTTATCTATATTGCCATTAAGCGGAGAAGGGGGGAAAAAAGAAATGAAAGATAGAATATATAATATTGTAATCGTTCGTTTTTCTTATACACAGCTAAATATAAAATTTTAAAAATAAAAAACAAAAAAAGGGAAAATTCAATAGAATATCTTCCCCTTCCAATCACTTCCTAAGGAATCAAACATCTAGCTTAATCATCAACCCCCAGTCCCCCAGCATCCCTGTGAAAAGACGAAAAAGATACAAACTAATCACGAAATGCCTTAAAATAAAATATTTGAGTCCTAGGATCAAAATAAATAGCAACCTCATCATCCTTCTTGAACCCTCTACTTCTAACCATGGCCATGTTAAGCCCTAAGACATACCCATCCTGCAACCCTTTCTCAAAGAACGTCTGCTCATCGTTCGGCCCGTACATAACCGGGCTACTGTGATCCGTTACATCGCAAACGGACACGTAAATCTTGTTGCCCATGACAATATGGTTGGCACTCTCCAAAGGGTACCATCTGAAGATATGCTCAAACACTTGTTCATGGCTCAGGTAAACTTTGCCTGTGGCCGCCTCATGTGTCTCGAGAGTCTTTCGGATCCTCCATGGGTTGTTCGGGTCGAGTTGGGAGGGAGTGGTGGACTCCGAGTCTCGGATCTCGACCAGGGTCCGGGTCACTTGGTAGGGCCGGTTGATTGCTAATGCAGCCAACTCCTCTTTCTTGGTTGGCAAGAAATTGTAGTAGAATGTTTTCTTCATGGAAGCCATGGTTTTTTGGGAGAAGGGGTTTGAATGTGGCAAATTTGAGGAGGGTTTTATAGAGAAATATTGTGAGTTCAATGGATTTTATTTTTTTTTTCGGAGGAGGGGATTACAGGATTAGGTAAGTTTAATCTCACTTTGATTTATTTTCCTTTTCTGACCGAAGGCATGGAATCTGGACATTATTATAAGGAAACAGTGCTAGAGGATTTACAATTATTATGGTGAATTTCAGGAATCAAATCAAATCCTCATATGTCTTACCCTATTTGTGTGATGCAGCACAATTGTCTTCCAAACTCTCACTTTTTTGTACAAGTTGTTATCCTTTAATTTAGTCATTATCATAAAATTATTATGCATATGTATCCAATATGTATTTCACATAGCACATAGGTATCTTGGGAAAAGAAAAGGAAAAAAAGACATCCATGAATAATCATATTAATTAAATTTAAATGAATTTAAATAAATTTTGATAAATTAATTTAAATTTTGTTCTCTAATTTATAGAAGAGTTAATTAAAGTTTGCAAATTTAACTTTATTCTTATTGGTATATAGTTTAAGTTGTGCTTCAATTATATTATCAGAATTTTCGTACTTACATGCATTTAATAGAAAGAGATGACACAATTATATGAAGATGGATAATTAATGAAAATAGTTTTCCACAACATATAACGTCACAACCAAGGAGTAAAAGAATTTATACATGAATTGTTATCCGAAATAACTTTGAACGTGTTTCTAAAAGAATAATTTTAAGCTTTCTTTTTTTATTTTTATCCTCGATATTTGGCAAATTTGGCAGCTGAAAATCATCTTGATCCAACGCTACCTGTGCTTTGATCCGTGAAGGGGGGGAGGGGGGGCTCCCTGTGAAAAACACTTCTTTTTGGCTTTGGCAACGGAGAGGTAGTGTAATTGCTTTTCAAATCCAAATTTATACGTCCATGTCACTTGTTTCAAGTGGCAAAATCTATGTAATTTGTTATCAATTCAACATATGAATTTGGGTCCAATCTACGTCAGTCGTCTCTGTGCCTTATTTGCGGTTCTGCAAACCCACCCCCGGCCCCCCCCCCCACCCAACAAAAAAAAAGACCCCCAAATTTACACCTAGAAGCTCTAAGTGAGGCCTTGCAGTTGGGGGAGGGATTTAAGCGCTCTGCTGGGAAATTCGGTGAGTTTGGTCTTATAAAATTGAACCTGAGTCTCTTAACGAGTCCTGTGTCCAATTCATGAGACTGCTCACTGCAATTGCTCTACTAGCTGATGCCCATGGAAATCCAAGCAGACATCACCAACTAAATTCTCAGTTCTCAATGAAAAAATTCTGGCCATGACTCCATCAAACTCGAGCTGGAGAATGGAAATCTGTTACCAGCAAGGGGTGTAACTTAAATCATATAATCAGTGAAATGAAATTTAGACAGAACACGACAAGCATACTAATATAAACCTTGACAAGAACTATTTTACCTTCGAATATTCAACAAGATCTTAACATTAAGCCATTTCCATGTCAACTAATTGAGTCCTACACCCTACAATAACCCCTAACAACCATCCACGAAGCTTATACAAACATAACCAAAGAAGACAGAGCTCATAACAATGAGATACCCAAAACTCGCCGCCTTTGTTAGTCTGGTCCATGGAGGAAGAGACAGGAAACTGGTAAAACCCACCAAACTGTCAAGGCCGCGCTCTCTTGTTGCTGCAAGATGGGCATTTGTACTGCTTGATGTGCTCAGCTCTGGCAGGTGTTATCTTCACACACTTGCCATGGAACCACGTCTCACAAATGTCACAGCAGATCCAGAACTCATCTGATGCATAGCTGTCCCCACACGCCCCACACAAAGTATCTCCATGTTCCTCTTCATCCTCTTCTTCTGCCCCCTCCTCATCCTCTTTTGGCTGAGCAGCAGTCTTTGAATGCTTGCCCTGCAAACCCAGCTTCTAATTTGAATACTTTCATAAATGAAAGACAAGGTGGACAAATATACTCTGGGGAAGGGACCAATATCAGAGCAACAATCACCAAGAATGGATCATTTCAAGACATGCCCAAAGGAGATCCAAATATATGCTATCTTGCCCTTCACATATAGAAAGGTCAAAGGGAATCATACAGTTGCTAAAAAACATGCTGAGTAATGAGCAGCCAGTTGGTAGAGAAACCGTAAGTCCATACACTAATATGGTTGAGGGCTGGAAGTCAAGGGAAAAAGGAACGGGATTACTTCAAGACTCCAACCCAAGAACACAGAGGAAGGGAAGATACGAAAACGTCAAGCATCCCCATGGCCAAACTCCTCCTACTCAAGAAAATGAACCATTCCCATCCCTCCAACTTGATATGCTCTAAAACTCCAAATGCAGACTCATTATATGCAACGAACATACATCAACTCTTGGCATGGATTATACTTGCATATTAGCTGCCCAATTCATCCATTTTTAACTAATTCAGATAAAATTGCAAGTGACAATTTTTTGTTTAACCAAATAAAATATCAAACATATATCAACCAAGCACAGGTATGGTAACACCACACAGACTCAGAGAATTCTGTATTTCTTTCATTCAGAAGGTTGTAGATCTGGACTAGAAATTATCTCATTATCTACTATCAACACCACAACATCATCATCATCATCATCATCAAAATGGTTTAAATACACACATGTACTCCTTGTCATTGTGATAGCTAAGCTAAAACAATAGACACCAAACCCTAATTACTATATTCCAGAGTCCCACTTCTGAGGTAGAGTTAGGACGTAGGGGTTCAGATGCATACAGCCATAACCTACAATTGAATTGAAGGCTGTTTCCAGCCGAGCATATATTTGATCACATATTTAATCTAGAAATCAAATCAGCTAAATGCAACAAGAAGCCTGAAGACCAAAAAGATGATATAGAAGTAGTGGATACTGAAAGCTTGTGAATTAAAGGAACGGCATTAAAGCCCATTTATCAATTCAAGCAGCACATGGATTATTTGTTACCCCTTTGGAATTTGACTTTGACTTGTTGTTGCTCTGATTTGAGACAGTAGATCTCTCCTTCACTTGCTTCTTAGCCATACCAGTCACAACCTCAAATATTGTCGGAAGTTCATTTATCATATTGAAGAGTCGTCTCCTACATCACACAAAAGACAGGTGAGCTTCCACAGTATCAAAAGAATTCTAATATTATGTGGATGATATTCTCAGAATCCAAGCTATCCAAATAATCCCCACAAACCTTTACATGTCATTGACTAAGTGAGTGCATATCGTTTATCATGAAGCCAACATTCCCCTCCAACTACTCATTTGATACTGCATTGTTTACAAACTAACCATATTCAGCAATAGTGAGGGGCTGCTTTAACGTCACCAACCCAGAGTAGCCAGGCGAAGCAGGCACTAGACAATCTTTTACTGAGCTATCCCTCAGTATTCCTCCCATTATTCAACAACCAATCAATACATATTCACTCTCCTCAATGAAGTCGAAAGGAATTGATACATTTTCATCATTCCTCCAAGAAAATGTTTTACATTTACAAGGTTCGTCAAGCTTATTACTGAAAACCATTCAAAAATCTACAAAGAGGGAAAAAACAATGTGGCAGAAGGGAGCCAACGCTGCCATTAACTTGTTCGCAGAACTTTTCGCATCATATTGGCCCTTCTCAATCAAAAAATCCATTGTGTAACTGTTTAAGTCACAAGACATTTAGCAATCGATACTTCTTTTAATATGCAAAACAGCACTGACCAATCGGCTGATCTGCCTTCAAAAAATTTAATATCAACAATGAGATCACTAAGCAAGATATGAAATGACAGGGCTGCCACCCACGGGTAACATAAAAACTCCTTCTCATGTATTAGTTCACCATGATCCATTTATAAAATGTTGAAAGCAGTGACAAAATCATAGGCAGTTATGAACCAGACCATGCTCAAAAACCAAATATGAAGGATGAAACTAGAAAAGCCTATTGAACTCAAAGATCACAGTAACACCAGAGTCAATTACAATACACAGAATAATTAACAACATTTACCAATGCTTTAGAATCCTCTCAGGCACTGAATCTTATAAACATGAAAGCGGAAAAGGACATGCCCAAACTACGATTCAGAACAATTTAATCATATGAAAAGAAATTGAAAAAATAGGCAATGCCATAATGGCAAAACAAATATAATATCTGGACACAGAGACTAAAATGCACGATACAAAGGTGCTCAATGACAGAAAGCTGTAAACATTGTCATATTAAAGTTACTACCCTTTGAACTACAAGCAACAGTTGGATCACACCTTTGAGAAAGAAAGATCTTTAATCAAATAACAAACATAAAACAAGTCTCCCAAGCAAGGATGAAATTCAGCAACCCATAGACTTTACAAAGTTGATGGATGCTTACGATTATGCTCTGAGAGGACTCTTGAAGGGGAATTCCCCTTTCAGTACAAGTTTCCCCAGGTGTTTAAATTTTTCCACTTTTAACAGTGCTACAAGTCCAAGACAAGATTGAAGGGGACTGCTGTTCCTTGAACCTTCATTTATCCACTTTTAACAGTGCCACAATTCCAATATAAGAATGGAGTGGACTACTCTTCCTTGAACCTTGATTTTCCAATCGATAGATAAAGAAAGATCATTCACTATGTAGCATTCTAGATTAACACCATTTCCCATAAATACAAGCACAATTAGAAACACTCACAAAGAAACATATCTCAGACAATACAGAATACCTGTCAGCTTTATCAAAACCGAATCTAGCACCAAAATAGAACGCGACAGAAAGCAACCAGGCATCGCTGTGGACAGCAACCAGAGCCAACCAATCCTTCTCCTGCATCCCATCTCTTGCAAAGTTTATGCCCAGTGCAGGCTCTGGGAGCTCAGGTGGAACTTCCTCAGCTGGAAGATTGACTTCCCATTGCTCACTTGGAAACCCATACAAGCAAAGATTTTCTTTCTCTATAGTGCACAAAACACTGGATTAGTATTAACCAAATCATAAAAGAATAATATGAAGTAGGGTATTCAGGTTCAGATGTGAAGCTCAAACAGTATTTGGAGATAGAAACAACTTCAAGCAATGTGACAATAAGTCAATAACAATAGAAGCACAATAGCTGCAAATTGCCACCAATACAGGAATGAACAACATTGTAGCCTAAGAAATTACAAATAAGTAAATAATAATGCACGCACAGATATGCCACACATCTCTCTAAATCCTGAATGATTTTATTGAAAGAACAAAATCAGAATGAAATCTTAGAACATATCACAGCATAAACAGCTTCCTGAGCAGTTTAATAATGGAATTCAAAAGAATTATTGCTTCAATGCCACATAACTATATTCACTTCTGAATGGCATGCCTTCTGGGAAATTCTATTAAGGGGAGGCAGTTCAAAGACAAATAAAGCATAACAATTATATTGTCATTAATTAATTTTTGGGGGAATAAGCTATATAAGCTTGGCTCTACCTAAACCAATTCAATACCTCCAAGCAGCAAGTGATCGTGGGCCAAACTGCTACTTAAACATGCATGTTATCGTTAGTGTAACTTCATACAGTTAACATTGTAGTTCGTTCAATATTCACACTCCGCGTGCTAAAAATAGAAGGAAGTGCATCCTTTAAGGCCATATGAGTTCCTCTCACCAAATTCCAAGTTATGCACTTTAATGTCTACATAACATCTTATACTTTTAAGACATGCCACATCCAAACATAGCACTTTAATTTAAGGCAAGGAAGCGACCGAAACTCTGGGAAAAAGTATGCAAGTTATCAACGTCAATATCCCAATTCCCAACTTCATTTTTGTTCACATGCTCACACCTACAAAAGAGTCAAAAGACCAATGCCTATAACGTACTCCTAGAGGTACATGCTCACACCTACAAATTGTTCATGCAGAACAACCGAATGCATGAAACTATTCTATTAGCATGCATGAACAATCCACATGTAGGTGCACATAATCCCCGGAGCACAGTATAATTTGACACCCGCAGTGGGTATTCAAGTCATCTGCAACAGTGGATATCATGGATAAGCATCACATTCATCAAAATTCTAGCCAATTAACCAACACTCACTCGATTCACCAACCAAAACAGAGCAAAAACCAAAATAGATTACGAAAAACAGTGCCATATACATTCCTGTGTCATACATAAACACGCTCAACATTCATGGTCGATTCTGGACGAATATCAACAGCCCAAATAAACAGCAAATTCCCAATTCCCAACGAACACAGAAGATAAGAGGAAAGCTAACCGGGGTCACACTGCTGGTAGAAATCCTCAACGTCTGTCAAAAATAAAGCAGACAACAAAAAAAACGTCACTTAAAAAATCGCACAACTGTTTCCCGAAAAATAATCAAAAATCAACAAGAAGTTTTCTCTGCCGCTAATTTCTCCGTTGGTTTCGCTCAACATTGAACCCCATAAACTCAAAACCCCAACAACGATACAGAATTCAGAACACCCGAAACCCCAAAAGAATTGAGAAACAAAAAACCTGTAGTAAGAGCCTTAATCAGCCCAGCTCGTCGACCCTTGAAATCCCTAAAAACTTCTTCAACTGTTCGCGGATTGTACTGCGCTCCTCCGTCCATTCTCAGCGAACAAACTGTAGAGAGAGAAAGGCGGGCGCTGCAAAATTTGAGAGAAAGAAAGGGAGGAGAGAGAGTGATTAAGAAAAGGGAAGGGCAGTACTACATATGCGCTGTGCTTTGGCGAAGGAGGGAGAAAAAGGGTCGGACCATCGGGGTTGAAGAGGGACGCAAGGTTTAACTAGATTGAATAGAAGGATCACAAGTCCGGAAAGGCGAAATTTCAAAAAATTCTATTGAATTTTTGAATATGAATGTCAAATTTTGTCCACTTAAAAAAAAAAATGAATGTCAAAATTTTTTTGTCTAAATTTTTTTTAGCTTGTAGATGAATTCATGGATCCTATGAAAGCAAATATACTATTATAAAAATACAGATTTTGATGGTAAATTGAATGAAATTTTACATACGAGTACACGTATTATAAGTATTTTGTGATGGAAATTACGACAATAATATCTGTCTGGACATGACTTATAATTTGTCTTGATGAAAAAGAAGATAACGTCCTGCCAAGGACAGTGATTGGGAAAGGAGATTAAGAATCTGGGCAAATGATCAATGATATTGTTGCTTTAATTTTCTGCTCCATTTCTCTACCCAAGACGTTTTTAAAACAAAAAAAAAAAAAAAACACGCACGCATGGGTGAATTGACATATACCTACTATAAACTGCTTAAGAAAAAATAAACATGTATAAAACCCCTCCTACCTCTATGATTGGTTTTCTTGAAATGTTGGCGCAGTCGAATGAATAGTAGTTTTTTCATGGATTGGAATCCATTTAATGTGCTTTATTAAAACATTTCAAGGGACAAATGAACCAGTAGGTATTTGAGATCTTACGGGAATCGACATCACTTAAGCATCTTTATGAGGGAAGATGAAGATGCAGATGAAGAGAGTAATCAAGCGCCTTCTCATTGCAATTTTCTATGTCACGTATGTTTCTGGGTCTCCAACCATACCATTCTGTGGCTGGGAGCACATTGGTCATCGATTCACTACAATCCCAATAAAAACAAGCGCAAGAACAAAGCAGGTTTCTTTGTTGGTATAGTCTTACTAATCTTGTATCCGTCGCTCTTGATGAAATGAATTTGCTTCCACTTTAAAACCCAAAAAAAAAAAAGAACAAAGCAGGTTGCCTTCATTTTCTTTTCAGGAATTCAAGGCCAAGTCAAAATAAGTCCTGCAATTAGTATTTACACAAAACAACAGAGACATGACGACATTATGGGCCAACACGCGGAAATCAAGCAAAGATCTTACAGGTTCATCACATCATTCAGAAAGCAAATAGGAAGGCCTACATCTCCCACGTCTAAATTATGACAACCCAACAATATGAACAGTAAAACACCAAAAAACTAGAAGTAACTCAGCCAAGGATGACTTCCCTTTCAGGAACAACCAGCAACCCTAACCCTAATGCCGGTTTACCTCAAATATAGTTTCCTGCACCACGAGCACCACCCTGCATGGCTCCCCCCATGCAAGGTGAGTAGCTTGGAAAGCTGAAGTCCGGCGGGTGGTAAATGTAATCACCAGTGGAAGCGCTGGTGACATCCGAGCCAGAGGTGGTAGAGTTGCCATCTCTGTAACTGTAAGTTTCATGGCGGCGAACTTCAGATTCTGACAAGTTCCCAGCGACCAAATGGAGTGAAGTTGAACCACGAATGTTCTGGCCCTCAGCAGCTGGGGCAGGCTTCAATTCTTGGAGCTTCTTTGTGTTGAGAAACCGCCCCCCAGATCCCCTAGCCCTCTTCAGTGCATGTAGATGTCGGGATTCATGGAGATATGGCTACAGAAATAACATTCCAGCGCAATATTAGGTTGCCTTGAGCAATTAGCTTGTTTATACAACCTACTCAAAACACTGCTCCTAACAAATGCAATAAAGAACTCAGCTAGCACAGCTTTAACTACCACCATCCAGTGTGGACCATGCTGAGGCACGAGCTAGAGAGACCACCAGATGTACTCAGTGATATTCCTCAGAAGTAAGGGGGCTGTTCTAAGATTTATTATGACAATTGGGCAACCTCGACAACCACTGAAGAGTGGAGGGACCATGGCTCCCACAGTCCCACTGTCTGCCGCCTAGATCTATCCTGACAAGTGACAATGGGTTTCAATTAGGCAACTTTTGGAATGATAACACAGCTCGGGGTGCATTTGTTAATGTGATTCTTTTCCAAGATGGATTACTGAGGGCTTTTTTCATTTTTATAGTAGGTTGAATGGAAACAACCTCTTTGTATTTCCGAGACTAGGCTGTCTCCTCTCCAGGGCATTCGTTCGGTTTAGTCTGTCTCACATCGAAGGTGACTTCTTTATCCAATTCTTGTTCTTGAGAATCAGGTGGGACTTGCGCCTCAACAGACAGAATAAATAAGTAAAAATACACAATGAAATCGAATGGTTGGGCAGGGTTCACTGTGCAGCAAGAAGACTGATTATTTAGCGGCCTCGCAGGGAGGTTGCCTTGCCATTTCTCACTTCCCACAAGCTCTAGCCCCTAATTGAGAACCATGGCTTCCCTCCTTAGTCCTTACCAATTGAAAAAAGAAAAGTAAAATACACACACTAAGACACATATGGCTAACCAAATGTCATCACCGACACTGATATTGTCTGAAATGAAGCTAAAGTTCACATACCTTACGGTCTTTGGCGAGCTTGTTTTGAGCCTCAAGCCTAGCACGCTGCTGTCTCCTCCTTAAAATACCATGATACTGTTTTGCATTGACATAAACGGGCTCATTTGTTGAGAAATTAAGGGGGAGCGGAAGACGACCTGGCATGACTCCCATCACCTGGGAATGGTGGAATAAGCCAATAGGTTTCACTGGTAAGCACCTCATAATGGAATATAAGACTGACATTTGGATGGAGAAGCACTAAACAGGTTGGTTTAAATAAAGTTGATAATCGGATGCGGCTTCAAAATAGAAATAGATTAAAAAATATAAGTAAATGACAGGACCTACAACGTGGAACACTACACAGAAATTTAGTATTTGATATCTTGCAGCAACTTGAGTGATCTACCCTATTAAAGATAGTAATCAACCACAGCAACTCCTTTAAAGGTCCATTTTTCTTAAAGAAACTGGTGGACAGCAAGGCATGAGACACCGCACTCTCCCATAAAAAATAGGCAAAACATACAAGAAAGAATAAGGGAAAGGAGATATAAAGTGATTTTAATATAAACAGAGAAAGTAAACAATATATAGCCACATCTCTTTGCTCGAGACAACTTCTAGATTTTTATGAATTGACAGTTAACCATGGGTTAAGCTTGGAGACAGGGAGCAAAAACCTAAATGACCACATAGTTGGATTCTCAATACCATAAATTCAAAAAGAAAACCCAGTGGCAGCGTCCTATAAGAATCCCATCGTCACAAGGCCTCAGGACGTCAAATGATCTGTGCAGTCTTATTGTTGAAAGAATTATTGGAGAGACTGTTTCCATTTCTTTTCTTTTAAAAAAAGCTTTTTTTGTTTGGGGGGGGGGGGGGCGGGCAGGAGACACAGGCAGAGGGAAGTGCTAACAATGACACAGGTTGACATCAATAAACAATGGCCCAAAAGCATCTTTAAGAGTAAAGGCGCTTTTCTAAATGTTTTTATAACCAACCCTCTGCGTTGTGGATCTTGTTCTCATTAATTTAATAAAGATCCTGGGATAATTCCAGGAATTTCCATCAATAAGTAGGCAAAGAATTATAAAAACAATTTCTAGCACAGTCCATTATTTCCGCAAAGGAAACTAAGTCTACAGTGGTGTCAACTTTAACTAGCCATTACCAATTATATAGCATAAGTAACTATCATTTTTGACTTCATATTAGACAGAAAGGCTCTCAGAGAACTACAAGTTGCTGTCTAAAATATCAGATAGAATCTCATGGGCACGCGTCAAACAAACAAGTGGCAAAAGTGTCATCCGCTATCCTAATTCCTCATGTCGAGTTGTAGTTAGTTTGGACCACGGTTTGCACAATAACATATCACCCAAAAAAAAAAAAAAAAACCAAAGAGTTAGGATTGAGCAGTTCCCTAGCTGAGCCTGAAATAACCCATCCTGCTCACTGACAGATGTAACCCTCACCATCCTGCTTTAGCAATCATGCTTTCAGCAAGTCATCATATATAAAATTACAAAAGCAAACTAGAAATTTTAGACCACTGTTCATTGGGTAAGGATGCAGATGCACCAGTCGTGCTAGCAGTGAAGTGCACCAGCCCATCACAAATGGAAGATTCCATCTCATATAGGAGTCAGTTCATTGAATTGAATCACTTTTATCATAGGGGTTGTTTTCAAATTGATAAGCAATATGCCTAATAATTCTAGAACCACACATAGTGAGGTTGCTCACCACAGCTTGAGGCCCATATGCAGACAGTACAGTATTGAAGTACTGATCAGTAAAAGGAACCGCCACTTGAGCCTGAAACAGGAAACCAAGGCCAGTAAGAAGTGCCATGAAAGAAAAAGAAACTAATCTTACAGTGTCTAGAGGTGTCCATAATTGCACATACAAAAGATTGATCATAATCGGCTTGTAGATGAGGCAAGATGCAGTTCTGAGTTCCCATTGATGAGGTGAATTGATTTTCAACATCATCACGTTTCTTGTGATCTACATTGTTACCTAGGTCAAAAAAAGATTGTAAAAAATTACTCAGATCCTTTGCAAGAAACGATATCATAAGAACTACAGCATCCAGCTAGATCAGTGAAAGAGGAACCAAAAGGAAAAAGATCAAATCATGTTCTTGCATTTGTGTTATCTAATCAGTAATTTTCCTGTCTAACTTTTTTCGTAGATTCCAGAAATCTGCGAGAATTGATTGGGTGACACAGGAAATTTATAGCAACAACCTCTCATTGGAAAGGCAAGATAGATAATAAATTACACATAGATTGTGGAGAGCAACAACTTATGTCATTATACATAAATTAATTAGAGAGAGAAAACAAATAGGAGAAAAAGGCCAAAGTGAGAGTCAAATGCATAAAAACTAGTAAGCTAAGAACTGCCGCACAAATAAATGTTCATTCCATTTTAGCTCTATGTTCTAACAGGTTGGAAAGAAAGGGCAGAACCAGCCAAACAGCGGGAAAGATCATTGTCAGAATTTTACACACGCACGTGCACACACACACACATACAATATACATACATACATACATATATGTGTGTGTGTGTGTGTGTGTGTGTGTGTGTATACACACTTCAAATTTTGTTCAAGGGTAGTTGGAGGATCAGAAGATCACTAGGCCGACAATTATCGGAGTAAGGTTTCTCTCAATCACTCTTCTTGTCAAATGCTATGGAATCAGGATTCAACACCACTATTCACATCAAATCGCATGTCTGAAACATTTGAAACTGCTACAGTAGCTACAATGTCAACCTCCCCTTCTAAACCACTTTTTGGGGGGGGGGGGGTTGTAATGATAAATAGCCCCTTCTAAGTTGGATTACAGGATATTGCTTTAGAGTTGGTTCAGATCCATAAGCATCTGCCTCAGAGTTGCCTCTTGAGATGGCAAAAGGAAAGAACTCTGGTCGACATCAACACCACAATCAAGCTGCCATTTGCAGGAAACAACTTTCTGACATGCTTGGGCCAATTAAGCCTATCAGCAAGCTCAACCAAATATGCCAGACATCCATAGTTTCATTAGCAGTAGTGATGCTACTATCCATCATTGTACTTCTCCGGTACATGGTTTTTTCCCAGTCAATTTGTAAGATGTTAACCTACATGCTTAGCAATATGTTGAACTAGTGGTCAATCCAAAATGCATCCCTCAGCACCAACAGAAACCAATATGAGGACAACATCTAAACAGATTTAGATAAATATAGTCTTAACCTTAACAAACAAGCGGAAACAATGTTTCCAAAAGAATTTGTTCCTTGCTCCTTAGCATCAACAATATTTAATATGCTTAGGCTTTGTTTGGGGTTCCCAGATACGGGTCAATTAGACTTCACAATAGTAAGTACAAGGAATGGTAAAGAAGAGCAAGGATGATCAATCATCTGTTCTTTGAGTGTCTTAACAGTAATAAGGAAGAGTTGAAGGCAGAAGGTAGTTTAGTCTATTTTAGACCCAAATTGCAGGATAAGAAAAATGAGAGGGAAGAGGCCTAAGTACACATAAGATGTATTTTAATATACCTCCAGATGAATCATTTAAAAAAAATAATAATAATTGTATCAATATGAAACCAAGGGGTACATCACTCATGTACAAAAAGGGGGCAACTACAAAATATCGGGGGGCACCTACAAAATATCACGTCCTCTGAATAATCTTATCTACGACATCTCAAAAAGACAACATTGTCACAATAGAGACCTGACTCCAATTATACAAGATTTGTAAGAAGTAAAGTTTGAATTCTTGATAGGAAATACTCTATTTATTGAACTACTCCCTAAACTTCATGATAATTTCCCAAACATGAGGAGTAAAAGTACTAGCTAGCCCCTTTTAGTGCTCCTTATTCCTTCCTGAAATAGGACCATAGGCTCCAAAACATAATCATTTCACTTGCTAATTTTTCATCACAAGCATCCATTTGAGTAGGCTAAGACACTAAAACATTTGAAAAAGTTTTTAACACATACTACTTCTCCCAATACAATACCTATGATCACATGGGAGAAGAACAAGAATCTTAAATTCTGTATTTAAAAAAAGCAATTGAGGCCTCATTGTCGTGGTAAGGTGAAGAAAAGAAAAAAGAGGTAGCCAACACAATACTATTCCTTCCAAAACTATACCTACGATCACATAGAAGAAGAAGGAGGATCATAAATTTTGTATTAAAAAAAGCAATTGAGGTCTCATTGTTGTTGGTAAGGTGAAGAAGAGAAAAGAGATGTAGTCAACGCAAAATTGAAAGAATACCACCATCCATTTTTCCTTCCCTATTCCACAACAAACTTTGTATTGAAAATACTCAGTCTAGATGAAGCTTAAGCTGAATGTACAAAAATGATAGGAGCGGCTGCACATATCATGAAGATACTAGAGGAGAACACCCAATGTAAGAGAAACAACCTGCTAATCAGATGTTGTCAGCAGACTCTGAAACTACACATAACATCCCATTCTGCATGATCCTCGGATATTCACTAAGAAGCCCATATTCAACTACTCATTGTCTAACGAGCAACTTGAGCAGAGGGGCGACATTGTTACCTGATTGTGTGAAACACATTCTTTGACAGTCAAGAGCATTTTCTCCAACGTCTGCAGTTCCCGAATAGGACTGACCAGTTGATTGAGTTGAAGACGAGTCCTGATCTTGGAATGAAAAATCCAACCACTTCACACTGTGATGTCGTTGAGCTGGGACTCCCATTTTGAAGGAAGAATTCTTGGATGAATCAGACTCTGGACAGTTTGATTCAACAGGTGACCACCACGCTCGGAAACCACGACCAGAATCAGAAGTTGATCTCTCGGTGCCAATGTATGCTCCCTTGTTAGACGCTTGCATTCTTGTCAATAACTGCAACAAAAGGTCACTAAAATCAATAATATCCCCTCCAGATCACATATTCAACAGCCTAGGGCAGTTTAATAGTTTAATATATTAGCAGTCTCCTTAATAAGGGTAACCTGTCTCAAAAAGAGAAGCCAACTGTAGCAAATTGATCAATGATCTATACATTTGCAACTAAGTGCCTCAAGATTTATTTGGCACCAACCCAAACATGTTAAGTCTGATGAGACTTCACCTGTTCAGCTATTTGAACTGCACCATTCAACAGTAGAGCAGTGGAATAGACCACATAAGATATCAAGTATAATAGGACTTGATTTCCATTATTTGGTATTAGCAACTAGTTTCACTGAGGTGCTCTTTTGTTCTGCTATATTTAGTTATTTAGCAAGCTTATGGCGCATCAAGGTGAACTCAATCCCCAATGCCAAGCCTGACTATCTAGAACATGTGCAAAACCATGGAACAAAACATAAAGATCTAGCCAGGTATTAAAAACTTAATAAAAAGCAGTTCCAGATAACACGTGCATGGTTTATCCCAACAATTCCCAGTTCTACCAATAAACTAGCCAAATTTCAGAATACACACTGCTGCAAAACAAAATTTATTTCTACACTCACAAAATTACGCTTCTTGATTAATTCATAATCTTGGCATAAACTGTTAGGGGTTTGCCCATGAATAAATGTAACACAATGATGGAGTTAGCCATTAGATTCAACTGCAACACAGTTTTGAAGGGAAAAACCACAGGTCACAGGAAGCTTAGTCTTCACAGGTTCTATCAACACCTAGAGTCAAAACCCTTCTGCGCTAGCGTTTATGCCTTCCTTTTGACGGCGGAAAGGCACACCTTTGACAGAGAGCTTACGAGCTTGAGATTTTGGAGAAGAATACAGGTTGGAAATGCAACACAGCATAACAGAATACAAAAGGCAACAAGCAAAGACAAAAATAGAGTACCTAGCAATAAATTTAAAAAAAAAAAAGAAGGACGAGAGGGGGGGAGGGGGAAGCTGCTTTGATCAAGTCATGAGGACGATCTTCAAAATTGATTGGAAAGAAATTCTGAGTAATCTTTCCATAGATGGACTTCAGCCAATCAAATATATCGCCAGCAATTGATACCAAGAATAGAAAACTCTTTCTTCCATATGCTAAAGCCACAATTCAAATCACAACGAACCAAAAGTGGAAACATAAACCCACTATTCACAGCACAAGCAACAACCCAGAAGAAGAAAAGAAATAGTGAAATACCCACAAAGCAGAATCACCAAGTTCAGCATCAAACAACACATACTAATACAATTCCCAACAACTGAAGCATTCTCAATTAACAAGAAAATTCCAAAACTTGAAACCCCTTAAACCCAAATCAACATATAACAACATGTGAATAGAACAGAATAAAGTAGACCCAGAAAGATTGGAAGCAGTTATAGAGTACAAAACCCAGAAACTTTAGCAACTGAAGAGAACAAACTCGGCAAGAAAATGAAAAGGGGAAATAGGAAACTACCTTTGTGATTTAGCGATGAGGATCTGAACCATTTGGAATACATCTGATTGGAGCTTTTGGGATGCCTCCTTCCTTGGAAAACACCCCGAAATGCTCTCTCTTTCTCTCTCTCTAAAAATCTTGACTTTACACTGAAAACAACTGAGTTTATAGGCTACAAACCCTCAAGAGAGGACAGCTTCTTCTGTTTGCACAGCTCTCAAAGAAGAACCCACCTCCACCTTCTCCTCAAAAGCTGAATTTCACCATGAATGTTATCAGCAATCACTACATCCCACCACCTTCTCCTTATTTTATTTTTATGATTTATGATTTTTATGATTTTTGCTTTCTTTAATCCAACCTAAGGATATGTGTTCAACCAGTATGGATTAGCCTTTACAATTTTAAATACTTTCTCCTTGTCGTTTTGCTAATACGTCATTACCAAAGGGACAAGCTGGCATGAGCATACCAATTTTTTAAAATTTTCTTCCTTTTTCTCATTTCCCTTTTTTGGGGTGTAGGGGGGCGAGGTTTGGGCAAGCGAGAATTGTACGGACAAGGCTTGTAATTCGGCTGTTTTAATCTTCTTATGTATGGGTCCTGCACTCCAATTCTCCAGAGTAATTGCGGCCCACTGGCACCTTTAGAACAAATATGGGATTTGGGTTTTTTTTTTAAATTAAGAATGTGTGTCTTTTGAATTCTGTTATAGATGTATTTAAAATTAGTAATTACTGTATTGTCCTACTACTCAAACAGTTATCTACTATATAAACAGCTAATTTTGATTAACAAGGTCTTAGTTTGTCGAATAATACTTATAATAGTCTTCTAGTAATTATTTCAAACTCAATATAATCGATGCATAAATATATGAAGAGACAAACATTAATATAAACAACTTAAGGCATAAACAAATCGTTCGAAAATTTAACAATCTTGAAACTACTTTTTAAAATTAATTTTTGGTCATCTTTAGTTAGACTTATAACTTCTGTAGTTGTCTCTCCGTGTGATTTAATAACACGATCTCATTCAATTATCTGTCATTTTGTATGTCTTTCAGTATGATTACCACAAAAATGTAATGAAACTCATAGTCTCATACTACAAGTTTATTATTGATCACATGCCACATGACACCACCAGTACAAGCATAAAAACCTTCCGTTTTGCATTACTCTCCAAAATAACATTATTTTGGCATATAAACTAATCAGAGTATTTGTACAACTCCAAAATAACATCAACAATTACAATAAGGCATCTACTGCCAACTTAGCCAGAACATCGGAGAAGAAGACACATACAATCCTCCCCAACTGCTGCCATTGCCAACTCACGAAAATAATACAACGAAATACAGAGCTGACAAGTGCCTCAAATAACCCAATATGATCCAATGTGGCACTTCCCAAGGTCCAGCAATTAACAACAACAATACAGTATGAGGTTTGCCTGAGGCTAGAGAGTAGGGTCTGGAGAGGTATATATGTACCAAGCCTCAACCCTTGCTACTGTCGCTGTTGCAAAACACAGATTGTTTCCAGTATGCAATTAGAAGAAGCAGAACTAAGTGGTGAGAACTTCAGTTGGTCCAATCCATCTTTGCCACAAATAATGGGGGAAGATCTAAACCTTACAAACTTACGGGAACTGCGACATTTGTATTTCCCGTCAAGAAGACAATGGATACGGCAGACAAATAGTTAAACAAGAAGAAGCCAGTACGGAACCCACTGAAGCAAGTTTGACGAGATCTAGATGTATGCAGTCTTACTATTCAATGTTTAATCTAAAACAGCAAATGGTAACCACGCATCACCTTCCTTCAACCTCGAGGCCTTGACAGGTCTAGGGAAGAGCACAAAATAGTGACCTCTAAGGTGAGCAATTTGTTACAGTTTTAAGTTAATCCTCTCCGCCCACTTGAAGATATAGGAATAAATGCGATCACCTCCTAAATCTTTCCCATTTTGTCCAGCAGCTACCCTCATTATGTCTTCAATCAAGGCAAAATTTCCCAAGATATCAACATGGGCACCACTTTGGGTTCCACGCCCCTCTAGGAGGTTAGCTGGAGGAGTGTGATCATACTCTCTAATGTAAGTTCGAATTCCTGAAGGATTGAACCTGGTTTTTCCACGCCAGCCCCTGGCGCACATGAAACCTGAGCTTAATACCGGCACAGTCTCATCCCCATCGACTAGGTATACCCCATCAGTCAAATAGCTATCTTCATCTTCATCGTTGGCTGAAATATCTATCTGGAACGGAATATTGCATTCAGGAGAAGGGCTTACCCGGTATACATATGCTCTTTCTGTTTTTATACCAACTCCATACAGAGAAAAGATTTCCATCTCGGGTGCATTTGGCAATCTGAAAGTTTAGCCCAAGAAGGAGATAAGGAATAGACCACATTGTAAAAAAACTGACTTGTCCTGACCTTTATTTTGGGGGGGGGGGGGGGGGGGAGGATTCTGGCTTCTTCACACTCACCAATATGTTAACACTTCAAATTCTAATTCCAATTTCTTTCCTTTTCTTTTGCAGGTCTATCGGAATAAATTGCTCCGTTTGTGGGCTACCGGATTTGTACCTCACTAGATCCTCTTTTGGTGGGATTCATAATCGATATCATGGTGGTGTGGTTGAGCTGATTTCTTGTTTTTTCCCCTTTTTTGTTTGGGGGCGGGGGCACTGGAGAGGGATCAAAACAGATAAGAAGACTTGATAAAGGATTTAAGTATCAAAGAATCTTACTTGGTCTCCAGAGGATTTGACCAATACTTATAGTGCTGATACTTCGGGTCATCCAAATCCTCAGCAATACCATATGAAAAGTGAGCATCACCACGAGCCATCATCTTGGGAGCAACATAATGAAGCAGGTCCAAAACCTCACCAGCTGTGTATACTTTGTAGTCAGCAATAGCCTTTACTCCCTCAAGCCCCATGTCATGATACTCCATCCAAACATCTCGACAAGAGGAATTGGCAACAGAACTACCCTTAGGAGCGCCCTAGACAACAAAAACAGCTGAGCTGTTCAAATGATGGATACACCACTAGTGTCTAAATTAATCCAAATGTGAACTACAATTCATACCCTGAAATCAATCCTCTCAATCTCAGATGACGGTGCCTCAGCCACGTCTTTACCAAATGATATCATCCTCCCATAATAGATTTTCTTTCTTTTAGAATCGTGAGATTCATCCTCATTGTTTTCTGACGATATTGTTTCATTGCGCTTCTGCTTTCTCTTTTTGGGATCACAATCTTCTTCAGGTGACCAGTCAAGATCACCCCAGATAGTGTCTCCACCTCTTGGTATCATTGACATGGTAGCATCCCACGTACGGGTCATCCTCATAACATGCTGCAGCGTCTGAAGGGGGAATATATCAATGTCCAAAACCTGTGGAGCAATGGCCCTACAAACAAACACAAGATGCAGGATGAATGTAAATGTGTATGACCATCACCCAAAATGGCATAATTTGAGTTTTAGATAAGAGGGTTGGTAACAAAAGGCAAGAATTTACCTGGCAACTGCAATGTCCTTGGCTTCAGCTGAGAAAAGCCCAGGAACCGACTTTGGAACACCTAGAAATGGTCCCCCAATGTTCATTACAGCTTTTATATGCTTGCCACACCAATCAAGCCCACCACCACCTCCCATTGGCGGCGGAGCCTCAACCCATTTCATAAAATGGAGGAAGTAAAGAACACCCATGGAATGTGGAACAATAACCGCCTTCTTCCCACCACTAGTTGCAACCATAAGCTCGATATTACTTTTCATCCGGCTTAGGGTTTGATCCCTGACCTGGTCATTTTCAAATTTGAGTAGGACATAAAAAGAAGTATCTGAATGAAAATACAGCGGGGAGGGGGAATTCATTGTTTATCAGATCTAATATGTACCTCAGTGTTCTGGAAAGACAGTCTCCAGTCATATGCAGCCATATACATGTTTTTCTCCTCATAACCTATACGAGCCAAATTAGCAATCAAAACTGCCCATACAAAATACCCCGGAGCAAAATAATCTGCAGCAACAAGTCCTGGAACAGGTCTAACCCTTATGCCAGGCGGGTCAAGTCCAGTCTCATTATCCAGTGACATATGCTCAACCCAGCATGATGGTCTATGTAAAAAGGAACAGGAAAACGGAATGAGTGTTGATATATGAATAACTCATTACCAAAGAATCATATCCAACTCCAAGTTCCAATTTTAAGAGACAAAATCACCTCCATAAACTACAAATTTTGTTTACTCTAGGGTACAACAGTACAACCATTGTTGCCTATTAAGTAGCAGTAACGCAGTTTGGTGGGGTGAATGATTGTTTGTATGCCAATTGCACCTAACACTCCATAAAAATGAAATCTTTATATCATAAAACACAATCATACAATTGATGAATTCAATTATCCATGTTTCGTGACTACAGAAGTGACAAGTTTCTGAGTAAATAGGTCTGACATTGTGACCTGGAAGCAATGGCGTTTTAATGTTGTGAAACAAGCAAGCAGCTGGAGAACATGGACATACACCAGCAATCAATGTTCCTCACTTCAAAGCAGGAATAGGAAGGAAATCACCCCCTATCTCTCTTCTATGCCAAGGGTAAGCACGAGAATCCAGGCTATCCAGCCCATCACCAACTTTGCCATACACAGCCGCCGTAGTTTAGAGAGGTCAAAATAGCACACTAAGCCCCAGAACAAATAAGCCTCGTAGGAAGACTGTCTTGAGAGACTTGCGCAATGAAATGATGCGAAGCCTTTGTCATCGTACCTAAAACTATTCCAACAGGAAACTGCCTTCTAACTTCTAACACCCACTTTGTATCATTTCTTAATGTCAATCTCACTCGTCTTAACTGACTTTCATACTTAACTGAAATTGAAACCTCAGTAGGAAGAGAAGGAAAGAGAAAACGCACGCCAAATTCCTCACGATCGACATGCTTTCCCATTTAAATTCCAAAGGGAAAAAAAATACAGAATCCTCACTCATTAAATGAAACGTGAACACAGCTACGTTTGATTCAAAAGTCACAAATCAAACTCCAACAAAACCTTGACCAAACTTCACAAATTTAATTTCTTACTAATCAACTCAATTCTGAAACTCAGCAACATCAAGCAAACGCCAGCACTGCTTAATCTACTCCAAAACAACAAACTAATATGCCATGAAAAAGTCATCAAACAAAACCCAATAAACAAAGGAAATCCACATGACCAACATGCTGTTCTATCCAAGCAAATGAGACAAAAAGGTGAAACCAAAGTTCTCCATAAACCAATAAACCACAAATCTACACTTAGTAGTAATTACCTTTTGTAAACTTCTCCAAAGGAACCACCCCATAGCCTCTTCCTAAACAACCCTTCAGCACATGGCTTCCCTTCCCACAGCTCAAGCCCACCTGTCACAATCCCGGGCACAAACACCACAGGATGTTGGGCACTGAATCCCTCCTTACGGAGCTTCTCCCCGGGCGGGTCGGGCATCGGCCCGGCAATAGCCTCGGTCACATACTGAGGAATAGAAGAAGGCATAGCATTGTAGAGAAAGAGCAAGAACCACCAAATTGAGCATATCAACCCAATGAACCAGCAACAATTATCTATGCAAGACCGCCCCTTGCTCCTCCCATTCTTCTTACTTTCTGTCTCCTTGCCCTTCTCAGAATCCGGGTCATTCCGGGTATTCTCCTTCTGTTCGGGCTCGGGCCTGCTGGCCCCGGAGGGCTTTCTTCGCCGGAGGTTCTGCATTTTTAGGGGGTTCTATGATAATTTAAGCTATGGGTTTTGATGGGGAAGCAGAGACAAGAAGTGCGTGTCACCAAAAACTGGGAATTTCCGCGGGAAACTGAGTACCAGGAACGAACAAATCAAGAAAATCTGGACATTTGGTTGTTTGCAGTAGTTGTGGGGCAATGGGGTTGCACTTCGAAGATTGGAGATTGGGGAAGCTGGAGAGGGTGTCAGTGTCAGGTGGACTCCCACGGCAAGGAACGGAGCATGAGGTGTATTCAATGCCATACGTTTCAATGCCAATAACAATCATTTGAAAAAGAAAGAGATATTAAAATAACTCTAGAGGATTCTTTGAAATCTGGGTGGCTGAGACTTACAGTCGGAGTTCAATCTAGCAGCAACAGGTAACATCTGGACAACTCTACTAAGAAAAAATATTTTAATACTTTATATTTTGTAACATGTTAGATTGATAATATGCTCATTTTTAAAACAGATATTTTAATAGATATACACTCCTGTTTCATGTGTCTAAATCCGTCGTTACAGTTCTATCAATTTTTATCAAATTCATCTATTTATCAATTAATATTTATCAACGAAAATAACATACCTATAAAAATTATTGAGTTTTTCTTTTTTGAGAGTAAGACACGATAATTAATTTATTAATAATACATCCATAAATACTACAGAACATACCCTACACAAATGTGCTCCAACGAGTTCAATAACTTTTTCTCCTTGTGACGTACTATATTTAAGGACTTAGATTCTCAAAATTTTGTATTAACATTGAGCCCAGTCAATGATATGATAACCGGAAAGAGCAATAAAGCATCAGCAGGTGGAAACAGCAAATGAGTTTGCTCGCTGCTGTTGAGTAAAGACTAAACATGTAAAACAAGGGAATCGAACCCAGGGGGCCTTCAGGAGCAACTACGTGGGCACATCCACTAAGTCACCTTCACCGTGCGATCTAAGTGGCGCAACAATGCTACAGTGTCAGTCAGGACGACCTTGGCCATAAGAGTATTTCCAACGATGAGCCAGTTTTTTGGCTCATTGATGGAACCTATTTCTGTCACATCAGTTTGTGAGGTAACTTTTTGACTTACAATCCTCGCTCTTTCTAATACAAGACTCACTAATTTGGCTCGCCAAATAAAATAATACTCATAGACCCTACACTTAACCATATTTAATTGGTTTAGTTTTTACGTTTTGGTTTATTATTTGGTTTTATTATTTTTGTGAAAAATAATTTGCATATAATAATTTAATAACACAATTAATTAGAGGCTAATAATTTTGTTTTATAAAAATTATAAAAGAGTTTGAATTTAAAAAAATTCACACATGTTTGAATTTTATCTAATTCAATAAAAATAATTTGTTTTTCTTTGAAAAAAAAAAACATTCAAGCAAAAGAAAAAAAAAACTCATCAAATTTTAACATAAGATTTCTACCCGAAAGGGTCTAAAAGAAAAACATGGACCAACTCATAAAAAAAATCAATAAAAAAAAGTAAATTATCCAACCCAAAATATTTTTCACTAAAAAAAAGAAAAATTAAACTTAAAGCAAAAAAAAAGAAAAACACAAAATTGGTTGGGCGAGTGGCTTGGCAGAGCAAGTCAGCTCGTGAGCCCGCCGTTGTTTGGTCATGAACGGCTTGCATACGTTCCGAGGCGCCTTTTTGGCTCGCTAGTGGGCCACTGAAAATGGTCTTAATGCGGCTTTGTCATTATTAATGATAAGTAGTTCAGTGCCTTGCGGAGATGGAAGCATGTGCTTGTCTATTTTGAACTTAAGATGCTTGCTACATGCTGTGCATGTTCTTGTCTTTTTAGCCCAAAGATGGAAGCATTGTTTGATTACTTTAGCTATTATTTGAATGTATCGTTTTATGGCTTGAGTTTAAAAAAAAAAATACATATTAGTTATTATTAGACGTCCTCCTTCCTTGGTTCACAGTGCTTACTTGAAATATATCTTAGGATGAAAAGGCTTGTCTATCCAAACAAATAGTTGAAAGATTGTTTTTCAATAACAAGCCTATCAAATGATGTTTTGGAATGGAGTCTGGCCCTGGGCAATTCATACAACTAATAACAAAATCATTCATCTACTTTGGGATTGTCTGAGAGTAAAATGACTGGTTTTCAAAAGGAATACTATAGTTCCATCCTATTTAACTTATGTGGATAAAATTTACCCATCAAAACTCGGAAAAAATAAAGATCGTTTGATAACCCAAAATTCCAAGGAAAGCTCTCTGCAACATTCTCAAGGGAAATGCTTTTATTGCCAATGATTAAAAACCAAAAAAAACTTTTATATGTGAAAGCATTTGAAGTTGATACAACCCATCTTGGTAAAGAAGATGAATCAGCAGCTACATTTAAACAAGGGCCAATTTATCATTGGCTTGTATTGTAATTCGAATCAGCAAATTTAATATTGATGTGTCTTGTGACGGGCTTGTAAATTACAAACTATATTATCCATATCTACCAGCTTTGGGATAGCATGACTTTGACACCAATCATGGTGTTAGACTCGTACTAATGCTTTAATGACCTATGTAGTATGATCAATAGCATTAGCTTACTGCAGTTACTATCATGTTAAAAGGTATGTTGTAAGTTGTTCATCTTATTGATTTGGTTCGTAAGTTTATTAGTGTGTGAGACGCTTTGAAAGGTCTTGACTTTATATATTTGCATTGCACAATAACTTCTCTTTGTATGAATGTCACTTATGTGAAATTTAAGGAGGCCTAACTGGAAGCAGTTTGTAGGGATAAAGTTTCCTGCAACTTAATTTGCCCAAATTGTGCAAAGTGCGGGGAGAGAGAAAATGCTTTAGGATGCTGACTCGTATTGCATGCTCAAAGCAATTAAATGGTGGATCTCTTCATCGACAGCATAAGGAAGATGGCAAATGTCTCCTAACAAGAAACGAGCTATCAAAACACTAACAACTTAAGTAGAAGAGTAGCTTACCGAACTTAAATGTGCTTATTCTGTTATTGTTTGTTACTATTGGTTTTATTGATTCTCGAAATGCAGATCAAGGGAATGGGTTGAAGGCATCGAACTGTTGACTGCTTGCCATGTTCCAAAGGGAGCAACAATGAGGAGTTGAATGCGAAGTTTTCAAAAATATAAAATCTCACCTGTAACATATTAGACCTTGGGGGGGGGGGGGGGTTGCTTTCACTTTTCCACAAAATAGACATATTTCTCCATGTGCATTAGACAAAACCGTGGAGATTTTGGCGGCACGTTGAAAGCACTGGGTAAGATGCTCATGGAATGAGCGTAGTGAAGATAAAGTGGTTTTGTAGCATGTTTTGTAGTTAAAGGACTTGTACCAAAGTTATTTGATGTTAAACCTCCTAAGCTAATAATTTATAAACCTACATGGCCCATCCCTATATTAAGGTGCTTTCGACGCATCAATACATGCCTGTCTATGGTCCATGCGGCGTTAGGCCGGTTGGCATAAGTTTCCCTTCCCAAGGAGGAGCCCCCAGTGCAAGTCTTATGGTGGCGTACCAAAACCATAGTGTAGGGAGCTTGCCCTGGGAAGGCATCTCTAGCCACGGGCCACGAAGTCTTAGCATAACCCCTTTTTTGGGGTAACTTGACTTACATCTAAATAAATAAATACATTAAGGCCCTGTTCTATTTCGCGTTTTTTAGGATTTAGCTAAGAGCTTACATCTCCTTACAGCTTCTTACATCTCCTTACATCTCCTTACATCTCATTACATCTTCTTATATCTCCTTACATCTTTTTACATTTTCTCACATCTCCTTACATCTTCTTACATCTCCTTACATCTTCATTTTATTTTATTTTTCATTTTTCATTTTTTATTTTTTATTTTTTTATTTGTTTATTTTTTAATTTTTAAATTTTTAAATTTTTTATTTTTTTTAATTTTTAAACTTTTATTTTGTAATTTTGTAATTTTGTAATTTTGTAATTTTGTAATTTTTTATTTTTTATTTTTTTGTTTATTCTTTTATTTTTTATTTTTCATTTTTTCATTTGTTTATTTTTTCATTTATTTATTTTTTTTAGTTTTTAATTTTTAATTTTTTAATTTTATATTTTATATTTTTTAATTTTTTAATTTTATTTTATTTTTTATGCTTATTTTTAATTTTTAATTTTTAATTTTAAAATTTTCAAAATTTTTAGTTTTATTTTTTATTTTTTATTTTTTATGTTATTATTTTTTATTAAAAAATTAAAAAATTAAAATTAAAATTTAATATTAAAAAATTAAAAATTAAAAATTAAAAACTTATGAATTAAAAATTTTTAAAATAAAAAATAAGAAATAAAAATTACAAATTACAAATTACAAAATTATAAAATTATAAAATACAAAATTAAAAAAAATTAAAAATTAAAAATTTTAAAAATAAAAAATAAAAAATAAAAATAATGAAATAAAAAATAAAACAATAAAATAAAAAAAATTACAAAATTAGAAAATTACAAAAAATACAGGAAATAAAAAAAGTAAAAAATAAAAATAAAATAAAAATAAAATAATAATAATAATAATAATAATAATAATAATAATAATAATAATAATAATAATAACAAAATAAAAATACAAAATACAGCTTCTTAAATATATTATTTTAATATTATTATTTTTCATCTAAAACAAATAATACTATACAACTCTTTTATAATTCAACAACTCCTTATATCTATCCTTTCAGCTCCTTACATCTCCTTACAGCTTCTTACATCTTCTTACAGCTTCTTACATCTTCTTACAGCTTCTTACATCTCCTTACAGCTCCTTACATCTCCTTGCAGCTCTTTGCATCTCCTTACAGCTCCTTACATCTCCTTGTATCTACATATCTATCTAAAACGTGAAATAAAACAGACTCTAAATAAATAAATGAATTAATTGTCCTTCTCCCCATCTTCTCCCAGTCTTCATCTTCCTCTCCTCTATTTGAGTTACTACAGTAATTCTACGGTGGCAGAATGACTTGAATCTGAATTTTCAATCACCGTAGCCATATGCCATTCTATTATCTATATACTCGCTTTAGTATTATTTTTACCGTTCTATTAATAAGTGTCTATTCGATTATGTTAAATTTTTTATGTATCAACTAGGCAATTAATAAAAAGTCATGTATATAAGCTCAAATAAGGTTCCGACCCAAAATCAATTGGCAATGAGACTTACAAGCTTATATATATGCTCAAATCATTTAATTTCATTAATGTGACAACACTCACTGTCATTTTATTTGAATTTTATCAATATGGGACAATACTCACTTTCATACTCCTCCAGATCATGAGAGTTATTATTCATTCCATCTATGAGAGTGTTATTTTAATTTTGATTTTAGTTGTGTTGTGCGGATGTTTACTTGATTTTCAGGGGATGAATTACGTTTTTTAATTGCAAAGTGTCAGTTCAACTGACGTCGACATCTGAACTGTATTTTTTTTATGTCGAAAGAATATTTGACTCAAAATAATATACTAGAATAGCATACCTGCAAAAGAATACAAGAGATACATGGATCTCTTTTACAAGTTGTATGGAGAAACAAAGATTTGAGTGAAGAGACGATTGATCATTGTATAAGATAGTTTTTTTGAGATAGATATTGTATTTCAATTAGAATATGTTTTCATCGATAGTATATTGTAAGTGACGTTTATAAGTTATTAATGAGTAATGAATTCTTCAGTTTATACAAAATAAATAAATAAATTATAAGACATATCCATTTGTTGTTATTTCTAACAATTGGGATGCCAAATCTTATATGTGTGCATGTCCATGGACTATTTGTTGTACTCGAACATGCCATCTTCTTTTCAGACCAACAATGCAAGTTAATTATCTTTCAAAGATTGAAATGGGTTATGAATTTAAACCACCCCCCCCCCCCCAAAAAAAACCTCATTAATTTGGAATATGCTAGTTAATTTAGAATACAGGGTTTTCTCCTTTGCTGGTAATGGGAAAATTGCGGATGACTAAAAAGGCATTGCCAAATGTTTTTACTATTCCTTAATATTATCTAAATAATGGTATTGTTTTACATTTTACGAATCATATTTTAGAGCTTAGTTGTTTTTCTATTTTTCTCTTAAAATCCGTGGCCGATTTATGCGATATAATAGGTTGATTTGTCTAATATGACTATTTAAATTTGTCCAATTTTTGAAAGACTATGTGCGGCCATAAATTTTCTGTTCGATTTTAAATTCGAACAAAATGTTTTCTTTTGTTATTGCTTGAATCGAATTTTGATCTAAATCTAGACTTGCTTAATTTATCATGAATATTTTATCTGAAACTTAAACGTTGTCTGATTTATCCTATACGACTTTGGTCATAATCTTTTTTTTTTCTCTTCTTTCTCCACTCTTACTTCTTGTCATATACTGCAATTCTTCATAATCCATATTATCCAACTCCAGATGACGAGGTGATATCCTGATTGGCATTGATGCTTCGAGTGCAGATTCACTACCCAAGGTCATTTGACTCATTTCCAGGGAGAGCAATATTTTCGCCTGCTAGAGGAATCTTACTACATTAGTAGGCCGAATTTTCATAATTCTTCACTTGTATTAAGTAGGTCAAGATAGGGCATAGTAGAATAGTCCACGCTTATCAATCCAAAAAATGAAAAAAAGAAGAAAAATTGTCCAGTTCACACCCGTCTCATCCAAAAAAGTGAAAAGGCATCTCTTAGAAAGACTTTTATATTTTGAGGATAATCTAGAACGAGCCATTAAAAAAAGAGTATCCTAAATTGTATATACTAGTCTGGACCCGTGCTTTGCACGAAGTATGTTCAAATATACATTTTGTAGATATGTTATCGAAATAATAAACGAATAGTTATGCCAGACATGATTAATATTATAATTTAGATGAGATAATGAAAAAATTCAATGAAAAAGTTAAGTATACAAATACTTCGTGCATAATTAATGAGATTAATATTTAAAAACCATATAATTGTGAAAAAAGTCTATATAGGTATGATGGAGATAATAGATACTGAATTTATTACAAAGCATGCTAAATAGGGTGATGATAAGTCAATTTATGACGTCAATGACAAAAAGTCAACGTCCTCTTCTTATTGGTGAATAAAAATTTATGAAGTCGTTAATTCTCTAGTGAAGTTATGTATAAACTATTTTAAAGTCGGTTTAGTTTTAGTTTCGCATGTAACACAAATAAAATTTGTCTTTCAACAAAAGTAATTTGAACATTATATTTATGCTATTATATAACTTTTTTGGCTATTTCAAGTGGTTCATGAGGGGGTGCTAATATAATTATGTATTCATAGTTTATACATTTGGTTTTTAGGTCAACGTAATAGTTTCATGGGTTTTGATATAAACTTCCAATGCCCTTATATTGTCCTGCAAGAGATGGGTTGAGTTCAGATTTGTGAGTTGAGATATTTCTTAGTTTGAAATATTATGATGATTTGGGGTATTTTATTTTAAACGGTAAAATATTAATTATAATTTTAGGGGTTTTATGAAGAGAATTTGATTATTGGATTTGTATGGTTTAAAAGAAAACAAAAATTATTTCATTTTTTCTTATGCGTTAAATAGATTAGATTTTGGTCAATTTGCTTGAAACGTTAAAACATTAATTATACTTTTAAGATTTATATGAATTAAATATAATTATAAGATATGTATGCTTTGAAAGAAAAAGAAAAATATTTTGTTTATTTTCTTATGTTAAATAGATTATATTAAATGTGAAAGAAATTCAGCTTCATGGGCCTAATATGATGATCGTGTTTTATTTTTAATTTTTTTTATTTCACGTTCAACCCTTGCAGTATGCTATATTATGCTTACAATATGTAATTTTTTAGCACAATCCTTACATATATATGATCATAATTAATATTGACTATGTTATCAAATTCAAAGATAAAGATAACAACGATGATAATGACAATAACGACAACAACAACAATAGTAATAATGAAAATAATTATGGAAATCATATTTATATTTCTATTATCTCTAGTAATACATGCTCTATGTATATTTGTATCAAAAAAAGACAAAATAATAATAATAATAATGGAAATCAAAAATGTTTATTATTTCTATATAAATGTGTATATTATATTATGTGTTAATGATAAGGTGTCACATAAGGTTTAACGACTTGTTCAGTAATTATAATTTAGTTTCCTTAAGTTAAAACTTCTAAAATATGAACTTATTCTATAATAATGAAATAATAAAAAAATTTATATCCATTATAATATCCTAATCTCTCTTTGATAATTAGATGATCATAATTAATATCGACTATGTTATCAAATTCAAGGAGGAAGATAACATTGCCGATATCGACAATGACGACAACAACAACATTAGTAATAATGAAAATAATCATGAAAATCGTATTTATTATTCTATTATCTCTAATAATACATGCTAAAATTTACATTTGTGTTGAAAAATACAAAAATATTAATAATAATGATAGAAATCAAAACGTTTTGGTCCGTAGGAGCTACAAAGGGTAATATAATATAATGAGGGAGGGATAAATAAAACTCGAGACCTAATATGTCCAGTAAAGAGTACAATACAATGAGGGAGGGGGGAATCGAACCTGAGACCTAATGTATTAAGTAAAAGGGGAGAGATTGGCCGTTATCAAGATAAATTCAGGGGCTGTGATTGCCTAAGATTTTGATTAACGGTTGTAAAGTTTGGATTAATGAGAAGCTTGGATTGAGGAATGAAAGCATTTTTAGGCATCCACCCATTCTAGCATTTGTAAGATAAAGATTTAATTTCTTATATATATAAAAAAAAAAGCTTCCATACTTAAGTCAAAGCCTCAAAGCCAAAATAATAAAATTCTATTTGATTTCAAAACCCTGGCTCCCTTCTTCTTTCCATGGTCATCCATCAAACTTCCCTCCCCTGGTCTTTCCCCTCTCTTCCTGCCCTCTTCTCTACCCCCTTTACTCTGCCGCTCTCTGTTATCCTCGAATGCAAAACCCTAGGAACCCAACTGCCACCATTCGCAGGGTTTTCAGTATTCTTCGATACACACCGTGTTGGTCGTTTCGTTGTTGAATAGAAGGGAAAGTTTTATTCTTTTTCTGGGTTGCGTGTTTTCCCTTTAATCAGAGATGGTCGTTGTGTTGAAGACTGAAAGCGGCCCTCAAATTCTCTCAGCTAATCTTCTGAAAACCATTCAATCTATCAGAGAGATTGTGGGCAACCATTCTGATTCTGAAATTTACAACGCCCTTAAGGAAAGCAATATGGACCCTAATGAGACCGCTCAGAAGCTCTTGAACCAGGGTAATTTTCTATCCCTTAGAAACCATGAAAGTTCTGTTTTTTTCCTGTAGCTGATTGCTCATTTGGTAAAGGGTTTGTTTCGTTTGCCATGAGTACTGCCAGCTATTTTCAATGCAGGGGAAAAGGGGGGAGGGGGGTGGCACTGACTGTTTTCAAATATGTAAAAAACATGACAGCAAGAGCTTTACTGGTGTATGCAGTTATAAATTTTGGATAGTTAAGGTGCTCGTTATTAGAGGCTCTTCTGTTTGCTGATTAATCAACTGTCTGTGCTCAATGGGTGTTGGTTTTGAGGGGTGTGAGTGGAGGACGGAGTGCATTTTTTTGTGGATTGGGCATGAATCCCGTTTTCCCTGACATTCATGGATGGCATTCTCGGCATGGTAGGCTTTAGGTATCTGTATCTACGCTTTAGTTGCAAGACGTCATAATTGTATAAAGGATGTTAGAATGGGGTTTATGCGAAAATAGTTTAGTAGGAGACAATGTAGCTGCTAAACCAGCTATTTAACTTCACATACCTTGTGTGATTTGGTTCCCCGTACCTTGTGTGACTTGGTTGATGAATGTTTCTGGTCTATTTCTTTGGTCAAGGCCAAAACTATAAACATACTAATTTGGATGGTGCTGTTTGTCAGATACCTTTCATGAAGTGCGGAGGAGGCGGGATAAGAAGAAAGAGGTTATTTGCTTCATTGCTTGTAAAGTTTGTAGTAATAGATACACAATTTGTTTATGTTGTGAAGTATTAGAAACCTTTTCTCACAATATATTTTTCCACAGATTTTTGTTGGGCTGACCTTTTGTGGTGTGTGCTTGTTTGTGAATTTCTCATATGCTTATCCTTCTGTACCTTCATATTTGTGGTCTCTTGTGATTTTACATCCATTTGTGGTGTAAATAACCTTCTGATGCCCCGTCTTTGGCATGTTTTTGTGAATTTGTAATTTGATCTTTTGAGTGACGTAAAATTTTGATATTATGCTCTAGTAAATTTGCATGACTCAGCTCTAAGTTATACTATAGGTTTTCTATAGAACTTCTTGGTCGACATGCTAAGGGTAGAAAAGTCGTTCCATGGACGCATGGCATTGTCTGTATTCTTGTGGACTACACTCCATTTTGTAGTGGGCTATTGCATTTATGGACTGTGGTTGTCAGTAGCATATAATGGACGCTGAGAGTTGCTTTTGAATGTTTTCATTTGTATCATGTTGTGCTTTCTCAGAAACATGTCCTAATTGTATTTTTTTTCTTCGGCAATGACTGTATATTGGTCCGAATGGTGAAGTCTTTGTGTGGCCTCTGTTTCGTGTGGATGCAACAGTTAGGCGCTGACGCACTGGTGGATGAAATAGTGATCTTTCAGGATATGTTGCCGTGTCTCTAGTGCATGTTTATGGGCAGTTATACATAATGAATCCTTCTTGTGCAAGTTTGATGTTGTGTAGATGTTGAATCTGTGGCTTATCTCCCAGAATGCAGTTCACAATGGTTATACCGAGCCAAGGAAACATTCCGAGTATGTAGCTCAAGGGGCTAAAGTTTTCAATTCTGATCGCAATGCTCACAGAGGAGGTTATACAAGGAGCGCTGTGTATGGTAACTAGAATCTACAAGAAGCTAATTGATCATTTTTAGAGTCTTCTTTTTGTGTTGTATGTGTTGTCAATTACGATGCTTGAACTTTACCTCGCTATCAGCTATTTAGATGGTTTACCAACACATATATATCTTCAGAAAATATAGATATTGAGTGTTCATAATGTAGATATCTGTGTCATACGATTTGAGGCCTTTGAGTGCTTTGCTTTTAGGCTCTCAAATGCAACCCAAATTTGGAGTCTCTTTAACTAGTATAAATATTGTTTGTTGCTTAAAACTAAATTGGGTTGAAATCACTGGGCAAAATTCATGACACTGGGATGACAATATGATATCTAAACTCTGGAGCTTAGTCATGCGTATGGTGGTATTATGATTGCCATGCATGGGCATGTGATTGTATTCTTCTTTTATCAATTTTTATAATAGATTGAGGAATGATTTTCAGCTTTGAAGGTCTAGAGACATGGTAGAAAGAAATAGCAATTCATGTGGCTGAGGCGTGTAGCATAGCAATTCGAACTTCGAAGTACATGACTGCTGAAATTATTGAAGTGCTTCTGTTTTTAATTAAGCTTCATTTGAAAAGAAAAGGTCTATAGGTAGTGTTTAGTACTTAACGTGGACAGTCAGTTCAGGCAGCCTGAATTGTTACATCTTGTTAGTTTTCTTCAGGTCAGTGGGACGTGTGTGCTCTATACCACCTGAAAGCGTTAATAAATACGGTCTTTTAGCAGAATATCTGCTTCCAGGCTCTGATATTATTTGATAAAATTGAAGCATCAGAATAATGTGTTGCAGAAATAAGAAAAGAATAGTGTGGTCTGTGTCTGTGTAATTGATTGCCATCCCTGGGGATGTGATTGTATTCTTCATTTTATCAATTTTTATAATAGATTGAGGAATCATTTTAAGCCTTGAAGGTCTAGAGACATGGTAGACAGAAATAGCAATTCATGTGGCTGGGGCGTGTAGCATAGCAATTCGAACTTCGAAGTGCATGACTGCTGAAATTATTGAAGTACTGCTGTTTTTAATTAAGCTTCATTTGAAAAGAAAAGGTCTATAGGTAGTGTTTAGTACTTAATGTGGAAAGTCAATTTAGGCAGCCTAAATGGTTAAATCTTGTTAGTTTTCTTCAGGTCAGTGGGACTTATTTGCTCTATACCACCTGAAAGCACTAATAAATACAGTCTTTTAGCAGACTATCTGCTTCCAGGCTCCGATATTATTTGATAAAATTGAAGCATCAGAATAATGGGTTGCAAAAATAAGAAAAGAATCGTGTGGTCTGTGTCTGTGTAATTGACACAGAATATTGGAACTAGATGCAGGGATCTGTCGTGAGTTCCGTGTTGTGAGGGACAACAGAGTCAATCAAAATTCTGATAGAGAAGCAAGGGCTTCGGCTCAGGTTTCTTCATCTGTGACTGCTCAGCATACCAATGTTTCTGAAAAAAGGTATGCCATACTGTTTTTACATCCCTGTATTTCTTTGTTATTCCTATGAGTTGATGTCAGTGGCTAAGTAGAAGGTGGAAGTTTCTGCTTCTCGATGGTTGTTGTTGTATCGAGCAGTCTGTGCCCTCAAATTCCATTTCGGGGTGTTTGATATGTTTCTGTTCCTGACTTATGTTTAACTTTCTCTTTGTTTTTACATACTGAGAAATAAAACTATGCATGAATATTTTTCTTTGTGCACATATGGCTGCCTGTCCTGGTAGTATTTGAGGCCATTCTATCATGAAGTATTTCTGTAAGTCGGGTCTTTCAAACTTTTTGATGTCTATTGATGGTACAACTCTATTTCTTGATTTCAATTTTTGGTTGGTTGATTGTATGCCTTAAAAATGAAAAGAAAATAGAGAGGGTGAATGCCTGTGCTGGGATGTTTGCTGTTGCTTTCGTTGTCTTGGTCATCCTTCGATCTTCTGTATGGTCAGTAAAAAGGGCTGTTAGCTTTCTATTGTATGCCTTCAATTTATCATGTGAGCAGAAGCTTATTAAAAGTATAAAGCTGATAACATGTTTGATTTAAAACTCAAACGTTGTGGGGGCAACAACAGTACATCTGTTTCCATCACTAGCATTTTTACTTGCATTTACATTCAAAATATTTGTGTAAATGAATATGTATGCATGGTCTTGCAAAGTACGGGATCGAAACTAGCAGTTCTTGAAATTATAGTGGTATTGAGTCTATCAGGGCTTGCTATCCCCCCCCCCCCCGCTTAGCCTTCTGTATCACTGAATTTGTTTTCTTATTATGTGGTCCATTGCAGTGTCTCTGTATCTTCGAACCATCAAAAACATTTGGGTGGACGATATATACAGAACAGGGTAACTGACTTTCGGTCAAAACTGGCTCGAGATTTCAATAGCAATACTAGAAAAGAACACTTGGACCGGAGAAGGTCACAGGTCTCAATGATGAAATCCACAGATTCTCAGAATCCTATCTCTTCTAACACTGTAGGTGTTTATGCTTCTACTTCAGATCCTGTGCATGTTCCATCTCCTGATTCTAGATCCTCTTCTGCTATTGGGGCTATAAGGTGTGAAGTCGGGATTGTTGGTAGCCCTCGACAATCTTCAGAGAGTACTTCAAAGTTGTCTTTTCAGCAAAGAACTTCTAATTTACATTCAGCTGTGGGAAGTTTATCTGGCAAAGAATCCTCCTGGTCCATGGATACGGTTTCCCAGATTGACCAAGTTCATATTGCTGTAGCGGAATCTGCAGTTATGAGCTCTACTGGCAGCAGAGTAGGGAATCACTTTAGCAGTAGGTTGCATCAACAAACTGCTGGTCACCAGAAAGGTATGCATTCTCAAACCTCTGTTCTCTAATATCCTAATTTTGTTCAGTTGCCTTGAGTGGGCTAATGTGAGTCATATAAGGTTATGACCTTTGTAGGATGGGATGCATAGTGAATTGGACCTTACTGTCACTTGCGTTTTAGAGATTCTTCTGTTGCTGCTTTCTATCTTTGCCTTGATTTGCTGATATTATTTTACTGCCATGGAAGTGTACCTTCCCACAACATAAAAAGGGGAATCACATCACAAGATAGCAGTACCCTATCATCTCTGTTGAGGCCTTTTCGTCAGAATCTATCTTCTATCCAAGAAGCAAGCAAGAACAAGGTCACGCCAATAGCAGAATAGGCAGTTTTGCTCAACAACATTAATTAAGTAGGAAATTGGTGGTTAATTTCCAGCAGCAATTAACGTAAAATTCAGGCATGACTGTTTCTTTCTTCTGTCTCTGTAAAATGTGGAGGCCCGCTCTTATGGTTTGGGTATTGTGGTTGTGGAAGCGATTGTTTCCCAAGTGGTGTGTTGTCTCTATTTTCATGCTGAAGTGTCTTTCTCCCTCCCTTTGCTTAAAAAAGTAAAACGTAAGACAAATTGTTTTGCTTGTTAGTTTAAACATTACATGGTAATGAGTATTGGAAAGTGCAAGTCTGAATAAATTTACCTATTGGCATTGAACTATCTCTTCCTTGTTTACATCGAGCATAATTTGAGTAAACGTTTTTTTCTATTTTGGGCATACCCCGGATGTGGCTTTACCTGAATAGTAACAATATCATTGTGGCCTTTCCATATCGCCTTTAACTATTTCCTGATTTCAGCCATCTTTACTTACAAATGTTGTATGCTTCTACCTATCACATTTACTAAGTTCCATCAGAAATACAAAGGGACTATCTCCTTGGGATGTAGGGAGTACTATTATTGCTAGGATTATTTGTCCTTCCATGTGTATGTATGCCTCAAATAAAGAATGTCCTATTCTCATTCTGGATTGTGTACATATGTAAGAATCTTGATGTTAGTTATGGACTTATGGTATATAGGTTTCTTGCCTAGCAAAGAATGGAAGCCCAAGACAAGCCAGAAGCCTGTTCCAAGTCCAGGTGTGATTGGATCACCTGTGAAGTCTGCCTCCAAATCAGCTGATGATTCTAAGAATTCTGATAGAGAACTAGATGTTCTGGAGAATAAGCTTTCGCAAGTAAACATTCATGAGGGTCAAAATGTCATCATAGCGCAGCATATTCGGATACCTGAGAATGACTGTTGCAGGTTGACCTTTGGAAGTTTTGGACTTGAATCAGATGGCATTGAGAACTCAGCTTCTGCATCTCAAGCAACTGAAAGGGCTGAAGAAGCAGCCTCAGATCCTTCGTCCAGGTTTGTTCATATTCTCCTTATGACTTATGAGACATGCTGCGCTTGTACGCTTGCTCACATTTGAAAGAATCTGACCAGGAACAATACTTTTTGGTGCTATAGTTAGAGTATTCTGATAATGATAATGATATTTTTCAGCAAGTTATTGCTCAGTTTATACCTGTCTGACTCTGAGAAAGTATCTGATGGCTGGCTTGTAACTTGTCTTCTACAGTTGGGGCAGGAGGGGGGGGGGTTCTGTGTCTGATAGTTTGTAGGAAAGGAAGAAGGAGGAGAGTCTTTTAGCTTTGGCTATCTTAGTGTTAAGGTGTGAACTGAAGAAAGGGTATGTTCAGTTAGTATCAGCATCTTAGGGTTGAAGGCACTTATTATTTAGAGAAGGTCGAAAAAGGCATCTTATGTGATTGGTTAGGCACCCATTAACAACTGTTTGTGTTGTCATTAGTGTCTCAGTGATTTGAGACTGAAAACTGGAGTTAGAGAAGCTAAGGATGTGATGCGTTATGATAAACTCTATTGCCTTGTCCAGAAAACCAATGTTCATAATGCATGCAATTTAGTGTGTTCTAAGTTCTGCTTTACTGTTTTCCAGCAACAAGCAGATAAATTCAGTTGATGATCAGGTTCCAAGATCTGATTCCAGTAGTCCTCCGCCAAGTGAAGCAGCTGAAGACTGGTTGCCTGAAAAAAGGGATTCTTCTGGTGTTCCTAATGCAGAAGATTGCACCGATATGACTTTGGCTCACAAAAGTCCATCTTTCACTGCTTCGGAGTCGCAGCAAAACCTACATCATACTGATTTGCCGAGCTTTTCAGTAAGTTTCGTTCTCATCTGCTATCTTTGGTTTGCTACTTAGGCATGGTAAACTGACCGAGCTCATGACCAACCCAAAAGATGCAAATCCAGACCAGATTGTAACCTGCATAAGGTAAACCATTTACCATTTCAACCTCAACTGGTCATAACTGAATGGATCCAACTCAGACCCTGTGTTGGTTTGGATTTGTAAGGGCCTATGTTTGAAAATAGCAATGCAAGTGGAACTGACCTGATTCTGCAGGGTGCTAATATAGCTTAAAATTCTGACTTAGTACTTGACTTACCTGCCATTGATTCAATCTATTGTCTGTCTTATCATATGGCCAATCCAATGTGAAATGTTGCAGATATAGAAGATGTTTGAAGCTGAAATGACCCGATCCTAGACTGATTCAATCCACACACAGATGAACCTGTTTTGACCTAGCCAAACTTAAGCCAAATCCAAACCTGTTAAGAAGGATCCATTTGCCATGACTTTATGGTGTTACTTTAATGCATCTGGCATGTTGTTCGGGGATGAGACATGTATATAACTATGTATTTTGCACAGCATGATTTGCATTTAAGGATTGTTTATTTCCTCCGAAATAGTCTCTCCACTTGTCATGGGTAAGATAGGGAACCGCTTTACAGTTTGATAGCCAAGTTTTTTTTCATGCCAAGCCATGAGATGAGAAGAGGTATTAACCTTGTCTAGTTTGAGCCTAGGTGACGTGTTATGCTTATATTTTTTCTATGTAAACTTCTGCTTAACTTTTCAGCAGGGAGTATCACGGTGTCAGCAACACCGTATTAAGATGATGAATAATTGTTTCCGTTTATGGTGTGGAGAGTATGATGTTTCAGTCTCTGTTGCATAATGTTTCATATTGCTGTTTGGCAATTGGTGTCAATTGTATTCTCTTGCTTTGCATGGTTGAGGTACATGCCAGCCCACATCAACTAGACTTCTGTACTGCCATGGCTATTGTAAACTTGTAGTACCTCCAGTGGTAGCCCGCACAAGCTTAGGGATTAGTAGCTCTCTTAGCATAGGCTAATGTTTCAAATTTCTTGTTGAGCTAGCATGAGCTCTGATCCTCTGACTGGAAACACTGGACGACGTGTAAAACTTTGGAGACTAGTGTCTGGGTTGCCAAGTTGATTGCATGCATCAATTTTGCTCCCTTTGATAGGAGCTGTTTCATCTGAGGGAGTCAGGATCAAATAATAAGGAGAATCTAGGTTTAACCGAGGCTTTAGCTACTATAGTACGGCTTGCCTAGTAGAACTTTTGTTTCATTTCAGAATAGATTGCTTTGGGTCTAATCTGTTTCATGTGAGGCGGTACTATTCAGCTTGAATCATTGCTTAAGCACTAGTAAGCTTCGTATCTCAGCTGATAGGAGGATTTAGTGTCTTTTTACTCATATAGTCAATTGTCTGCATGCAGCCATATGATCCACAGGCTGTTTATGACATGCCTTATTTTAGGCGTTCTGCTGATGGTAGTGTTGGTGGACTGGAATTGCCACCCCCCCAGGAGGTAAAATTGTTGAGTATCTACTAAGGTGTCTTATTGATATTCATACTTCTTCATATTGTTTTCACCACCTGATGCAGTAGATGTTCAATTATGTCTAAATCTCATAAAGATTCATATTTTGATCGATCCTGTTTTATGAAATATTTGTCATGCCCTTTTGAGTTTTGACATGAATGATGGCACTTCATAGAAGTCAATATCTCTTAATGATGATGAATTTGACATGTTATTAGTGGAGGGGATAGGAAACACTCCCGGGGAAAATTTTCAAGCAACTATGTTGGATATTGTTGTTCTTTTGGCTTTGAATTACAGTAGACTAAAGCAAATATGTCGCCAAGCTGCACTCTAGTTTGCGTTGAAGTAGATGATAGTCAGTCTTTCACACAAGTGAAATGGAAACTACTTCTCTGGAAGCTAATTGTAAGACCGTGCACTTCTATGTTTATGTTCGCCCACCGCCCCCTGCCCAAAATAAGGAGGAAAAAAACTTCCCTAGATAGCCTTTTGCCTTATTGGTTAGGTTTGGCTATATAATTCCCTGCTTGGCTTTGGAAAATTGAAATTCATGACAGTTCTTGTTTCATTCTCTGAACTTTCTTGAGATGGAGGCTAAATGATTTTTTAAAAAAAAGAAGTCTCTTGTTGGTGGATTCAAGGGCCAAAGGGAGAGGCCTTCTCATTCCAAATTCTTTCACTCCCAGTCTTCCTTTGAAATGCCTGGCTGAAGGGGAATTTCACCCTATAGACACATAATAGTTGTAGGCGGTGATGTCACACTTGCAATGTTTGTGATGATGATTACATGCCTTGCAGTGTTAAGTTGGCATATTGCTTGGTTTCTGGTTGTCATTGTTCTTATTCAGTCATGATATTCACTTTTGTTATTATAGGCCCTATCATCACACTCTGCCAACAGCGTTCCTGCTTCTTCTGTGGCTATGATGCAGCAGCAGGCGCATATGGGTCAGATGTATCCGCAACTCCATGTATCTCACTTCACTAACGTCATGCCTTATCGTCAGTTTCTTTCGCCGTTGTATGTTCCACCTGTGGTTCCTGGGTATTCTGGTAATCCTGGATATCCTCACCTTCCTAATGGAAGCAATTATGTTTTGATGCCTGGGAGTAGTTCCCATCTTGCCGCAAGCAACCTTAAGTATGGTGTTCAACAATTTAAACCTCTTCCAGTTGGCAGCCCAGCCGGCTTCTGCAACTTTGCAAACCCTCCCGCATATGCCATCAATGCTCCTGGAGTTGTTGGTGGACCTGTTGGTCTTGATGATTCTTCTCGGCTCAAGTACAAAGACATCAACCTCTATGCCCCAAATCCACCGGTAGGATTACCCCCTTTGCCTTGCAAATTCAATGCATTAAAATATGGTGAGGTTATTCCATATAGCATCCATCTAGTATGAGGCTTTCAGAAGCTGAAAGGGAACATGTGTTAGTCCAAGTCAGGCGACAGTCTGACAGCATATGTTACGTATATCATGCAGTATGGGGCTCGCAAGGTGAAGCTTATGCATTAGTTTTGTATCAACGCAAACGAAGCTGCCAAAATTTCCATGACTTGGCCATAAATCAGACATCAGATGTCAATCAGTTGTGGCATAGAAGTGTCAGAAATGAATGGGTGATTTGTTTGAGTCAGTACTATTCCCTAGAATCCAAGAGAGATTCCATCATTAGAGTTTGTCATTTTTGACGACTGTGATCACTAAAAAGTATGTCTATTAACTTTTGTGGTCTCTTGAAGATGATTTATTGCGCCATCTTTTTCAGTTTCATAGTATGGTCGATTAGAGATAAATGTCCTGGAAACCACCCTCTATTTATTTCTTTTGGAGCACTCTGTAGGCGATCCCCTTCTAAAGGAAGGGAACTGCAGGATTGGTTTCGGTTATTGACAGTATCATTGTTCGTGGAAAACACTGAACTTGTTGTATTTTCTTATATTTCAGGCTGAAACATCTGAAGTTTGGATCCAGAACCAGAGGGAAATTGCTGGGATTCAATCTACACCCTACTTCAATATTCAGGGGCAGACAGCAGCTCACCCTGCGTATTTGCAGTCCCACCCAGGTCATGCTTCCTTCAATGCGGCGGGCTTGGTACAACAATCATCCCATATGCAATTTCCTGGAATATATCCACAGCAGCCTAATGTGATGCCAAATGCCCATCATAACATGGGCATTGGGGTGGGGCCAGCAGCACCTGGCCCCCAAGTTGGTGGTGCCTTTCAGCAGCCCCAGCTAAGTCATCTCAACTGGACAGCTAACTATTGAGTCAGCTAATCCCATTCCAAGCCTTGTTATTACATACATCAAGGGATGATTTAGGTACAGTTTCCCTAATTTCTTGTGTTTATTTACCCTAATCGATCATTTACTTCTAATGAATGGATTTGATGTTCAAATCTGTTTCAATCTCCTTATCTTGGTAGCTATTGCTTCGTGCTAATTTCAGTCATGGGCTGTAGTGCGCTATGTGCTGATGCTCCCTGTGTTGCATACGTAATGATTGAAAACCATCTTTGAAAGGGTAATGGGTGTGAATGCGGGGCGAGTGAAAAGCAGTGAAGATGTAGAGGATAGTGGGAGTGGAAAAGCAGACTAGTTGAATATGTCCCTTGATGTTTGCCCCCTTTTAGCTTGATGGACATACAAACAGGGTGTTTTGGGCTGTGAGTGTTGGTCACTTGACACCAAATCGTGAAAGTGAAGAGTAGGGTTCCAAAGGAGTGGGGATGTGCCTTATCTTTCGCCATGGCAGTGCCTTTCTGATAAAATGCTTTAACATGTGTTGCTTCCCATTTTTCGTATCCGTGCCCTTTTTTTCAATCCTATTCACATTGAGTCGCTTTTACTCTTTAATAGCTTTGTGAATTTCATCGTTTTTTTTGGAGAATTCCTCAAAAATGTGCAGATACAATGAACAAGGTCAATGTCGTATTTTAGGAGGCGGCATGTAGGCCAATACAGGTGAAATAAAGACTTAAATCAGTTGAACTAGCATTAACTTTCTAGCATACTATTTGTTTATCCATTATGTAGGTATGACGATTAGCATGAGAGTCTCAGAAACTCGTTGCGAGTGCATATTCGCTGTGTGAATTTATGTGATTTCGTATTGATCGATACGTATGTTGGGGTGACCATGCCATAGCTGGAGACTATTATTATTGTCGTCGTCCACATGATATGAGCAAAAGGGGGGCCTGACCTGAGAGTTGAAAGTTGAAACCCGTACCCAGGGTGGCCTTGGCACGTGCCAGTTGTGGGTGGTTCACGTGTGCAGTTGGTCGTTGGCGGTTGGCATGGGAAACCCTCGTCAACAATGCGGGTTTTTCACCTTCATAAATGGGTTTGGTTGGCTCCCCATTCAATTTGCCTTTGAGTGAAAGGCCGCAACAGGGGCTCAAGACCCAATACGTCTATTATACTCCTGAGAACATATACTCCCACAAACCACATTATCAAATATATATTAAGAAAATAAATATATGATAAATACACACGTGAAATATATATATGTAGATAATGAGAGTATGTGCTCCCGGGAGCACATAAGAAATTGCCCTCATGACCTTGGATGTTTTGCAACGTTCAAGCATTAACATCCGGTTCCAGCATTTCTATCAGCACATGCGAAAATAAGGCACTGTGAGACCAACTGATGTTTCAAAGGTGATTTTTTTTGAAGGTCAAAAGTTATTTCAGATATATATTTATTAGCTATCCTTCACGTTAAATCTACTTTTTTTATTAGGATAAAGACAACTAATTTTAATCAATATAAGGGCCCAAATCAATATTTCTAAACAAATATATACATGCATAAATAATTAAACATTGGCTTACGTACAAACAGATCTTGAGTCACCAAAATATATAGCGTTGTAAATGTCATAAATCAGTATCTAATTTTAATGGATGCTACTTTGACCATAAGTTTTGAGGATAATGATGAGGGGCATATGGCCTGGACGTTAGGAACTTGATCATTGCACTCTAGCTAAGCTAGTCTCACCTAATTATAACAATTGTATTTAAGGGTTGGTGTGCAACAACATCAAGTGGGTTGCAATACAATCAAATCAAGATTAAATTAAGTGTCTACATATATGGTTAACTTTCATGGAAGCCACCAATATAAATCAAGCAAGAATCTTAGCTATGGTGCTTGTGTTTCTACTTGCCTATTTATGGCTATGTGGCACCACACACGAGAGAAATCACTTTTCACGAGGAACTAGGGTGAATTTTGTGCATCGTATAGGTTTTTATTAATATCTATTTAATAATAATGAAAAAAATTATCATTGTTGACATCTAAGATGTACTATAACACAAAACAATCATAGATACAAATAAAATTTTAAAATAAACACAAATGAAATTATAATAATTTATTATTTTTCACCTCATATTTTGAATATTCTTGATTTAGGATTTTAATATCAAATTTTTCATAAATTCTAGGAAAATACTAACACAAAAATGATCCTATAATCTATACATAGCTGTGTTAAACAGAGAAGTGAGTTTATGGCTTTCATTTTAATTGTGTGACTTATATATGTGTGCTACCTAAAAATAATTATAATAATTTATTAATACTTTTATTTTTTTATACCATTTTGTAGTAGACATTTTCGACGTCTCAAAACTATTTATTATAACTATTTTTAACTTTTAAATTTTAGTATTAAATCATTATTATTGTAACGCTTGAGATTAAAGAATATTTTTTTTTTTAAGAAGACAGTCAATGATAATATGATATTTGCCAATCTATCATTAATCCTCTCATACCATTCACTTTTATATTATATATATATATATATATATATATATATATATATATATATATATATATATATAATATGATTATATGATTACGGACTTCACGCAAATTTGAACTTTTATCGTGCTAGCTAAGCTTAATGTCAAGGTAGCTGCCCTGGGTTGGTTTGTGCAATTGTGCTCATCTTCCACATTAGCGTTGGGAAGCATAATTAGCAGTTGTGCGAATAGCACATATCTGAAGAGCGTCCTTAATTCACGAAATCAAACTTAATTAATTAATTAATTAATGTAGTTAATTAGTTGGCGGATGTTTGCAGTGTGTGCGCATGTGGATGTTAAAAGAGAAATGAGAATGCGCATCCCTTAATAATATTATGCGTGTGTAATCATTGCCCTCGTGGGTCTGCTTTTTTTTCTGGCTTTTTGGACAGATAATAAAAGTGGAAAACAGACAAAGGCTTAACTGCAATAAAGTAGATTTGATTTTTCTTGTAATTTGATTGATTGATTGATTCAGGCAATCCGATTGGACCCCCAAATATAAAGGGAAATTCTCCACTCAAATTAATAGGATTTTGCAAATGTTAGATATAGCTAATAGATATAAGTAGATGTAAAAAACTGTAAAAAATTGTAAGAAGTTTTAACAAGAAGTAAGAATAGATGTAAAGAATTGTTGAATATTATAGAAAATTTATATGAGATGTAAGAAGCTGTCAGAAGATACAAGAAGATGTAAAAAGATGTAAGGATTATATTAAGAATATAAGGAGCTGTAAGAAGATGTAAGAAACTGTAAGAAGATGTAAGCTCTTAACTAAATCTTCAAAAACGCAAAATAGAACATGGGGGTTTTTGATACACCAATTGATCGATAAACGTGGAGCACAAGTGAGTTTGTGATTAACACTCCACCCACCAATGCATAGAAGTTCTGCTATCAACTACAAACAAAGCCATTGGGTAGTATGGAGGAAACCCCAAGGAGAACTCATTAAATCAATTTTGATGGATCCAAATCATCCCATGGAGCAGCAGAACGGTTCATCATTCGAAATTAGTCAGGAAGGTTCATTCAAGCGGCAGCTTTCAATCTGGGTGCAGTATCAATTAGTAGCGGAGGCAATAACAACGCGGAACAATATCACGGTTGTAGTACAAGTTGGGTTCAAGAATGTTCATGTTGAAGGCGACAACAAGATTATCATTCAAGCAGTGCAAGGTCGAATCAAAGTACCGTTGGAAATCCAAACCTCACTTCATGATATCACTTCTTTCTTAAAATGTTGTAGCCAATTAAGTTACCATCTCTCATATTTATCAATAAGGGAATAGTGCAGCCGACCGGCTGGTTAAGCGGGATTTTTCACTATATTCTACGTGGGATGAGATTCTGCATAGGGATTTACGTTGTATCCTTTTTTATGACAATATAGGAAGAACCCTTGAGAGAAGGGTTTCTTAGATATCTTCACTTACATTTTTTTTTATAAAAAAGTGGGTTTATGATTATAATTTAAGCACATTTTGATCATTCAAGCACATATGTAAAAGTTTAACTTCAAAAAGACATAGTTAATTAGTAATATGTCAAGTCTTAGTATCCCAAATGAAGATAATTAAGTAGAAAATGTGAGGATAAGTAGTAGAAAATGTGAGTATTGATAATCAATTTAACTGCGATTAATCTGATTTTTTTTTTTAAAAAATAGTGAAGTAGTTTATCTTACTAATTCTCTTATTCCCTCTTAAGAGAGAAGTGAAAGACTATTATGAGGATATTTTTCCTCAACAAATTTAAATTCTAGCACTTTTTATGCCAAAAGTACAGAGACTTATATATATAGTTTATATATATATTTGCATGCTCATATGAAAGAATTATAACTTTAGCTTATTCAGTAAAGAAACCTCATAGTAGGCTTTGCCCCCTAGCTCTTTCATATAAATCCCTTCATGAAGTGCAGGTTAAGTACTGAAGCCAACTTTAATTTTTTCTGTTTATTGATATAGTAATACGAAATGGTCCTTAACTGCTGTAATTAGATTACAATAATCTTCGTCTTTTAGCTTGGTTTAAGGAGGCGACCATGAGACTTCTTTCCCTTCCATTTCTGGTTAATTAGTCAATCAGTTGGTGCATCTACTAGGTTTTTAGCATTAAGAACCTCATCTTGTTCTTGGTCCCCTGATTAATTTCATCAACTTGCTAATCACAATTAGCATCATTCCCTTTTCATTAGTTCGTCTTCTCTTGGTAGTGGTCTGCTGGATATCTACTGTATGTATATGTACGTATAGGAAAATGGCCAGCAACTCTTCCACTGGGTGAGCTGTATACAATGTAAAATTGATAGTGATGGATCAGAAATTTTGCATATGAATATTTCAATTTTTTTTTCGTTTCATTGAATTTGATGGATACTAATTCATTTTTTAGGAAATACATACAAGATCTTTTTTTTTTTTTTTCCTTTGAAAAATCAACCAATCTGTATCTAGAGATTTACAAAAGTTACAATTATGCCCAAATGCCCAATGCGCCTACAGGAGTTCATCTGTCCATTAACACCATGTTGCAAGGTTCGGAAAAGGGTCTTACCTCAAAGGGTGAATTATAGCCAGCCTAGTCTGATTTTATCAGTTGTTGATTCTAATCAAGTACGAGTAAATTAAGATTATTCTTTAATTATAGCCCTAAAATTAATGAACTAATTATAGTCTAGCTAGCCTCTTGGGCGCTTCCTAGGGGGCTAGGCTTAGGGATACCTAATTAGAGCCCTTTTTTAAGAGAGAGTTAGGTACTGATTAATTATGCATTTGGCTAGCTAGATTTTTTATATTTATTTCCTTAATTAATATATATAGCTTAACACTGAAGTGTAAAAGTACAACGACCAAGTTTTCAAATTGGCGTCATCATTATCAACTCACTTCCTCAGGTACACTAAAATGAATAGACTAGATATCAAAGTGAAAATCTACGTTATTAATTATTGTTAATTTAATGCCAAGCAAAAGGCTAGATTCCCATAATCAACACCATAGGGTGGTTAGCATGGGAAAGGAGGAGATTCTGTTTTAGTTATGGCATCACTAAATTCAACCTAGGTTAATCTCATTCATGATGAAAATTTAAGAGATTAGGATTTTTAAGGTTTTTTTTTTTTACATCACATCGACAAATGAAAAATGAGTGTTAAGACGAAGAATTTCATCTGAGGAATTCTCGTATAACTTAAAGGTACTGTATGGGTTTAACATAAAGGCTATAACGTGAAAGCAGTTGATATTTCTATTTGTTCTGGTTATAAAGATATATATTTGTTAATTTTGTCTCCTTATTGTCATAGGATCTATTCTAGGCTTTGTCTGTCCTTGACGTAGAATCGTCCATACTCAAGCTAACCATAAAATTCAAATGATAAAACACATACGATAACTAGAAGTATAATAGAAAGCAAAATGATAAATGTCTTGCTGTAACATACTTAAAAAGTGTCTTTTTTTAATTTAAAATGCATACTATTACGTATTAAATAAAAAAAAATTGTATGATTGAATAGTGGAAGGATGTCAAAACTTACAAATTGTGTAAAATTATTCTTTTATACATAATTTTTCATATTTACAAAATTACACATATAATATGCCTTCACGAATGGAGTTAATCCGGTTATGGTGCCAATTTTTATTTGTTGGCGTAACTGACGGTTATGGTGGCAAAACCCTTATCATCACTCTAATAGAAAAGGTAGAAACTATATATAAAAATGCAACTTAGTGTGAAGTCTTCATTTAGTGTACGATATGAAGCATCCACCATGCATATCACGTTATTTTACTCATATATACACCCTTAACTAGGATGGATTATTAATAATACTTTATTTAAAAACAAATTTAGAAGTGATAAAATATCTACTAGCATTCATTTAGTAGTAAAATAACACTAATCGAAAGGTATATATTAAAAGCATAGCTAGAGACAGAGTTGGGATATCAGTTGGATAATATAGATTTTAATAACTGTAATATAGGTTTGAATTTAAATTTTATATATCTGTATTAACTTGTACGGCTTTCTGTCTTTCTTTAAGAATAATATTAATAACAAATAGAGGTAAAATGGATGCTGGATCAATCTTATCTAATATAAACTTTATGTCTAATTAAAAGAAATGTAATAACAAGGCAGACCTAAATATATAAATTTTTTTTTGGGTGTGATGATAAGTAAATTAAGAAAATTTTGAGATTTTTTTTTTAAAAAAAAGAGAAAAGTTATATCTCTTAGTCTACCTTACTAGAATAAATATTTTTTTATGTCTTAGTCAAAAAAGAGAGATTTTTTTTTTGGGTGTGATGATAACTTTATGTCTAATTAAAAGGAAATTATTCTTTTTAGTGGAAAATTATTTGCTCCCACTTTTTAAGGATAAATACCACTTCTTTCCATTCAGTTTCATTCTTTCCCATTTCCTCTCACTCCTCACACCTTGGTGTCAATAATCTTATATTTATCCTGCTCTATTCCATTTCTTTTCACTCTATTTGATTCTTTTTTATTCCATTTCATTCCTACCTACTCCTAAAAAAAAGTATTATATTGAGTTAGGTCTTGGTATAAAAGATATTTCACTTGAGAAATAAGAGTTTACTTTTTATATTTTTTTCATTAAAAAATTTTTAAATTTTGACCAGATACTAAATCTGAATCCAAATCTAAAATTTTAGAACCCGGTAAATCATGTAATAAATTTTAAAACCGATTTCAGAATCGATTGAACCGATTAGAAACTGGAAAATTGATTTTTTTGATGACCCCTATTCCGTCCATCGCTTGAAAAGGCACGCATCAAGTAGAAGTATTTCATTTACTACTAGAAACTAGCTAGTTCAAGGACCACTAACATGAAGTGGCATGGCATTCTCCATTGTAGGTAGGTATCAATTCATGAATACGAGCCTATTCCTTTGTACGCGCGTGTATGTCACGCTCATACGCCCTTTATAAGGTCCGATTCTCCTCCAAGTTCAGCCACTACTTCCGTAAGGGCCGAAACTGATCATCTCTCTCTCTCTCTCTCTCTCTGGCGTAAAATTAGGCTTTCATTTCTGTCTCTCTCTCTCTCTCTCTCAAAAGCTCATCAATGACATTTGTTCAACCAAACACAAACAGTAATTAAGTGCCAAACACCATCAACGCAATTCTCCCCTGTTTCAACCTCCATCATCATCATCATCATCATCATCATCATTTCTCTCTCTCTCTCTCTTCAAATTTAATCTTCCTGCGACATCAAATTATTGCCTCTGATTTCAATTCAATTCAATTCAAGATCATGAGCAGCAGCAATAGAAGACCCTCGCTGCAAGATCATCGCCATCGCCATCATCACAGTCCGTCCTTCTCCTCCACGCTTCTCGAGGAGATTTATCGCTCATTCGACAAGGAGAGCGAAAATCATCATCTCGCAAACAGTGACATTTACAGAATGAAGAAGACAAGCAGCAGCACTTACTTCGACACAGAAGATCGCTTCGTTCTTGATCACTGGATCGACAACGACAGCATCAAAGTCCGCCGAGCATCGCTTCCCGAAGGCATATTTCGCCGGAATGATCACCGCCGGCCGGCGAATTACTACTCCTCGACGAGTTCTTCCGACTCTTGCAGTTCCGGTACCTGTGGATTCTCCTCCGGCGACAGGGAATCGCTCTGCAGATCGTCGAGGAGGAATCCTCTGCCGCCGCTGAAGCTGATTCGTACGGTGGTGAATCCGGCGGAGATTCGCAGTAAAAACTACTCCCACGAGGTTCCGCCGGCGAAGAAGAATAAGAAGGAAGGCAATCTCCACCGGCGAGCGTTGAAACTCTACGGCGATTTGAAGAAAGTGAAGCAGCCGATTTCTCCTGGGGGTAAGCTCGCGGCATTCCTTAATTCGTTGTTCAACTCTAACGCCTTAAAGAAGCCGAAGATCTCATCGTCATCGCCGTCATCCAACGGCATAAATTTAGAGAGAGAATCGGCATCAGCGCCATCGACGGCGTCGCGATCTTGCCTGAGCAAAACGCCGTCGTCGACCGGAAAGTTCGAGAAGAGGTCAGTGAGGTTCGTCGATGAAGAAAGAGGTCACATAATCAGGAACGGCACCAGCGCTGACGTGGCGAAGCGTGAGTCGTCGATTCTGGCTAACGACGAGGAGTTCAAACACCAACTGAGAGAGAACCACAGGCGAGTGGAGGAAGTGGCAAAGGAGTTGTTGAAGAATTATCACCTGAAGAACAGGAAAGAATCAGCGGTTGACATTGCTTCTGATCATCATGATCTTCGGAAATTCGGTTTTCAATGCGAAGACGGGAGAGAATCAGAGGACGACGATGACGATCTAAGTTGTTGCAGCTCGGATTTGTTCGAACTAGAGAATTGGTTGGAAATCGGCGTCGATCATCGGTATAGAGAAGAACTTCCGGTGTATGAAACGACTCGTTTTGATCCCAACAGGGCCATTGCCATCTAATGGTCTGGCTTCATCATAATCGTGTAATTATCTCGTACGTACGTAACGTAATTAGCATATGCATGGTGGTATATTTGATAATTAAGCAATATTATATAATGCTGAGTGTGGGGAAATTATAAAATTAGATTATGCTTCTGTTCGATATTACAAATTTGCCATGTCTATCTTCTTTAGTCATTTCGTGCTTTATGAATTCGAATTTTGATTAGGGATTACTGACTAGGGATTAGGGATTTTATGTTTTCTGCACTTAAAAACAAAATATTGCACCTGTAATTAAGAAAAAAAGCAATTTCTTTTTTGTTATGCTGGTTCTGTAGTCCAAGCACATTCTACGTTTATTTGGCGGATCTTTTGCAAAAGATAGTAATACTATTCAGTAAAATATTTTCGTAATGTAATTAACTCGTGTAATGGTCGTTAAAAATTCCTTTCATGGTCTCATAAATTGTTTTTTGTGAATCTACTTCTTTTGTTTTGTCTTTTAGCTTGCGTAACTTTACTGTTTTTTACGTCCCGACACAGTTTTTAAGTGGTTGATAGTTTATGATGGTTTTGTACCATTAACATCTTTTTACGGAAAGTAAATTATTGTAACTATGAACTATTACACTTAAACATAGCTCTATTATACAGCAGTGAATCTAAGTGCATGGGACAGGTGTCTTACACTTAAACATAGCTCTATTACACTTAAACATTAGCTTAAATTTTCTTACAAAAAAGCTTTTTTTAAAAAAAAGTGAAATTTTCATTTTGTGGAAAGACGCATAAAAAGTACATTAATGCTCATTAATTTTCATCTAATAAAAGAACACTCATAAATGAATTTTCTAGATCCGCTACGTATGATCTTATGTGCTCTTACAGCCTCTAATTCATGAAGTATATCAACTGCTTCATAGCTACTTCGCTAGATTTTCGATATGAATTAATGTTTTCCAACTTGTTTTGTTTTTTTCCCCCAATTTGAATTTGATATATTTAGCAAAGCATGGTTGCTAATAGTAGAGACATGCATCATAGCTATTGAAGGGTTTTTTTTTGGGGGGGGGGGTTGTGGGTTGCATGTCCCTGTCAGTGAACAATATTGTCACCGCCAGCTTGACAGTTACCCGCACTACTGTTGTACAAATTCGGACTCGAGAATTGAGTGTAAAGCTAAATGTTCGACGATTAATTCTGTCTTACGTTCAAAATCAAAAGGACAAAAGAAGCAAATATTTAAAGTGATTAAAAGGGGGATAAATTGAACACAAACTCAAAAGGGGGTGGTGGGGTACAAATTAAAAACAAAGATGAGTGATGAGTGACGAGTGATGAGTGATGAGGGAGTAAAAAACAAGTAACTGGAGATTCCAAATCGCGTTCACACAGTAGCCAAGGAAAAAGGTTGATGATGATCATCAAAGGCGATCAATGGCCAAGCTAAGAGGGAAAAACTTCTTGTTCATATTTAATTCGATCTCAAATTTTTCATCCCATTCATGAGTCCAGGGTAACAGCTCCTTTTGTTTATTCTTATGTATTTTTCCTTTTTTTCTATAAAAAAGTAAATGAAATATAAAGATCAGTATAAATGTTAATGGGCGACGAATTAGATTTGTTACCTGATATATCAAGTAATCCAGTTTTATCATTAGTGAAAATAATTCATTAACTGATTGAGTGTACATTTTAAATTTTAGAACTTTTTTTTTAAAGATATTGTTTTGTGCTTTTTTAGGGTGGTGGGGCTATGAGGTCTTGGCTGTTTGGGGCATCTCCATAAAGATCCTTTTACATCTCAACATTTTATGAAGTATTCGACAAACAAAAAAGGAGAGAAATTTTTTTTTGTATGAGCTGACCCTTGGTCAAAAGTGTTGGGCTCAGCCATGCAAAGCTCTTCCTATCTTTTCCTTCGATTTCTATTGTTTTTTCTATGTATATTGTGTTGTTTTCTTTCAATCTCCTGGCATACTCCATGGATTTTTCCATGCACATAGGACTATTTCGTTAACACATGCAAGCTATAATGTATCAAAAAGTATAACTACCGAGCAACTTAATTATATAGTACGTATTCGACCAAAGAACACAATACATACATACATACATACATACATACATATATATATATATATATATATATATGCACATACACAAATGTACAAATTGAGTGGAGAAAATAAAAGATTAGTTTATAGAAAAAGGTTGCATCTGGATAGTTATATTGTGACATCGCGTCAATGTTGAAATAGTAAGTCTTGTGTGAGACCCCATCACATAAGTCATATATATCATGAGACGGATTTTTTTATGGTGACTAATACTTCCTTTAGGTGATCAATAGTTCATCTAGGATTGACTGTTATTATATTCACACCTAAATGAACTATATATTAGTCACCCTAAGTTTAAAAGTCACTTTAAAATATATTATTAGTCATCGTAAAATCTTTAAAAAGTCACTTGTAAAAGAGTCCATCTCACAATAAACTTTATATGAGATGATCTCCCTCAAGAATCTGTGATATCATGTTGAAATAAGGACAAGCAACCACTTTGGAGTGAAGAGGTTGTAATAAGCAGGTTTTTTTTTTTTTTTTGGGGGGGGGGGGGGGGAGGGTTAAAATTACTGAAAATCTAAGTGTGGAGTGGTAAATGTGAAAAGTGAAAACTAAACCAAAAAGCAGAAAAATGGCATGGTGTGTAAAGCACTAGACAAAAGATCCACTTGCGAGATCTTGCTTGGTTAAGCAAATTAAATCTTGAGTGAATCATTTAAAAAGGCAGATGATGTATGAGAAATTTATAATTTTT
>JACYFF010019584.1:121211406-121253934 GCA_017589665.1 Selenicereus undatus | reverse complement strand
TATGACCTAATTAATTTAATTTGTACGTACAAGTTGGTGAAATTAAAGAAGAGTTGACAGCCTTGGTGTGATCATATTCGTATGGGTTCCTAGGGTTGTGACCACCGTTCATCCTATGGCTATATAAAGTATATATAGGTATATTAGATGTTAGGAATTAACGTTTGACAGATTTTTTATATTTTTGCTTCAACTGGTGATCATTCATGCGCAATGATGAATAAAGCTTTTGACTACAACTTTCTAATTAATAAGCGAATAAAACTATACATTAATCACACGCACCATATATATATATATACACACACACACACATACACACACACGAGTATACGGTGGCTTTTTTTAATAGAAAAAGAAAATTTATTAATGATCATATATATCACATTTGCATCGGTAATTTTCTAACAATAATTAATAAATCTACAATATGAAATTAACGGATCTCTGTTGCAACAAAGTTAGTTATAACTATACTTCCGATTGGCTTTACACTTGTGGCATCATTATGGCCACAAATTGTGTACTTCGACTTTAGTTTGTCTTTTCCGAACGTTAATGAGCTATTGTTTAACTCTATAGAATAGGACTCTATGTGATATAATATATATAGTTATCTTGAAGGAAATATCATCTTGATCCACCCATATGAACTTTTGTTGTTGAATTATTCTTAATCAAATCCGACGAAACAAATTAATAAATCAAAAAAATTCTCTCTGACTGAATCAAGAAGCTTAATGAAACTTGGACAAACAGGTAAAAGAAATAGATCAGACAAAAGACAAGAAACAAGATCCTAACTCCCACAAAAATGAGAGAAATCCTAACTCTCACACGGAGAAAAAATCAACTCTCACAAGGAGAAAGAATTTGTTAGAATAAATTAACAATATATCATTGAAAATTAAAATAAAAGGGACTTACCACTGACTATAATTTAGCCAGTAGCAGCCCCCCAGCAAACTAGCTAGACAAGAGGGAGAAACAAAAGATACAAAACTAGGGTTTAGGGAGGAGGAGGAGGAATGGTGGTGGCCTGGTGGGAATCATGATTTATAAAAAAGATTAGTCAATGCGTTCTAACTTACTATATTGTCTTATTTTTTTTAAAGCAATTTACTATGCATAGTGAGATATGATGAAATACCTATCTCATTATATATAATATATACAGATTTACTAAATGCTTTCCAAAAAATATTTACTAGATGCTTTCAAATTACTATATTAATTATCTTATTTTTCTGTATCAGAGGGGGTGATCTAAGGGGATTTAACCGATTTATTCCATATTTTATGAAGAATATTTATCCTTCAATTCTCTGTGATTGTCCCATATAATAGAATAATTCCTTAGACTAGTAAAATCTCAGAATTCTAGAAGTAGGGGAAAAAAAAAAGAAAAAGAAAACAAGCTTCACAAAGAGCAGCACCTAATTAATTAGGTTTGGTATGTCAACTTTTGATCAAACTGATCATATGTTTATCCATACTTTTTTTAAGCTTCACAAAGTGATCTGAGTTTGATATGTTTATGTCTATTCTATTTACCTTTAAGGGTAAAAATGTGAATATTAATTTTTCAATTTATGTGTTACAAGTTTTATCTTGGTTAACGTGTTATAATTGGGTACTCCAGATTTTTTTAAAAATTTTTAGTTTGAGGTCAATATGTTATGCTTAATTATGAGAATAAGAAACCAACTTATATATAAAACCCTTCAAACTTTTTAAACTCTACAGTATTTTATTAGCTTTATTTTATTAGATTTATCGTCACCATGTTTAACATTAACACATTACATTTATTTGTGGATCATTTGAAATCATTGTTTGAACTTAATTACCTATAAAAATAAGACTGTTTATATAAGAGTCTTGAAAATCCATTAACTCAGCATTCACAGTGAATCGTAACGGAAAATGGTGGAGTTAATTGTACTCTTGAAGTTGTATCATATTCATATGCATGTCTAAGATAACAACTGCAAACATGTGCATTACCACAACTTTATGTACTGACCCATCAACATTACACAGTAGCAATCAGCATTCACAGCCTCATTTTGGCTAATGATTAGTTGCAATCACTTGGATATATAGCTATTGACCCCAATGCCTCCTTCTCCAATCGTAAATCGACTTCGTAGTTTTGCAATAATTACCAAATATGACTTCTGCTCATAATCATAGAAAATTCATCCAACACAAGGGTATACACTAGTCTTTAATTTGTTAAGTATGTTCCACTAAATCTCTTTTTCGCAATCACCTCTTCTCCACATAGGATACCCAATTATCAACGAGATCTTAGCTGGTCATTAAGATTGAAATTCTGAATACATTAGGTCTCCGGTTCCATTCCCCCTCCCCCTATTATACTGTACTGCCTTTGTGGTTCATTTGAACAAAAAAAAAGTAGGGTATCCAATTTCTTTACAAAATAAAAAATTACAGCTTTTGAGAATTAAAAAAGTACCCTATTTAATAGCAAGATACTGCTCTATTAATCTCGGGATATTTGATGCGATTTGTTTGGCTATTTTTCAAAGGATTTGCCCTAATCTGAAATTCCTATAGTTGTGTATGATACATCGATTTCATTTGTTGCCTTGTCGTTTTGGGTGTATTATTGCCTTCAGAGAAGGGCACATGTGGGGTCAAATTTATGGCGTTGTGAGCTACCCGTTTTAATCATAGAAGACTACTCATTATTTATTTATAATTAATAGCACCACAAAAATATTTATTTTATCTAATTAATGAGTATTGATTGATTAATTAGTGTAGAGACAGACCATTTCCCCTCTCGTATATCCAGAGATCAAGCTTCTTTTTCTTTTACATAAAAAAAGTTGTTTTTAGAAGTATATTATAGATGCATACAAAGAGAGCCTTTAATTAATCAGTAAATTTTTCCGTTTATAGGGACGATCAAATCGGGCTCAAAAACAAAAGACCAAGTCGTTATTTGTGGTTTGAGTTTTCTTACCAAAACCTAAATCATTATGTATAGATTACACTCTCCTTTCATGAATTGTAGAAATCTTATTTGAGAGTAAGATATGTATATATGAAACATTATTATGTGCCTAAAGAATTAAAGAAAATATTAACAAAAACTAATTTAAGTAGTCGAGCATTTGTTTCGTTTTTAAATATGGTCTCCAGTTCTAATTTTTAAATTATAAAAAAAACGAATTTATATTAGGAGAGTCTATTCTTTAAGAATTGATATATATATTAACTGAATATGAGCTAATGAGGGATTAAGAAATTCATTAAGTGATCATATATGCAACTTAACATCTTGGTAGGAAAAGTATGTGAATATGTTTGATAAATTGTAAGCTAGACTTGATAAGCCAGACTTGCTTCACGTGGTGGTGGTTGGATATTGCCGGATATCCGCATGAAGTGTAGACCCGCCAGCTCATGGCCTGTTCATTAAGACGAAGGTTTTTGCTCTTTCAAAATTATTATAGTATACAACACATTTGATGAATAATTATCCGTAACTAGCTAGCATATTAAGTACTTGAGCATGAAATGTGGCCATCCAGAAAATGAATGTGATGGTGGCTTAGCTAGCTACAATGATAAATCTTTTATGCGTAATTGACTAAATAGCCTAGTTATTTAGTTAAGACGCGAAATCAATCAAAAGTGACTTGGAACCGATTGCTATCCAACTAACTTGAAATAGGGTATACCTATAATTAAGGATTGATTGCTAAAACTCATATTGAACACCTAGATGTGCATAAATGTCGATGGACCATATATGTGCAACAGTATTATATGATGTTCGCAGTCGGTAATGTCATGTAGAACTAGTACATATTTAAAAGTTACAGTTTCAATTAGAGTTAATGTATATATGTATATTTTTATTTTATTGATTCTTGAAGGATATTTATTATCTGTTTTAATTTTTCTAATTCTCTATACATTATGATTAACAATTTTACGCTTACATTGCTTAATAATTGTAGGGAAAAAAAATCTAAAAAATCTTGAGCTGCACGGGACATAATGTCCAAGAACCCCAATACATGCTTGTAGTGCACACTTGGGTACGTACCCCTTTAGAAAAAAAAAAGAGCCAAATATGCCTCCCATCTACACAACAAAGTTGCGACCTCTCATCTTCTACCCCTCTGGAAATAGTTCAATGATCACGATACTTTGTTCCCATTTGATGTAACAAGACGATCAAGGCTCCGCGCACTAAGGCTATTACACTGCATGAGATTTAAGCTGTGGAAGATGGGATCTATGGAGGAGGATAAAGATGCATTTGGCGATGATGGGAATTGAAAAGGAGTTGAAGTATCTCTAAGAAGGATATTTTGGATTAGTCTGGACTTGTTGAATCAGGTCTAGTAACTATTTAACTAGCACTTCTAGACTTCAGTAGCCCGCATACTAAATTATTGCACAATGTAAAGTCATGGGAAGTCTGGACAGGATTCGCACTTCAAAGCCAATCGACATTCGCATAATAAGACAATCTACACGTACAAACCATTCTTGGATCTTCAACATTGCATCAATTAAAACTTTTGTTTGTGGTAATTCTTAAGTACGTTATTTTTAGCTTAGACCATTTTGTAATTTTGTTATAAAAACAGTAGACATGGTCTAAAAATGTATGTAAATTGAGTGATAATCAATTCAATTATAATTTGGTTTGATAAGTTGTTAAAATAATATGATTTATACTATTAAAAATCAAATCAAGTTTAGGTTTTTCTCGAATTAAATATATTAAAATTGGGTTTTTCACTTGAACTCGAGGTTAGCCATATATTGCTATAAACATAGTTTATCGGCTATGAATTAGCCTTTCAAGTCTATTTTTTAAAAAAAAGAAAAAAAAAAGCTGAGAGAAGACAGCAGGGTCAGCTGCTTTGGCAAAAGGAAAAGAGTTGTGAGTTGTGAGCTTGGGAGGAGAGAATGTTGGTGATCCCAAGAAGATATCATCTCTAAGGTACTATTATTTTAGAGTGTAGGAGCAGCTTTTGCTTTGGTAATTTGTTCACTTTTTGAAGCTTAGCTTGAACAACAACATGAGGCAAGCAGAATAAGGTGACATTCATTCACACTGACAAATCAAAAGATATCAAACATGAGAGGGATCAGACGGGGGAATCAAGATAAAGAAAGATAAAGATCAGTCTTCATCCTTGCCCTTTTGAATTGCCCTCCTTTGCTTCCACTGCTTTCTGATTCCATTTGTAACTCCATTCATAGCTTATCAGAGTTACAAGGATAACAATAATTCATCGTCTTATCTTATACAAAACAAGAAAGTCATTTCAACCAAAAATTTAAATTGCTGGCTAGCTGAAGGTTTAAGAACGTGTTTTACATGCTAATGCACCCCTCATGCAGATCGATGTTTTTTTGATTTTGAAGCGTGAATGCTACAAAAACTCTTCCTTATCTCATGCAATAATCTATATAGAGGTTGTCGATGTTCAAACTTGAGACCTCTCGTCCAAAAAGGCTATGATATTGTGTTTACGAATCGTAGGATTGAAGTCATCTCAAGCAAAAAACTAAGTTGATGGATGAAGGTTTAGGATTGTGTTTTAATACAAAAGGAATCACAATGTAGATGAATTTGTTACAAATCTTCATTTGCACTCTTGAAAAGTTTCATTTCTTCTGAAACGATTTTTACTTTAAATTTCTTACCACAGAACTTAAGACACTATTTGGATAAAGGAGGGGAAGGGGACGGGAGCGGGAGAAGGGAGAGATACATAATTTTTCTTGTTTGGATGATTTATTATAACCTATTAAGCTCTGTTGACATTATATTTAAGATTATGTTTGGATCTAAGAAACTTTGATGCAAATAAATTTTTTTGACAAAAAAAAAAGGTTAATGGTAAATCAGGTCGCAAATCACATATTTTAGGTTAGCAAAATTTTCTTTCTAAAATTGAAAGAAAAGTTTGAAAAAATCTTTAACATAACTATCTCGACTCCCCGCTCTCCAGAGGAGAGCACGCGGAAAATTTGTGCAGATAGATATTATATATTGTGGTTGAAGATGAATACTTATTCATACAATTTGAATAGGGGCGCACTAAAGCAGTAACAAACTCAATTAACTATATATTTTTTTCGTTGATTAGTTTTGTATTTCCAAACATATGAAAAAAAAGTTTGTTGGAAAATCATTTTCTTTCCTTGTATTTTCCCCCTATGAAAATAAGAGAAAAAATTACTTTCTTCCAGTTTTTTTCTCCCTCATTTTTTCCCCTTTAAATTTTCTTTCCTATATATATATATATATATATATATATATATATATATATATACAATATTTAAAACAACATGACAATTTAATATAGTTTGCTATTCAATCTAGCACACAGTTGTCAATAAAATATAGCTTGTTAGCAATTTACGTAGTTAGTACCTAAAAATTAAGATAGCTAATCTAGGTTTATCTAGGTAGTTGGGTTGTGAAGTTTTTCAAACACCTCATGTTGAAATTAAAGACCTACTAGATGCTCATCGTGTAGGGGTTGTAACTTGTATGGCCTAGAGTCCTAGACAAGTTAGTCATTAATAAGACTTCTCTCTTCCGCACCAAACAAAAAAACTTTGTACCTAAAAATTAAGCAGGACCTAGTCTAACCAAAAATAAAATAAAATAATAAAAATAAAAATAAAAAAGGGCTAGGCCAGAAAATTGCCTTCATCTATTTGTTTGCCTGCCATTTAGTCATTCACCCACTTTACGTTGCTAGTAAATTTATTTGTGGTTGTAAGTTCTATATTCCTCAGTATATGTTGGGGTGTGAAAATTTTGAAACACCTCCTGTTGAAATTAAAGACCTACTATCAGTAGCGGAGTCAGAATTCTAAGCAAGGAGGGACGAGATTGGAAAAATTAAAAGACACTTTAAAAAAGAAAAAACAGAAAACGCAGAATGAAGAGTTGAGCTAGGGACCTCCCACCCAAAGCAATAGGCAACCACCACTCTACTATGCACTCTTATGATGTGTACTTATGACTTAATTAATATATATTCATTGTTTTTATCCACAAAAATATCCCACATTTAAATTTTTTTTTTTCAAAAAGTTGAGGGTTCAATTGACCTCCCTTGCCCTAACATGGCTTCACCTATGGCTACTATATGCTCATAGTGTAGGAGTTGTAACTTGCATGGCCTAGAGTCCTAGACAAGTTAGTCATTAATAAGACTTCTATTGGGGTGTAACCCGTCTTCCGCACCCCCAAAAAAAAAAAAACTTTGTACCTAAAAGTTAAGCAGACCTAGTCTAACCAAAATAAAAATAAAAATAAAAATAATAATGAAAAAAAGAGCTAGGCTAGAAAATTGCCTTCATCTATTTGTTTGCCTGCCATTTAAGTCATTCACCCACTTTTATTTGTCGCCCGCCCTTTCGAAATGGAATTCATGGCTCCGCTTCTCCAGTTTCAAACATAGTGAGCTTGAAATAAAAAGATAAAAAAGAAACAATAAATCAACAATCACGTAAAAGGCAGGCCCAAAAAATAGATCCTCAACCACAGGCCCAGACACAAAAAAGCCCACAGTTTTGACCTTTATTATTTCTTCAGCCTAATGGGCCCTTCATGGACGCCCAAATGAAATTGTGCGAGAAAAATGAATGTCCAGCCCAAAGATTACTTATCAGTTTGTCAATTTGAGGATATGTCCCTTTTACTTACAGAAAATATGTATTAGTACTTATTGTTTAAACATTATAATCATGCTATAACATATTTAATAATTGAAAAAAATATAACTAAGTATTCTTAATAAATATTTAACAATGTTGAATTATACTGAATTGTGTTAAATTATACGAAAAGTTACTGAATCCTTATAATAAATTGAAAAGAATATACCCTCTTTGACACGTCGACCTACACGCAAATTACGTGTCAAAAACATGGTCAATGCCCCTGTGATCAGATTCAAAGTTGAAAGAAGGTGGAAATTAGGGATTTTTTGAAGCCAAAGGCTACCGCTTTTCCAAGGCTTACCTCAAATCAGCCGAGTGGATCATGCTAATCCTTCCAAATCAGTTGTATTATCCCACTTTTTTATTTTTCTTTTTTTTGGGTTTTTCATTATCTTCTGTGTGTTCATCTCAGATGAAATTGCTTGCCTCTGCGGTAACTTTTAACTTTGTATGGTTCAGAAGTGATGCAGTTTAAACTTGGTCTTTGTCAATTAACTGTTACCGGTGACAAAGCTTCCAATATAGGTCGTGCTCGAATTAGGTTGGAAGAGGCTGCTCAAATGGGCGCCAAGCTCGTTGTTCTACCTGTAAGTTTTTTTGTTTTTTTTTTTTGCCGGGGGGGGGGGGGGGGTGTTCAGTTGCTTGTTGATTTCACTGTGGTTATGCTAGAAGCACTGATGTTGTTCTTATGTGGTATGGTTTTTGCATAGGAAATGTGGGTGTGCCCTATTCACACCAATACTTTGCAGAATGTGCTGAGAAGTTGGATGATACAGAGAACTCGTCACCAGCTTTTTCTATGTTGTCAGAAGTTTCTAGTAGCTATGGTATCACTGTCGTAGGAGGGTCTTTGCCTGAGTGGAGAAATGGTCGACTATGTAACACTTGCTGTGTGTTTGGAACCGACGGAAAGCTAATAGCTAAGTATAGCAAAGTACTATAATCTCACTCATATTCAGAACCTACCTGATTGTTTACTTGGTTACATTACTTGCGTGATGATTTTGTACTCAAACCTCACCCTCAAGTTAAGGTTGGCCTACCTGTTATGGCTTGAATTGACTTTATCTAAACTGAACTGGCTCGTACATCAAGGTAATGTTAACCCCTATTGTTTGTATTTTTATGCCACGCTTATGGGAGACTGGAAGCCAGATGGTCCGATCGAAAACTAAGTGGTCTTGACTCAAATGTTATGACTTGCAAATGCTGGATGTACTTGTAGTTGCTGTTAATTCTTATTCAATCCGCTTGTCTGTTTGACAGTTGCATTTGTTTGACTATTATGAGTCTGAAGCTGATGCTTCATTTAAGGAGTCAGACTCTTTTGCTGCTGGAGATCGGCCTACAGTGATCAACACAGGTCTGGATATGTCATTCAGGTTGGATTTGAGTCGGGTTGGCTTACTTTGACATGTAACCTGTTGATAAATTTCGGAAGCATGAGATATTGATCAGGGCTCAATGACGCATCCTTGTTTGATCCATTTGAATTCACTGAAAACAATTGAATTTGGAATGCAGATGTAGGCTGCATTGGGTTAGTTATTTGTCATGATATTCGGTTCCCCGAGCTTGCCATGTTGTATAGAGCTAAAGGTATGCAGTATGCTGTTATTATCAACTTTTGCTTGAGAAATCATGCTGTGATCTACCCGTCCCCCCCCCCCCCCCTGCCTGCGGGGTTTTTGTTCCAAATAAGATGTTAATGAAAGTACATTGATTTTGCACTTGACGTGCAGGTGCCGAAATGATCAACTACCCTGGAGCATTCAACATGAGCACTGGGAAAATGCTGTGGGAACTGGAAACAAAAGCAAGGCAAGTTCATGACATTCTATTCAGTGTTTTGGCTGTCGTGTTATTTATTGCCTCGGGAAATTTAGAGTAATAGCCATTCCTAGTATATTTTATGATTCACATAGTTGACTTGCTTCTAGGATGGATAAACAAGCAGGCGAAGCTCAAACCTGGCCAACCTGAGTGGGCCTGCTCGGCTGTTGCTTGTCTGGCCCACCAAATCAAACAACAACAACAACAACAAACTCCCAAAGTGGGTCCCACTTTCGCGGGGTCTGGGAAGATCCAGCTGTAGGCAACCTTACCTCTACCGGTATTCCTACTCATAGAGAGGTTGATTCCATAAGACCCACAAAGCAGTTTTGAGAAAAAAGTTTGAAGAGAAAACAATTGCAAAACCAGTTACCGAAGTAAAAGAGAGGGGAGGAGGAAAAGGTTCATATATGTGGGTCAGTGGCTTAGTCTATGAACATGGCCCAACCTAGGCCATGGGACTCGGCCATGTAGACCAACTTGGTTCTGGCCTCGTGGAATCGTTGTACGTACAGTGAGCCGGCAAGCACAGTCCGGTTCTTTTAAACTAGCCTTACTGTGTCCACCCCACTGACGAAATCAATCTTCATATGCTATTTCATTATGTTCTCTTCTAATATCTCAAGAATTCTGCAACTTGTTCCTTTCAGGGCAGTTGATAACCAAGTAAGATTCAGATGTCTAGTGCTCCTAATTCTTCAAAACATTAAAATGATAGTGACAGTGGTTTCTTACTTTCTTGGATATATCTGGGTAGCTGTTTGTATCAGTTTGTTCACCATCTTGGGATTCTGCTGGTTCATATATATGGGGACACTCCATGGTTGTTGGTCCGGTAATTAGATCACTAAAATCCTAGATACACTTTGAGTGTGCTAATCATTTCCATCTGAGTGGGCTCGGAAGAGTCAGACTGAAAAGTTGAAATATGCCTTTTGTGCTTAACAGAGTGGCGAAATGAAGGCAAGTGCAGAGCATGAAGAAAAAATTGTAATTACAGAGATTGATTATTCTGAGAATCAATTTCAGAGGTAGTTCTCCCTGTAAAAATCATGCTAACGAAGATTGTATCAAATGCCAGTTTCTCATTGAAATTTGTCTTTTTATATGCATTCAGGGATTTTTTCGATCTTCAGCATCAAAGGAAGCAAAATGTATACCGATTTTCAGACTTCTCTCAGTAGAAGGCATCTTGAACCATGAGAACTGCTGCTTGAATTGCAGTGCTAGGAATCATCTTGGCCTCTATCTAGAATTAAGGCAATCAAATGCCCAACTTCGTTGACTTCTAGTTGACTTCTAGTCTTCTAACATTAGTGATGCAGGACAAAGACAAAGGAGAATTAAGAAGATATGGATATATCTTGTTATTGACATGTGAAGTATTTTTATAATTTATTATCTTCGTATGTTATCTTTTAGGATAAAATCTTTTTTTTTAATCTTTTAGATTATTTTTAGTTATCGTAATTTTGTCGTAATCTTTAGATATATTGTATATTCCTTTTTCCAGTTGTACCGATTCCTATATAAATCCTATCGTGCATTGGGGAAAGGACACTTGAATGAATTGAATTATTGAGTTTTCGAAAGCTCTTGTGTGATTTTTCTGGGTGGGGGAATTGCTCCTTAAGTGTCGTACATCAAATTGGTATCATAGCCATTTGATCTAGACTGTTACAATCCTCTTTTCTTGCATCCTAAATCAGCCCAAAAAAACAAAAGAAAGTAAAAAAAAAAAACAAAAAAAATAAAAAAAATCAGAAAGTCCTAATCGCTTGTTGCCAGTAGTTGACTCCACCACCCAGGAGCGGGGCACCAACCCTCGGTCGGCACCCACCGCGCCACTGCCATTGGCCACCGCTCGCCGGACCCTAATCTCCGAAGCTGAAACTTCGACCGCACACACCAACCGCGATTTTGCAACACTAGACTCGTCGACCATCACCCCTCGACTGGTACCTCCGGCCGACCACCACCGCACCACTGCCCACCCATCGCCGGAGGCCCACTATAGCCGGAACCTAAACACCAAAAAATCGTGCACCCTAAGTGCGCTTTTGGCCCAATTTTCGATGACAAACCCTCAATTCATCTAGATTTCGCCAAATTGACCTCAGTCCTCAACTCCCTATTAAATTTCCTCGCAAAGGCCTCTACCAATTGCACAAAATAGCCGCATTTCGCTCATCAATTGAGTGTTCGAATCTCCGCGAAACCTTAAGATTGTGGGCCGCCCTTTTGCTTGCAAATTGAAGGCCGCTGGGCCTTCGGTCATTGACAAAGAGGGCCGAAATCCTCTTGGCCATGCTGTGCTCCCACCTTCGGCTCCTTCTTTTGCCGGAAAACGCTCTTGCAAGCCCGTTTCCAACCGCAGGCCTTGAGTGTGGCATGGTGCTACTAAATGTTCTTGTGTTGCTCGTGCTGATTGCTATTTGTTGCTGATGCTAGCAAGAAGCCCTAGCTTGCTGCCGCTAGAATTCCCTTTGTGGTATCTCGGAGCTTCTGCCTTGTCACTGTTTGGTTATCTTCATCAATCCTCAACTCAATTTTGCTGCTACTGTTCGACCCTTTGTTCTTGTCCAGTACTGCTGTGCTATTAGTAGCCTATTATTGCTACTGTTGCAACCATGACTTGATGTGAAAAACATCATCGGGTTTTATTTGTGATAATTTATGATAAAACACTTTCGGTTATGATAAGTGTTTTGTACCAAATTTTCGCTCCTTACGGAAATGTAGAAAAGTTTGACAGATTTCAGACAAGGGGTGATTTTCATGCGCGTGTGGATTTCTACTCTTAGGGATGCTGTCCATGCTTTTTGCGAACTTCAAGGACGTCAGATTTACGACGGCTGTTAAGTTAGATCTTTACTTTGCTCATGAATTCATTTGTGGTTGTAAGCCCTATATTCCTCAGTATATGTGGGATCATGAACTTCCTAGCTCCTTTGATTCCCTCGAAGCTTCTCATTAGAGATTGTAAGGTCTTATCTCTAAGATCTTCCGAGAAAGAACCGACTTCTTATTTGTATGAGACAGATCCAGCTTATTATAATGCCTATGATAGGAGATTTATCATCGAGGATAAGAAAGATGAGACTCTAGAAAATAAAGATGTGGAGGCAGATGTCCAAGTCATAAAGTATTGTCAACTTCCAGATATCGAGACAAATGATGTTAACAATAGCCTCCTCAATTCTATGAATCAAGAAGTGCAAGTTGGGAACTGTGAGTCATATGCAAATGAAGTTCACAGTGAGGGAATGTTCGTTCTAGATGACAAGGAGGATGCTTTCACGGGGGCACCATAAGGAAGACGATGTCCAGCCATTAATATAAGTGAATGAAAAGTCAAGGATAATAGCAAACAAATCTTCCATTATCTCCATGAATATTCAATGGACATTCAAAAATTTGACCGCATGCAAAGAAAACTCGAGATGGGCCAAGCAGTCAGTATACATGATGCTGAATTTATAATCTCTGATCATGCTTTCATGGACAATACTCTACATTCAATGGCAAGACTTGAAAGTGAGCATATTGATTCATTTATCCCTAATGAACTTCTAGCTAACAAGAAGCTGCATCTACCGATTACATTGCTTCTTTTCTTGGAGAAGTTGAAAGCCCTATAGTTTTTCCATTTGCAGAGAGACTCGAAGTTGTTTCTTTGCTTGGGTTCCTTCTTTCTACCTCTGTACAAAACTCAAGGGCGAGTTTTTTCCAACTAGGAAACCATGATGCATGATAAGGATAAAGAAGAATTAAGAAGATATGAATATATCTTAATATTGACGTATGTAAAGTACTTTTATAATAATTATCTTCGTAGGTTATCTTTTAGGATAAAATCTTATCTTTTTTATCTCTTAGATTATTTGTAGTTATCATAATCTCATCGTAATCTTCGGATATATTTTCTATTTCTTTTTCCAGTTGTATTTATTCGTATGTAAACCCCATCGTGTATTGGAGAAGGACACTTGAATGAATTGAATTATTGAGTTTTCAAAAGCTCTTGTGTGATTTTTCTAGGTTTGAAAATTACTCTTACAGCGTCATACATCAATTAGTCTTCGGAGTCCCAATGAATGTGCTCGTGGCCTATAGTTTGGGCTTGTGGCTAATAATATGCCTCCCTTCATGACCATGAGTAATGACTGTAAAACTGTGATTACCATTAAACTGTCATTTCTTGTATAAATTAATTTTCTTGGTCACTTCCTATCCCGATTCATTCTTTCCCAATCTACCTCCAAGTAAATTGCACATGCCCATATTGATATATCAGGAACATTACAGTACTGCGACTTCCACTTTCAACCCCCATTCAACTTCACCACAAGAGCGAAGCTTCCTTTGCTTGTTAAAGGAGACCACGCTAGTGAAAAAAGCCAACTATTTCTGGCCTTCAGTTTCAACTTGAACTTTCACCATCGGAAACCATGGCATTACCCAGCTCAACTAGACAATGAGGGATGGCCACCAATTGTTCGATCGAATTCAACAGTCAACACACTGTAACAACCAGGGCTGTAGGACGTCTGCCATAAGCTTTCCTGTACCCCAATTACTGAGAAACTTCACCAATTCTGGTCTCCTCTTTACCAAAATGCACCAAATAGCAGCCCTGACTGCATTCATTTTCCCTTTGGTCAACATTGCATTGGGGAACTGTTTAGTCAAAGTATTGTGAAATTAAGCTCTCCTGTCCATATCGTGCAAGCTTGTTCAGAAAGGGTAACCTATACGTAAATTTTGATAGGCCCAGTACTCAAATCACACTTCAGAAAATAAGCATATGCACAAAAGTCAACCTCACACAAACATGGAATGCATTGGTGCAAGTTGAAGTATCAAACACCAGTAGTAAGCCCATATGCATGGGATTAATAATATAGCTCATTAGCTCATAACCCATGTAAAACGACAAGAAAATCCTGCTGATGAGCAGTGGAGCAAAATACATGAGACGTGCACAAAAAATCCTATTCAAAGTCCAAAATTGAAGATAACAACAGTTGAGTTGCAGGAATGTCGACCAATTCCAGACTGCATAGGGCAAAAATAGGCAATCCAGGCTGAAAGACCGAATGGCACATCACTTGAAGCCATGCTTCTAAGCAGGTAAGCACAAGTTTTCTCCTCAATATGAACTGGAATCACACAACTGTCCATCCACTCACCTATGTCTTCAGGGGTGCCTTCTTTTCTCTGTCTGATATTCTTGCGGGAGCTGTTGTATGTGACTTGAATCGACCTCTGCCACCTTCCTCCTTTTCCTGGAGAATATGAATTGTCGATTAATCTTTTATTATGTTTGTTCATGCACCCACTTTTTAATGAAAAAAAATGCAAGTATCTCTAACGTTGAGTTAAAATTCATCACTAAAGCATTACAGCTGACTAAATTTTGCCCTACTTTGGTTTTGTAGTATGTAGTCAAACGTTGTATGTAACGCAAACATCCTCTCCGCTTAAGGGTTCCATTTTAAATTACACAAAATAGGAGCAAAGGCCTTTGGAAGATGCAGCGCCCCCCCCCCCCCCCCGGGTGATTAGTGGGAGGCGTTTTAGCTGCTTGCATAACTTCAGGCATGGTACCACATCTCATGAAAATATTAAGCCAAATGAGAAAAAATGATGAATTGGATAGCATCATTACCCACCTTTTTCTTAACAATTTGGACAACGTCCTCATCCTGAAGAACATGACTAAGCCCACAATGTTGAGGGTAGTGCCTTGCACTCGTTCCCCAAACAAGGGCATATTTTAAATCCTTTACTAGTGTCCTGTGTATATGGTTGCAAAAATCCTCAACTGTGCAACCACCTCGATCCTACAAGGCAGAGCAATAATTCCAAATGTTCCAACAGTCAGGACACAAAACTAATGAACTTGAGCATACATGAAACACGCAGTCCACAGGCAACTTATCATGATGTAAGCAAATAATACCACATACCAAAGAGAGAACCACAGGCTCGCTAAAATCTGGTTGCTGTCCTTGAGGCTTTGTATAAATTCTAACAAGTCCCATTTCCTCCCACATTTTTGCTAATAGTCTGTCTAGATTAAGCTGTTCAAACATCAAGAATTGGAAAGATGTCAGTATTTCAGCTTTCTAAAAATATCAAATCATCCTCTGGTTCACATCAGCTTTATACAGCTCCACAATCCAGCGGAACTAAAATAACAGCTGCTAATTGCACATATCATTACTTGAATAGAGGGCAAATGCTGGAAATTACCCTCAGATTAGCACTAATCACAATAGAGTTGGGCTGTCTAGCTAGTCTGTCAACATCATCTATACCAACAACATCTATCTTGTTGTACACATAAAGACATTTTATATATTTACGGTTTCCTTCAATCACATCAATGAGATCGTCAACTGTTGCATCCTCGCGAAATAACACCTGTATCAGAAGCACGGAGACAAATATCAATAGGAGTTCACACCAAGAATTTTAGCCTTTTCACCAATCACACAGATTATTAAGAGTGTGAAACATATCTAACATTGAGAAACCTGATGCAGGAACAGCTATCAATTCTTTCTAAGAATCAGTTAAATATTATCTATAATAGAAGTTCTTTTAGTGCATTTTAATTTAACAGAGCCACCACCATGTATAATTTAATAGTGCAAAGTACACATATTTAATCAAATTTTCTGGTGATACAGAGTTTTATTGAGGGTTGCTGCAATCCTGGCAGCAAATATTCCAGTGATGTTATCTTTTCATTGCTATCAAAGGTATGCTCAATATGTCTATAAAACGGAAAGTGGTTAATGCTTTCCTTCACTCCTTAGTTCCAGTCGGCCATTTGCATAATCCCAATTGCCAACCATTTGTGAAGAAAAGCACAAAAACAGTCCAAAGAAGTTAGGGTCCCACAATTGGGTGAGCCACTCATAATTCTCCACCGTTATGTCATCAGCTTCATTCTTTGTTCACCAACAGATGTGCTTTCCAATTTCCAAGTCGAGTTTATATATAAAAATGTGCGTCACAAGGAGAATCAAAGACATAGGAATGGAACAATTTGTTTTCAATGATTTCCATGCGAGCACAATCTTGGAAAACAAAATTACAGTCCACAAATATCGATAAAGTCTTAAGAGTTGAGTAAATAGCTTGAGACCATACCTCAGCATTGTGGATCTTATATTCGTGCAGAATCTGATAGCAAAGCTTCTCATCCACATGCGTTAATGGCAGTGTGCTGTTAAAGGAAATGCCTCCAGTCTTCTTCTTTTTAAAGTAAATCTGAAGAATCATTCATGCATGCATGAAGTTTGCAGCAGTCATAAGAAGATTGTCCAACAAAACAAATTTTCCAAAGGATGCATAGTGCAAAGAGTGGATACAAAGATGAGGGGGGAGAACACTTTCTCACTAGTGTAGAATTTCTACACAATAAGCTCATAGAAAAGGCCCGAGAACCATCTTAAACTAGGAAAAGAGAAATGTCAACTTAAGATACAAAGCAATATCCACTATCTGAAGCCCAAAAGATAAAGACGACAATCCAACAATATCTCCTGATGATTCATTTAGGATGCCACAAAAGCAACCAAATGAACCCAGACAAACTACATGTAAACAAACGAAGGCAAAAAGGCAAATGGGAAATACTGGGTGATCATAAAAGTATTATAGGTAACTTTGCATGAAATCCTAATACGAAAACAACCAGAAATACAATTAAGATCCCCTTGAAAGAGAGGCTTACTTGAGGAGGTCTCTTGTTGAGACGCAATCCTACAGCTTCCAATTCCCTTGTCAATATTTGCCGATGTCCCTCGCTCTAAAGCATTTTCCAGACAAGGGCCAACCAAGAAAGAACCGGGAGAAAAGAGTAAAAAAGGAGTCAGGAAAACAGAAATTGAACTGTGGACTTCTTTTGGTATCCATTTTCCTTCTTTTTCTTCGGGTGTTTGGGGGGGGGGGGTATCTAAAGGCCCCGTCACTTGTGGGCACCCTAATGGGGCAGGGGAGCCAATGCTTGATTAAGCCGAAGCACATTATTTCTAGCTAGGTACTCCTAATGTTTTCCGGTTTTCAGTAATCAAATAGAGAATTTCATGAGCAAACTGATGCCAAGATCCACTAATTACTGAAGTTCTCGTATCACAGTTTATTTTTTTGAAGTTCTCGTACCACAGTTTATGTCACTAACCTTTGAGGCATCAAGGACCATAAGTATCAGATCTGATGATTTGGCAACGGCAATCACCTGAAAGAAGATAAGTTGTCAAATTCTATAATTTTTAAAGATGATATTTCATCTAATAAGCACACAAGCAACACATGAAAAACGCATTAAATTTTCAGCGAATAAAGACATCATGATATCCATGTTTTTCATAGTATACAGTTCTTTTAGCATTTAATTTCATTGTAAGCCACTTTAAATGGAATCTACAGTCCTAAGCAATTTCACAATTTACCTGTCTTCCACGTCCCTTCCCTTCAGAAGCACCTTCTATAATACCGGGGAGATCAAGCAGCTGAATCTTGGTATCATTGTAATGTATTATTCCAGGGATGCACGTAAGGGTTGTGAACTCATAAGATGCAGCTTCCGAATGAGTTCCAGTAAGTGTTGTAAGCAGTGTAGACTTACCAACACTGCAAGCATAGAGAAAGTGAATAGTAAATTAAGCAGCTTCACTTTTGCCAACACAACATCAGATTTTCTGTATTGGCACAGTTCATCAACAGAGAAAATGGAAAAACAATAATTCTCTATTGATGTTGAGGGGCTAACTGATACAGGATAAGTGTAAGGAATAGGCAAAAATATTCAGAAAATTAGAATATTTTGATATTGGAGATCTTCTATATTTTTTAATTATTTTCATAGGTTATTTTTAACATATTTTAATATAGCCAAAATAAGAAAATTTGGGGTTTGTTTGGATGGGGAGTAGAAGGGAGTAAGGGAGGGTAAGGGAGAGTAGACTCTCCCTAACCCATGTTTGGGAGTAAGAATGGGGAAGTAAGGCTAAACAGGAGTTACTCTTAGTTACTCTTACTCCTTTTTACCCTCGACTCCTCATTTCCTTACTCTACAAAATGGGGTGCAAAGAGGGCAAAGGGAGAGTAACTAATGACATAATTACACATTTATCCTCATAAATCTAAGTATAATATTTTTTAGTCTATTTAGTAAAAGTATGTGTCAATATCTTTAGTCATTCTTATTTACTCTCCTATTCTCCCAAATAAGGGTAAGTCACTACTCTCCTTAAACTCCTAAACTAGGGTAAGCAACTTACTTTTATTTGCTCTCCCTTGCTCTTACTCCTCCTTAGTCTTATTCACTCTTACTCCTCTAACTTAATCTCCTCTCAAACGCACCCTTAGTGATATTTTATCAAGAATCAATTTCTTGGTATATTAGGATCGTATTAGGTATATATTTTTATCATTTTCTAGTTTATATCTTAGCATTTAAGTTTCCTAATGCTAATTAACATCTTGGTTATATAAACCTCTTTATGTAATTGGAGAAGGCATATTATGAATGATTATCCATTAAGTTGAATGAGTAGATATTTCTGTGTGAGAATTATACCCATAAGAATTACTCTTAGAGTGCCCTATATCAATTGTTCCCGTTCGTAGGAATTATTCTCACAGTGTCCCACAACACTTTGGTATTAGAGCTATTCTATCCTAGCCATTGCCAATTTTCTCTTTGCTTTATGTCTTTTGTTTCTAAAAAAATAAAATAAAAATAAAAGTCAGGCCAGCCCATGCCAGCCAAGCCTTCGAATGATCACCCACCATCATCCGACCACCACCCTTCAACCACCCGCCATCAATCGACCACCACCACACCACTACCGCTCTTGCCCATTCACCAGAACCTAAAATCAAAATTCGAAAACCCTAACTTAGGAATTTTTTATTTTGAAACCCTTGATCCCTAAATCCAACCTCCACCGTCAAGATCATTCAAAATTGACTTCATCCCCCACTGCCAATCCATTTCATTCTCAATCCCCACCTCCCCCCAAAAAAAGCAATTGGAAGTAGCGCCAACTAGAACTTTAATTGACTGCCCCATCGTGCACAAAACCCTAATTTGTGAAGCTTTCTTTTCACAAAATTATTTATCTTCTAGCACTTATCCAGATCTAATGTCAGTGCCCCTAAGATCTATTCATGACTACTAGAGCCAGATAAGTTCTTGCTATTGGTCATTCTTCATTGCTTGGTTGAAGATTCTCGCTTACAGTGACCATGATTTGGTGTGAAAAACATCACTAAGCTTTATTCGAGATCATTCATGATAAAGAACTTCCTATTTCAGCCAGAGTTCTATATCAAGTTTTCTCCTCTAATGGGGAAGTGGAATTGATTATTACATTTCAGAAATTGGGTGATTTTTATGCTCAAGTGAATTTCTACTTACATGGGGATGTTAATGCCTTTTGCAAGCTAATGTTCTACATCAAGTTTTGTTGTGAGTGAGATCTTTACTTTGCTGGGGAGGTCGTCCGTGGTTGTAAGCCTCACAGCCCTAGGTATCTGTCGGAGTTGCCTATTCAGCTCTTCAACAATAATTTCATTAAGACTCTATTTTTGAGATCATGGGAACTTTCCTTACTTCTTTCTAAATCTTGTAGCTTTTGTGGACAACTTTTGTATGGATGTTTATAGCTTTTGTAGGATGCTAGCTTTGCATCCAATCTTTTGATCATGATATTTTATAATATCCTCTTTTCCTTACCCAAAGAAAATAATAAAAAAAATGTTGGACCATAGACCTCCTTTGATACATTAGAAAATTCCCACTAATGATTACAGAGTTCCAGCTTCAAGGTTTTTGAGGGTACCACCGATTTGTTATTCGGATAACAAACATCCCACCTACTCCGATGAACACTACAGGCACGCGTTCATTGAGGACAATAAGGAAGAAACCTTTGAAGAAGAATCTAGCAAAGAGGAAGTCCAAGTGACAAAACCCCACCAAGTCTTAATAAACAATGTTTCATGCAACAATGCAAACCAACACCTTCGTCGGGTCAACTCTCAATCTTATATGGATAAGACACTTAAAAAGGAATCATCCACTGTACATATTGCTAATGAAGCTCTGCTAAGGGAGGCTAATAAATCCAATGTACAAGCTAAAGAAGAGGATGCGCAAGTAGAGACAGATTTGGAAATGTTGCCAAGAGATATTACAATGACCCAAAGAGCTGTTGTGCATGTTGATTTTTTCATTCTAAACGACTTCTTTGCGAAGATTGAACATTATCTGACCATGGTTACTAGCATTGGAGAGTATTTCGAGGAGCGAAATTCAGAAAATTTATATTGAAATCAAATCAATTCTAACTTCTTCATCCTAGATTCAGCTGTATTTCAAAACTCGAGGACGAGAGTTTTCCAAGCAAGGTAGAACGGTACAAGATAAGTGCAAAGACTACGAAAAAAAATTGCGAAATTAGAACATTTTGATATTGGAGATCTTCTATATTTTTTTAAATTATTTTCATAGGTTATTTTTAAGCATATCTTAAGATAACCAAAATGAAGATATTTAGTGATATCTTATCAAGATTTAGTTTCCTAGTCTATTAGGATATTATTAGCCTGTATATTTTTTTCTTTTTCTAGTTTACATCTTATCATTTAGGTTTCCTAGTTAATCTCTAATTACATAAACTCCTTTATGTAATTAGAGAAGGCAGATTATAAATGATTATTGATTAATTTGAGCGAGTTAATTTTTCTTTGTGTGAGAATTGCTCTCATAGGAATTGCTATTAGAGCATCCTACATCAATTGTTCCCCCTCTGTAAGGATTGCTGTTAGAGTGCTCTACATCACTAACAGTCAACAATGATTTAAAAACTATGAAAGATACACAAATTTAAGAGATAGCAAACCTTGGAAACCCAATAAGCGCAACACGTCCGTGGCCAAACTTTGTAACTTCAAAACCCTCTCCTCCTCCGCTGGACCCCTGATTCACAATTCATGTAAGAAGTGCAGCTCAATGTTTAGAAAAGCATAGCATAATACCAGGAGACGAGAACACAATGGAGAAAAGGCATATCAAGAGCAACAAACAGCAACAACCTTATTCTACCCAAAATAATAGGAACCACTGGACCAACCACAACCGCCGTCCCCAAAAGAAAAAGAGGGGAGAACAACCAAAAGGGAACAGCGTGGATATTTCAGCTTGCCCACCCATAGGATGCTTCGCTAAATGAATAATATAGAAAATCCAATTATGACAGAACTCCTACAGTCCATAACAATGAATATAACTTTCAGAAGGATCTGATGATACTGCTAGCAAGCACTAAACTTTAGAGTGGTCTAGTGAAGTAATTGAATGTATAGTAGGGTGTAAGCGTATCCAATAGTTATAAATTTTTTTTAAAAAAACCTAGAACCGTAATGCCGTACAAGTCAACAGAAAGCAAACTAAAACTGAATCCCAGCACCAGGTTGAAAGGCTATAATGAGGAAGGAAATAATAATATTGATAATCAAATTAAGAGGACCTGCACCATTCTCACTAGGAGAAGAAATTTGTAATAGATTGAGTAACTTTCAAGCATGGCTGGAATTGGCGACATTTTTGGGGGGATTTTCAGAATTATGTAAAAGACCATAAAGTTGCAAAAAATCAAAAAGTTTGCATACCTTAGGCGGCTCTAACAGCTGTGTCCTAAGCTTCGCAATTTTTGCCTTGAGTTGACCCAAATGATACTCTACATAAGCACAAATTAAGAAGCCTTAGTAGAGTAAAACATGCGAAAACAAATGCAACAGATTGGAGATCCAAGTTTAAAAGAACTCAAACTTCTTGGTCAACGCTTTTGCGGAAATCAGAACTTCAGAAGTACACAACAAAGAAAGATGGAACGATAATCTCAGTATAGGATAAGGAGGGATAACAAAAGCCCTTAGTTGCATTTTCTGTTCTCTTGTAAAGAAACATCAATACATGACAGGATTATATCCTGCTTGACGTTCTAAATATAAGGTAAGGAGGCATAAAATGAAGAGCAAACATGTAATGCATAGCACGCAGTTCAATTTTGGTTCCCTCGACACACTGACCTGTGGCTTTATTCTTCTGCGTTCGGGCCATCTCAGCCTCAATTTCTTTAATCCTTTCAATGATCCCCATTATGCCCTGATTTCAGATGCACCTCCGAGATTTCTTGTGCTGAAAGGGGGGAACAAAATGATATTTCAATGAGTAATCCATTAAATAAGTAAAAACCAGTACTCCTATCCCATAAAGAAGATATCTTCGTTCCTTAAGATTATAGGTCAAAATTCGTAAAAGACTGAGCATTTGAACCAAGTCTGATGGTAATGAAGTGGAGAAGGAGAGAAAGTAAAGCAGAATGGAAAGTCACACACATTTTCCTACTGTTTTGGGAAGAAAGATATCCCTATCAATCGATGAGATATATAGCACAAATTTTGTTCTGTTGTCCTAGTTCGATACTAAATCCATGGAATCAAAGAACAAATCGATATGAATCAGCAAGATTGAACTGGGTAGTGAGATCATAGCATGCCGCTTAAGAACACATTTTCTTTTTTTCGGGGGGGGGGGGGGTTCCAAGAGCAACTATTTGGCAATTACAAATTCCAGAAAACCAAAATAACACCAACCAAGCATCAGAGCAACTTATACCTGAATGTAACTATCAGTTGGAATTATGACTCCTAGTTCCAAATTCAGATTAAATAAAAGCAAAAACCTTTGCTCTTGTTATCTTCGTCAAGATACACAAATGAGTACATAAATGTAGCGCACGCATCAGTAATTTAAGGCCGCGAATTTGACTACGATGTTCAAGCCGGAAAACGAACACGACGATGGCGACAGAGATAAGAGTAGACGGAGGAGCGAGAAAGACCTGTTGATTGTTACTGACTTCGATCGAATTCCGAACGATGCGAAACTCAGGGAGCTATGACTATGATTAGGGTAATTGCGATGTTAGGGTTCACAAAATCCCCAATTCCTGAACCCTTCTTCTTCGTCTGTGTCCTTGCGGCTTTGTATGCTCTCCAGATTATCATAGTCCATAGGCTTCACTGTGAGGTTGTGAGCAAATTATCGGGTGACACGCGACCAGCTCGAAGCATGGGTACTTTTCTTTTATTTTCTTTCTTTTTAGGGCGCAAAGGAAATCACAAGAGAAAACATTAGTCGTAAAGCAATATTTTTCAAGATTATTTTTAAAATTCTGTCTGGTATGTTTAAAGTGCAAAAAGGCTCACCTGAGTGGCATTCGAGCCGAGCCTGTGACAATATAAACATTCTTAGTACTTAATTGATTGTTAATTTTATTTTTTTGTGATATTAATTAACATAATCTAATCGGATACAAATAAATATGTTATCTTGTTACGAATATTTATGTTAACATTGAAATTAGCTAAATTATTATAGTAAGTATACTAATACTGAAATTAGCCAAATCATCATTATAACACGACTCTCAAGAGAAATGCATCGTAACATTTAACCAAAAATTTCGTGACGGTCTAAAACAACAAAACCAAATACATACTTGTATTTAAGATATACGATATATTGTATAGTAGTACATTTAACCAAAAACTTTGAGACACTAACATCGATCCGGTTAAAATTTTGAGACACTAACATTGATGAGGATCGTACGCTAGTACATTTAACCCAAAATTTTGAGACATTCTAACATTAACGACGATCGTGGTATTGCACTGAGATGGTATTTAGAAGGGACCTCCTACAGGCATGGGTAACATACTTCAGACCATTTTCGCTTTCCTTGACGAGTTACGAGGGTATATAAAATGACGTATTGAGCGTGCCCCACTCATTGGGATACGTTACCAAGGAAAAACTTGGGAGGGTACAAATATAATCAAGGTCTAGCAATCTCCAAGTGCACTAAGTCGCCACAAACAGTCGGAAACACAAAAGCATGAAACAGAATCAGAGCCCAACAAGAAGCATGTGATACCTCAATCCTCATTTCACTCGCATTTAGTTCACAGACCATCATCATTTTCAGAAACTGCAAAGCCAGATGCATTGTGGGGTGGGGAGGCATTATTTCTCTATAAATCCTAAGGGGGTGAATTTCAAATATATACAAAATATAGTCACATTCACAAGTATCCTGATCTGTTATTTTCATTTACACTTGACCCACTGTTGTCCTCGGTCTCACTGGTTGCTTTCAAAATCCGGTGCACCTGGCCATTTATCTCTGCCAGCTCTCTTACTTTCATCAGTATCGGAGCTGGAATTGGAGAGGGCGCGTTCTTCCGAGGATTCATCTGCATCAGTTATCACGAACATGGGATGAATTTCTCAATGAATGATTCCCAGATCGACAACAATCTAATCAAAGACCACCAGGAAATATTGCTTACCCCTTTATCTGAGGGAGGGCTTGCAAAGCTAGCTTTAAGAAGATTTCTCCATTTATCCTGCAAGCAGGTAAACTTGTCACAAAGCCAAAAGAACTTCAAGGGACAAAAATGCAACAGAGCTTAGATCCGTACCTTGAGATCAACTGACGTGCGGTAGGAATGAGAAGAGAAGGAAAGACGTTTAATTTCGGACCACCGACCAGCTCCAAATTTGGAGACACCATCAACCAGCTTCACGACTTCTGTCAACGTCCAAGCTCGATGGTGCTTCCTTCTCATTCCACCCTTCATCGTAGGCACAGTAGATGCTTTATCATCCGAATTAATGTCAGCTATGCAATCCAGCAAAATATTCCCCCGTGAATCTTTGTCAGTCAGTTCCTGATCTTGAGAGAATTCCGACATACCAGTCACGCAATGATTTTCTTTCTCCTCCTCAGGAGCAAGCTGCAGTAGAGTATAGAAAACAAAAGAAAGAACATGTTTTCATAAATTCCCAGATTCCAGAACATATACACATCTCGTACTTCTGAACCAGTTTCGAGTAAATGTAGGCCATTTAGGACTCAAATGCACCGAAACATATGTATCTCCCAACATTGTAAGTTACAATGTCAATGCATAAAACAAATATACTAATTTGCTCCTCTGAAACGCCATACCAAACCGATTCATAAGAACCCAAAAATGGCGCAAAGTAAGGCCCAATATGATTCACCCTGAAGGGGAAAAAAAGAAATGGAGAGGACAAAAGAAACGAATTTAAAGAATAATAAATGCTAACATATGAAGACATCGCCATATGATTAATTTCTCTTACCGGTTCTTGAATAAGGGCAGCCTTAGGCTCGACAACTTTGTCTCCACCCAAACTACACGGCTGAGGTTTAGAACACTCAGTGATTTTCCTCATCAAGGCCTCCTCACTTGGCTGGAAATTCTACAAAATACATTCAAGAAATCATGAGAAGCTCAAGTGCAAATACATTCAGAGATCTCGCTTGCTCAGGATGAAGGACTGATGCTGCATCTGTCAAATAGCATATTTAAAACCCATGATCTCCAAACAAATACAAAAAGAACAACATCGGGAACACTGACAAGCTAACTCCATTAACTTCTCAGGTTTGACATACGAGCTATAATCAGATACACGCTAGAATAAATTATAATGCAACATAATCATTTTCTTAAAGCAAATTAAAAAAAAGGAAGACAAAAGAGAAGGGGGAGGGGCTATCTAAGCTGACACTTAAAAAAAAAAAAAAGAGTCTATCAGAGTGGTCTGAAATATAATCAAAATCATATACCAACCACATAGATCTACTACAAAATGAGTTCTCAAGACTAATGATAACATCAAACACCACATGTATCCTATCAAAGCAGGGTTTAAGAAGTCTAGAAGTATGCAACCCTCTATTTCACACACAGAAAAGCTATTTCCAAGAGAAGCAGAAAAATTATAAGAATTATTATTTTTAGTAGGAAGCTTGAAAGTCTTTGGAAACAGATTGAAACAACAAGAATGAAAGTTATAAGTCCAGAATTAAAAAAGGTGAACAATGTGAATGGAAAAGGGAACATGCGATATACAGCTGCAAAAAAGTAGGTAAGTGTCCACATGGGTAAGCTACACGTGTTAAAAAGGTTAGACTTGCCCATTCTTTGAGATGCTTGTGGCCCAAAATAACGAGTCGTCATCATTGCACTGGAAGTGTCAAGTCTCCATATTCCATACTCAAGGTGAAATGCAGAATCAAGGAACAAGTATAGAAAATTGTGACATTTAAGGCAATCGAGTTACTTAGGACTAAAAGAAGCACTCATTGATACTCGCCTGCGGAAGGGGGATGAGTTCACTGCATAACTGGATCACTGATAAAGCATGATATAATTTCTATCAGAACGGTAACATATCTTGCAAAGGCTATCTACAAGCCAACAGAATATCCTTTGCACAAAAGCACCTATGTCAGCCCCAACATAAAAGCCAAAGAAAGAAAGCAGCTTTCATTGGGTCAAATTGTAGCACCTACCTTGTGAGACATAACGAAAAGGTAAATGAGACAAGCAAGCAATCCCCCTCCTCCCCCCCCCCCCCCAAAAAAACCCAAAAAAAGGAGGCCCCAACAGAGTAGAGGCCACCACTTTTAAGAACTAGCAGAAGAAAAAGAACACTTCAACCGAGAAATATACTAAAAATGCTTTCACGTGGACTGGTTATCATGGTCCCTTTTTAATGTATTCTCTGACTTTCACTCCATTTCTTGACTATCACTCATGAGCACAGGAACTGCCAGAAACATAAGCAGTGGAGGGGAAAACCAAAAACCAAAATCACATAACTTAATGTAAATTCACGTTAGAAGAAGACATACCGTAAGCGCAACTACACTCTTCCGAGGCCGGCATCTCCGAACCCGAGAAACATATGGAACCCGAATACCAGATCCTCCAATGGAATCAGGCCTGGTGACAATAGCACCTGCATGGGCTCCCCAACCAGTTCTGACCAGTGACCCCGAAGAAGCTTTATGCTGTTCCAACCGCTTGGTTGAAGGCATCCGCTTTTTATTACACTCTCTTGTTTCCTTATCAGATAATTCTTCAATATATCTCTTTGTAGGCTTCCTAACTCTTTTTGCGCCTCTCTGCTCAAGCATATCATCACTTCCGTGGCCAGATTCTGACAAATAGTTCCGCAATTCAGAACCGTCCACTGTATCTTCCATCACCTTTTGACTTGCAGCTGGTATACCATCCCCTTCACAGCACACTTCCCCTCCTATTGGATCCTCACGATCCAAATTTTTGCATGTTTCTTCCTTTTCCCCCACAAATTGTCCATCATTGATTATAAAATTCGTTACACAAATATCACAGGAATTGGTCAATCCCATAGCAATTCTCCGTTTAAGCCACAGCTTGTCCTTCACGGAAGTTTCACGACCAAATGTTGCTCTGAAAGTTTCCTGAAGTTCTCTAATAGTTAACTTGTCCAAATTTATCTCTCCCTTTAACAAAGAAAAATTAGGTTTAGAACCAGCAGATCCAATTTTGCTTAGTCCCACTTTAAGGTTTGGCTCAACCACATCGTTCCTAGATTCATCAGCTTGTGCGTTGTTTGGATTCAAGGAAGACGTAGGCAAAACTTCCTGCGAACGAATTTCAGATTGAAGCCCAAATCAGTGGTAAGAAATTTATCAAATTGAGCACAAATCTTGATTGCTATTAATTTCTCAGGAAACCTGAGATAACAGATGATCCACAAACTAATCATCATCTCTCTTTTACTTTTTTTCATATTATTTTTTATGCAAACATCTTGAGGGCATGATGATTTGTGCACTTAGCTTCTTTTGTGTATGGGTGTCACCCCCTTGGTGTCTCATTAATATATTTTTCGATTACTCATTTAACAGAAAAAGCATCATTGCTTTTTTTTCATTTTCTTTTGTTTTTTTCTTGAAACACTTTCTGCAACACCCAAAGCCCCTAACATACTACAGAGGAGCATTATAAGGAAACTAATCATTGAACAACCTAATCCTAATTTTGCAATTCAAATTTAGAAGACATCCTTATAAAGGGACCTATAAATCTAGAAATGGAAAATTATTCTACAGTTAAAGTGCGAAAATGATAACTGAAACCTGGACCTATCTTGTTAAATATTATTGGCATTTATTGCCCGGGGGGGGGGGGGGGGCAGTTCTTTAGACATTGAACTCATGCTAGAAATCAAAACCATGCTTCTTAGCTATAATCTCTGTTCCCCATTCCTGTGGACCTGACTTGTCAAAATTCAAGCAGCACAATTAAAGGTTGCAGAAATGCATGTAAAACAAGTCCTTGAGCCGCTACAGGCCTACAGCTGTCTTTTAACAACCCCACTCCCCCAACCCAAACAAGCACATGGACACATATACACACAAGGCAAAAGAAATGTGATTGAGTGGAATTAGTAAGACATAACACAAGGATTGTGCCAAAGACAATCAGGTTGCAGTTCATCCATTTCAAGTACAAAAACCAGGGCTATCATAACTCAAAAGCTAAACGTGTACCTCAAGCTGAGCATTCAATTTTTCTTCCTCAACTTCTGCATTCTTAGTTTGTGATGAACCTGATAAGAACATATGTTTTTGGAATAAGCAAGGAATCACATTTTGCATACATTTCAGAATTCAGACGCAAGTTATGGCAGAATGGCCATGAATTTATTAAGCATTCCACCCAATGACTATTAAGAGGAACATATCAAGTGACCATCATGTTGTCGTTAACAAGTCAAGTCTGCCACAATAAGAATAAGCCTTCATCCCTGAAGCAAAAATGATGAGCCAAAATGGCTAAAAGGAGAAATTAGAAGACACCATTCCACCTTTAAATTCTTGTGACGTCTTCTCAGATGTGTCATCTTTATCCAAGCCCTGCCCTACAGTGTCCACGACATCAGAAACAGAAAGCAAGTCACTCTTCTCTAACTCCAACAAATTCTCAACCTCCATAAGTTCATCATCCGTAGCCGGCACCAATCTTCCATCAAAATCAACCTGCACATTGGAAAAACACTAAGTCACAAAAGATCTCACAAACATTGGAGGACAGAGGATTGATAAGCTTAACGAGGCCAAACTAGGATATTCTTTAATTGATATGGTAAGGCGGGATCTAATCATCCAAGGGTGCTTCACTGTTAGATCTTTTTATTTGAAGCTTCTTGATGGGAAGTATTCACCACTTGAGGTTCATTCTGAAAAAGGTTTCCCTTGCAAGCTCATATGGAAATCTTTAGCCCCCTTAAAGGTTTCTTTCTTTGTTTGGGAAGCTACACATGGGAACATACTAACTCGTGATAACTTACAAAAAAGGGGGGAAATTTTGATGAATAGATGCTTCATGTGTAAAACGGACTTTGAATCTACGGATCATTTATTGCTCCACTGTCAGTTTGGGAGCGTGTTTTGGAATCTAGCTTTCAATTGCTTAGGCATTTCTTAGGTTGCTCCTAATTTCATTAGGAACCATCTTTTGGCTTGGGAGGGTTTCTTTGGTAGGAAAGTTAAGAAGGAGGAGGAGGAGGAAGCCATGGTCCTGCCTCATGTTATCTTTTGGAGTATTTGGAGAGAGAAAAACATAAGAGTTTTTGAAAGCATAGAAACTCCTCTTCAGCATTTGAAAGATAATTTCATCAAGATTCTCTACTTTTGGAAGAATTGAAAGTTTAGCTCTTCCTCTTTTGATCTAGTTTTGGAAGAATAGGAAGTTTAGCTCTTCCTCTTTTGATGTGGCTTATTGTGTGGATAGTTTGTATTTAGGATGTATATGGCCTTTTGTATGATGCTCACTGTGCAGCTGAACTTCTAATCTTTCTATATTAATATATTACCTTTTCCTTCTCAAAAAAAAAAAAAAAACATTGGAGGGCAGAGGAAACACAAGGAATCTTTAAAATCAGGCAGCAGTTTAAGAGTAAACTAACCTCAAAGAGTTCTAGTAGATAGACTAACAGTTGATAATTCTATATTAATGAATCACACAGCTCACCGATTATTAACAAAGTAACCACTAATGGGGTGAACAGTACAAGCCATTCATTAGCACAATCGACCGCAGACTTTACACACCAAAGACCAAGCAATCGTTGCATTTACCCAATTAGTTTCTAGTGCATATAGAAACATATTACCTTCCCCTAGTGTACAGGAACAACGTAACAATCTCTTTTATGAAGCACACAGTTATTGCGTTTCAAGAATTTCATCTTCTTCAACTTTGAGCTTAAGTTCAATCCAAAAAATGATCAAAAGTATCCAAGATCATTCAAGGAAAAGTAAGAACACACAACAAAATTTTAGACAATTCCATCTAGAAGACCAAGGCTTAGAGAAAGCTTTCCACTGAGGTTGATAGAGCTTTGATTGCCGATGTTGATTCAAGAAAACTCGCAATTCATACAAAGTTAGAAGGGACCAAGAGATATCCTCATAATAAATAAATAAAAATTAGATGCTGCAGCTTCAAGCTTGCAGGCCACCATAAAGTCTAGGTGCTACTTGATACCTTCAAAATTCAGAAATATACGCCCAAAGCCAGGGCTTGGAACCTTATGCAATTTTATTAATTTTTATTACAAAAACACCAGCAGACAAACCAAAAGGCTAATTTAGAATCTGATATCAGATTCAGAATCCAGGCAATGTACTACTGTATCAAAGTATTCACTGCTAATATAGAGTACCACCCTCCACGATTTTTAGTTTTTTTAAATAAAAAAATCACCCAATGAGTTTGAAGCAGGTCATAGTGGCTCCTGTTGCCTGGAAACTGTGGAGCCAAATCAAAACAAGTCAAGACATTAGAATAACACCCACGACAATGTCAATAAATATACATGCCTACACAGTGTTCTCTGTCATGTAATTGCTGAAACGCTATCTCTATTAGCCTAGAATCTGAAAAGCAGTTAGTCGCATCATACTCCACAATAAACGAAATAAACATCTCGCTCTAATCAACAACGATCACAACTGAGAAAGTGGTCAAAAAGTGACTCCAGATGCCAGAAAAGTGGACCTTGAAGACAGCATATACGAAATACTTTGTAGGAGTTTGTCTGTCAAGAACATTGCCAATAAATAGCGACAGGCCAGAGTACTATAACAATTGTGTTTACCAGCATACAGGCCCACAAGCATACTACTGAAACAGGAGAGAATAGATACTCCCCCCTGCCCCGCTTTCCTTTTTAATATGCAAAGCAAGGAGGTCGACAGACCACATTAATAAAATAACTTCATATTTGTTGAGTCTTTTGTCCATAATCTGGAGAGTTGAAAAAAGCAAGCTTGGACTATTTTTTCAGCTTGGACTGCAGTGGACTAAAGCAAAATCCCTCTCTATACTTCCTCCACTCCCTTTCTATGAAGTAGTCAGTAGTCTACAATTTTTCTGAACCAGTCTCTATTTCATTTTTAATTTAGTACTAATGCTACATCAGACCCCCCCACCCCCCCAAAAAAAACACCCCGCTACTAGGGGTATAAGATTTGGACTTGGATATTTGTTCAGGGCCAAAACCCCACAAGCATACCATACCCCTAGGCCCAAATAATCCCCTGGCCTTCTGTTTGGCATACAAAGAGATGAAGTACACTGAGTAAGAGTCCCAAATGTAGATCAATCACTTCTTGAAGCGCACACATGGACAAAAAGGACATCACGAGCACTCATTTCAGCATCTAATATCTAAGGAAAGAATACCCAATAAGTCCTACATCTATTGGTAAAGCTAATTAACAAATTGCTATTTCTATAAATGGTTCTCTGCATATAACGTATATAAAGCTGGAAAAGACCAGCACTGAAACTCATAGCCAATCAAATGAAAATAAGGTTTGTTCACTCTTTTGAACACTACATAGTAAAATATGACTGCTATGATCAGACACGAAGCACACTAAGGTTCAGAGGGAAAGATATGCAAAATTTGTAATAAGGTTAACAAGGGATAAAGAAAGGGATAATAGGATATAAATTAAGAGCAGGGTCAAAAAGTTCAAACTTTGTTGTCACTGCAAATCAGACCTTTTCAGGGATACTTTAATGCACTGTCTAAGCCATCCAAACATTATGAGGTGAATGAACCCTAGGAATGTAATGTTGCATTATTAAAGTCAATTGTGCTATCATATATCTGAGGCTTGCAAGTTGTTTTCCTTTGGTTAGCTCCTGTTTATGACCCTTAGGTGTGGCAAAAGAGTTTGTGAGTCCTCATCCAAGAAGAAGTTCAGCTACATCTATCAGAAATTTGCAAGTTCTATATCCAATGACAAAAGTGAAACATTATACTTAAAACTCCAAGAACATCCTTAAGAATAGGAGTCCTCATTCTCACGCAAATTAGCAATATAGGAAGTTCAATCAGCAGAGGCAGGCGAGCACGCAGATACACATCCACCCAAGCAAAAAGGGGCAGGAGCGAGCAGAAAAGGTAAAAAGCAGATGTTGCGGTGAACACTTACGCGAACAAGCTTATAAACCACTGGATCTGTGACTTGCTTCAGAGGAGCTGAACAAGAACCAAATTCATCAGCTGCAGTATCCACAAAAATTGCTTCCTCACCTCCAACCACCATTTCCACGGAACATCCACCACATGCAACTCAGAACAGACTGCCTGAAACCCGAAAAACACAAAAATGACTAGTAATTAGGCATTAACACCTCCTTAGTGCGAAACCCCAATGTAGGCCGCACAATTATGCTCCAGATATAACAACACACCCCAACAAAAAAAGTAGAGGAATCCAGAAACTTGTAATTCTTAAGCATGTGCCAGTTGAAAAACATGCTTCAAGCACCATCAACCAGACAATTGCACAGGAAAAAAGGGGCTGAGTGATCAAATATTACAGCAGAAGGTTACATCACCCAATACTGCTCCAAAACCATTAAGCTCTTACCCTCACCATCCCCCCCCCCCCCAAAAAAAAGAAAACAATAAGAATTATAACCAATATCCTTCCCAAGTTCAGCCTTTACCACATCAACACGCAAACTTAAGATCGGGACTCCTTAAATTTGACTGAATTACACAACATATAAAACAACCAAAAACCCAAAAGAGAGAGCATAACCCATCAAAGCGCCTGAATAAACAGAGAAATCCAACCAAAGAGGCAGAACTGAAAGAACAATATCACAGCGATGGATACTACGAATCCAAAATCTCAATAATAAATGGAAACAAACATATTACAGTAAAATGTGAACAGTAACACGCAATATTCCAGAAGTTTCCAAATATAGCATACAATAATTCCCACAGAGCAAAAGGGAGAATTTCACTGAACCCAGAATTCTTCCCCGGTTCATAGATTTTTATAATCAAGAACCAAACGAATGAATATCCAATCCCACAAATTTCAAAATAATTACATAACACATGCAACAAATCCCACAACAATGTAAGAAGAAAATCAATAAATTGAGAAAAGGGACCCAAAAAAAAAAAAACGAAATTGAACTTACCCATATGAGAAATTAGAGCGGATAGCCTACTCCAGCTCCATAATTGGCGATCCTGATCAAGATTCAACAGCACAGTACCAACAGCAGAAAGAAGGGGCAGAAATTAGCGGCAAAACAGAAATGAAAAAAAGACTGATGAATAGGACGTCTTTGTTACTGAATAAAGGGGGGTTGAGGTTGGGCCATTGAATTTGAGACTTAATGTGCAAGAAAATTTAGAGGGAGAGTAACAAAAATAAGTGTCATCGAATTTACATTTACAACCAGGAAAAGGGGAGGGGGGGGGGGCGGAAGAAAGAGAGAAAGAGAGGGGTAGCTTTTTGAATACGCTGGGAGGTTTTGTCGTTTGGTTTTTACTTTTACAGTTTGCGGAATTGAAAGCGGTTTGTTAAGTGGGTTTGATGAAATGGGATTTGGAGTCCGAGACACAGTCGACTGCGTGATTTGAAATCCTGTTAATTAGTGACAGTTGCCGAATGCCTAATGTCAATTAGATTCCACTGATTGTAGTGGTTACTGGTTAGCTGCTCGTCATGGGCTTTTCTATTGGGCTTGGACCTAGACAATATATTAGCCCAAGCTTTCGTCAAGATTTGTACATGTTCGCGTTGTGAATGCTTGAGTGCCAACAAAAACTACATTTCTTAAGTTTCAACACCATCGAAAAAATTATTGAGATTTCAATCTAGTGCTTAAAATTAAAATATTGAATATATTAGGCATTTAGGTCACAGGTTCAATCCCCTCCTTCCCCCACTATATTATAGTTGTATTTATTACAGCACCTATAACAGATTTTTGATGAGAGTGTACAGAATACTAAACATATAAGATACGAAATTAAACAAAAGAATACACACATGAAAGATCTAATCAGTGCAATTAGGTAGGCGCGTAGTGTTCTTACCCCAACCAAAAAAGAAAAATTCACATCATCAAACTTTTTTTTCACTTAAAAAGTTATGACTAGTTGCGGAGAAGAAGAGTTTGATGTCTTGAGGACTATTTTAAGTTGAAGCGTATGGATGAGGCTATCGCCCATACAATTCCAAAACCCAAGTGGGTAGAGAAGCAAACGGTCACTGTAAAAGGAAGCATAACATCATACATCTTCCAAGACTATATAATGGCTTTAAAATATACTAATATTTCTCATACTAAACGAAAGGAAAAATTCCATTCATTTTTTAGATCATTAACACACACAGGAATCAGGCTGCGAAAAAGGATCGATAGAAAAAAAGGGGGAGGGGTGCTCGTGTATTATGGAAAATTAGAAAAGCTCAGTTAGCTTTGTCAGCAGCATTTTCTCAACCAGCCAACCTCAAACTCAGCAAGTAGGTCTTCTGATTGCATTTGCACATTCACAAGGGTGATATTAGTGCATCACTAGTGGCTGACACTGGTGTACTGTTTTGGGCGTAACCTTATCTTAAAACCATTGGTGGAAAGCTCTGCCCCATGTCCCGAAGATAGATGACATGGCAACCGCTCATTCACCTTAATTAGATTCAACCAATCCTGTTCACCCTGTTCTATACTCTCTCTCCTCATTTCAAAGGAGCACACAACCCACACAAACCCATTTGCCCAAACTCAATCCACCACAACAAAGAAAGAAAGAAGCTGCTTGTCACTTTGCATCAAAGAAAGAAATGGCTTCTCTATCATCTATCTCAATGACAACCCCACTCACAGATTCTAAAACAAGGACCACCTTCTTCAGCCCACTGCTCATCAAGCCCCAAAGGGCTGCAGTTATGGGCCATAAGCCAAGTGTACGGGCTGTCAGAGTCCAAGCCTCACTCAAGGATAAGGCTGTTACCGGGCTTACTGCTGTCGCCCTGACCGCTTCCATGATGACTCCTGATGTCGCTAAGGCTGCCGAGTTGGCGCCATCATTGAAGAACTTCCTGCTCAGCATTGTGGCGGGTGGAGCTGTGCTTGGTGCTCTCTTTGGGGCTGTCATTGTTGTCGCCAACTTCGACCCTGTCAAGCGAGTATGAGTATCATCATTGTTTTTATAAAATTGTTTAAGTCGGGTTTGTAATTTTAATGTATAGTGTATCTTTGCAAACCCCCATCTCCTCCTCTTTTGGCATGCTCTTGATGAAACTGCTTTTGTTATGTCAAATTGACACTTGCTTGGCCTCAGTTTTCATTATTCCGGGTGCATGGACAATACCCTCTTTTATTTCTAGCAAAGGAGTAAAGGATACGTAGGTTTTAAAAGAATGGAAGAGCAACATATCTTACAACTAATTCATAATTGGCTGAACAACAAACCATGTTTACAGGTAGAATACTGAAAAGAAATCTGAAAAGGCTTCTATCAGCATTAGACATATTAGTTACGATTATAAAAGGTATCTCATCCAGTTGAATGCAAGCTTCTGGTTTGTTGATAATGCGCCGGTCAACCCCCCCAAACTCTCACAACTGTGCTTTAGAAATGCATCACATCAGGAATGCGCCAAAGTCAACCACTTCAGAAATGCATCAAATCAGGAATGCGCCACTTCTCTCACAATCCGACAACAACCCCACCCCCAACCCAAAAAAAGGGGGAAAAATTCGATTCTTAAAAGCTTCATTCTTGTCAAAGCCATCTAAAACCTTACGAAGGAATATTGAGCAATGCAATGTGTATTGTTTCACAGCTTCAGTGAACGTAACATTACATACTAAGGCGACAAAGCGTTCGTATCTGAAAATATTCCACAATCATAGAGAACAAAAAACAAATGGCAGAACAATCAGAAAAGCAATTCAGCAGTGTGAGATGAAATGGTTAGGCAAATGTAGGAGAACCTCCTAAACACCATGAACTAGATAAGAGTTCATGGAGCCTTAACCAGTTCCTATTGCTTTATGTGAGCATTGATTACAAAGCCCTCTGCTCATTTACTTGGGCAAAAGTGAATCTTACCAATGCTTAATTAGCATCTCTCAGACAAACTAATCATTCAAGCAATTCAACAAGGACCTGATAAACCATCACCAGCGCTTCCCTTAACCCCCTCCCCCGGCCCCCCCCCCCCCAAAAAGCACTCTTCCAAAAAGGAAAAGTAAGCATAGTCCATCTAAAATTCAAGGTAAGGTTGAGCACATTACGATCCCAAACCCTATTCCAATGTGATTTGGATCCACAATAAAGTAGTGGTGGTTCCTTCTTCTAGCTGACATGAGACATCCAAAACAAGGCATTGAGAAACATATAATGACCATGATAGCGATTAAAGTTAGCAATCCAAATGCAATATGTCAAACCCAATAATCCCCTAGAAGATAAAGGTATGGACCTTACATAAGCTTCAAGTACCACTCATGGAATTTCAACGTAAGGATTTAAGGATGCTAGATGGTCTCCATTCTGAATTCATCAAAAAATAAAATTCGTACAAGAAAGCACAAGCTAGTGTTTTAATCGCACCTTGGACAGAATAACATGACATCATGTCATAGCATCGAAGTGGCATCCTTGCCCATGTAAACTGGGCAAGCGGAATCACAAATCAATGCCGATCACAAGCTGCACTAAAAACCCAAGAAACTCAAAACCCATCATCAAGCCTATGCTTTCAATGATAAAGGGCAACAGCATAATCAGTGAGATTTCTCACGTAATGAATAAGAATGTGAGAGAACTTTCCAAACTCCATGAACTTGGGGAAGCGTTCAGAAACCTGATAGACTCTCAGATTTAAGAACATTAATTTAAGCATTGTTGAGGAATCACTCAACCCCGTACTGAATGGGAAAGTGAAATTCATAACCAATGTTAATCACATCATTATGCAAAGGATCAATCCAAAGGAAAGCGGAGGAACCCTTTACATAAAAACCATTTGGGAGTCACTCTGCACTAGATGTGCGAATAATGGCAGAGAAATTGCAAATATACGACATTATTCATCGTGATAAGGAAGAAAAGTAGAGGATGAGAAGAATGAGAGAGAGAACACCTTTGAAGCGTAATTGATGTGCCAATGAAACGCCATCCCCACCTCTCTGTAAAACCCTGGCTCACAGAATGGGGTAGAACCGTAGAAGCCCCCCTGGGGTGCTTATAATCTATACTATATATAAAAGCAATGTTGTGATGACGTGGCTTTTTAGAATTTTCTCATAAATTTGAGATTTTGAACCGTTAGATTATTTGATTATATAATCACAACCGTCGGATTTTTAATAAAATAATTACCGTCATAATTAAAAATATATAATATCTTGATTTTTTTTGTGGCAACAGAATCTCTTAACTACCTAAAAACAAAATATACTTTGATATCATTTCCTAAATCAATAAAAATAATTATCATCATAATATCATTAGGTTATTTGATTATATAACCACAACCATCAGATTTTCAATAAAAATAATTACCATCATAATTAAAAGTATATTATTTCTTGACCTTTTTTTTAATAATGGAATCTATTAACTGCCTAAAAACAAAATATATTTTAATAAATTTTTCTAAATTACTGAAAATATGTGTACTGAAATTTATGGATGGTATTAATATTTAAGTGATCCAAGGAAGAAATAAAGTATTAAGGTTTCACTTTTTTTATTTTAATGGTAAACCCGAAATTAGCCACTTTGTATATTATTATTAGATTAAATAAAAGATATATATGAATTAATAGAAGAGCTAGACCTAGACAAAATAATTTTATTTCCAAACATTCTTAATGCGGGATAAGGTGTTTTTCTTCTTATATTTCTTGGTCATGAATTGAAGTTCATAAAATCACTTTTTTTTTATGAACAAAAATTCGCACAATGACAACTAATTAAGAGTCGAAAAATGTTCCTTTTAAGAGGTTGATGAAGTTTTATATTTTTTTTTAATTTGTAACAAGTATTTCTATACCCATATAGTAAGTGAAAAAAATTATAGGTTTTTATTGGTAATAATTATTTATAAAATATTACAATATTCCATATAGCAACCATGCCATATACAATATTTTGAGTTTTTTAAATAAAATAATTAATAATTTTTTAAGAAGAAGCAATTATTGACATGTGCAAATTGTGAGAAACTATCAACTAAAATTTCTAACATATCGAAATATGCTACAATAAGTTTAGCAAATATTTTCGATCGCAGTTATAATATCTTAATTTCTCTATAATAATTTGAAAATTATGATAGTCTAAAAAAATTATCTAATTTATTCATTGTTAGGTACTATTGAGTATACATTTCCAGTTGTCTATTTATGTTATGAATTTCGCAAGTGTATGAATTTTCAGTAGTTCTTACTCATTGTTGAAATTATACATTAGAATACGTCTCATAGTTGAAATCAATTATGCCGTCTTGCTCATTGCTCATGTGTGTCAAAGTGATCTTTTTTAACTCACTTCCACAAATATAATAATTAGCATTCCCTTCCTCATATATTTATTTGTATTAATTTGCTAATTCATTAGCAAGTGACCTCATCTTTTCTAATTAGTAATGTCAAAATGCTTGATCATATTTGATTAAAATTTTTGTACTTTTTTGTTGTGATTCCTTCCTATCTGTGACTTAATTTTCTTTTATTGATATTTAATCTTTCACTAATTGACGTCATCATTGATTTCTTGCTGCAATTCGTAATCTCACTTTTTTAGGTGTAGTTTTTGTCAGGCTTGATTAATAGTGGTTGTATTTGGTTTGATTCATTTATATTCTTAGATATTTCCGTCCGATTTATGACTTAGGTTCAAAAAATTTTACTTATATTATATTATATTGTATGAGTAACTTAATTGTGTTTAAATTCTTTCATGTTTTATTTATGTTGTTCATTTATGGATTTTTGTTTTTTTACAAGAAAAACTCTAATAATTTGGTCATCTTCCGTAGCGTTTCAAATTTTTAATGGAAACAAAAATACAAACTATTTCACATGTATCTAAATTGTTTGGCGACCTATTTATTTACATCAATTAAAAAAGTTCAAATAACTATACTACAAATTATAATATGATTTTCATAATTTACAAAAGTTACTATTAAAATATATAAAAGAAACCAAAAAATTTGACTTCCACTTTTACATATGTAGAGAAGAGTATAGCCCTCTATATCTTTAAAAGTTTTGCTATTTTAGAAATTAAGTGAGGCTGTCAGGTTGGAGTTTAGAACAATATGGAGGGGGTGTTGGGGGATTTCATTGGGTTAGGGACGCTTGCAGTAGGATCAAATTGTATTAATGGATATATGAGATGAGTTTAATATTTAAAAGTTGATCCTAATTTATAAAGTCTTTAGAATGATTTTGATTAAATTATTCACCTTCAAAATATGCCTCCAACATCAACAAATGTAATTTTTCAATTTTCTCTTTAAAATAATCGCATACGTTCAATACTACATGTATGTCTGAATCAATGTAATTTTCTGTTTCCATTGTTCAGTTAGAAACTATAATGCATGCTTCAATATTTCCGTTATTTAGTTAGAAATTACGATGCATATTTGAATACTATTTCTATATATTTTTTATCATGACATACATTCAATACTATAATGGATGCTTGAATCAATGTAACAGTTTTTATTGTTTAGTAAAATACTGTAATGCATTCTTGAATACTATTTGTAGGGCTTTTTTCATAAATTATGACAAATGTTCAAAATTATTAATCATGTCATATAGTTAACTTAAGACACAAATCACAATGTAAGGTTATAGAAAAATTTAATTTCTTAGGAAATAACCCCATTTTAGGTTAGCAAATCGAATGAACAAATTTGGAAATACTATTTTTGGGTTTTTAAATTATGGGTTAACTAAACAGACAGTCAAAATTCTATGGGTAATATGGTGTAACTAATTATGATCCATGATTTAACTAGAATATCCTAACATACTCCTGTCTACTAACTCATCATCTTTCCTTATGAGAGGAGACAACTTATATAAATTGGTAAATAGTTTCAAATCAATAGGCTAGCTATCATATATGATAATTTTTATTACTTTTTTAAATCCATCAACTATTTTCACAGTCCCCCTTTTTCTAGAAAAATAAAATTTACTTAATTCAAATAACCTAAAATTACTAAATCTATGGTCCTAAATCTACAAACTCATTTGTGTTGCAACTCATGATTTAAGTGGAACACTAACCTTAGGAGATATGTTGTCAAAAGAAGAACTCGATAACATATTTTCCAACAAAAAGCCACCCAACTTCATGATTTGAAAAGGAGGAGCCTAAGCACATCATGGATGACTAATTTTTACGTGTTGTAACTACATATTGATATAACTTGAATGAATTGTGACAAGGATAGATCTATTTTCAAAGATAAAAATCCCCTCAAAGAAAAGGATTAAAAACTATATAATACTAAAAAATTCTAACTATAATAACTAAGTTTATTAAATGTTTATAGTGAAAATTTATTTATACTTTAACAACATCACTTATTAAGTAGCTTATTTGTGTCTTCTTTTCTAAATAATAATAGCAAACTACGTGTCTTTTGTAAATAACTTATTATCTATTTTATAAATCACCGTGCAGAGCACGGATCTATACTAGTGATTTTATTAATTGTATTGTCATGTTGTGATAATTACATGAATTGAATAATTGTGACATTGATTTTGATGATGACTAACCAACTAAGTATTCTGATATGTGTTGTGGTTTATCTGGGCCAATTGTCTATTGATCTCTCTGTCATGCGATCCTATATAATATGTGAATAGTACCCTTGCTGAATATTGCGTGATATATCTTACTTGAGCAATTCTTGAATATTGTATGCTCATATTATGTAATATAATAGTATCTGCTATGTCAAGGGTTGCTAGACCTTAACATGTGTTCAGTGTAGACTAACTTTAAGAAATACTTCCGTACACAATTCTGATATGATCACTATGTACTTGTCCGATATGTGAAAAGCGTATGAGATGATTCAGTGCTCATTTATGTGATAGAATTGAATCCAGAGTAATCTCAGAGCAGCCTCAGTTTTACCCGAGTCAAGGTCTCTAGCGTTGACATACTTTTGGCATTGCTTAATGAATTTACAATGCATGATACTTACATTACTTAGAATATCCTAGTCTTACGTGCTTGAGAGTGACTACTCAATTTACAGCACTTGACATCTATAATATATAATAAAAGCAATGTTGTGTGATGTGGAATTTTCTTGCATTCTCATTAATTAGAGATTTTGAACTCTTGGATTCGTTCTCTCTCCTAATCACAACCATCAGATTGCCGAAAAAAAATTATTTTCTAATTTTCAAATATCTTGCATAGCAATAAGGGGCGAAAAAAACCATTAATAAGGAAATGATCGTAAGAAAGTATAATCTCATAAAGTATAATTCTATAATTGTGCAAATAAGGATTATGGAGTGTGTGTGTGTGTGTCTGTGTGTCTGTGTGTGCGTGTGTGTATATATATATATGTATATATATATATATATGTGTGTGTG